>CAOLHI010001515.1:0-366975 GCA_948474755.1 Ctenosaura bakeri
ACAGATATGGGGGACCTACTGTTTAAATAATAAAGATAAACTCAAGATAAATTTACACAGATTCAGCCATCTTGGTTATTACTTGTTTTTAATTAGGTCTTATTTACTTCTTTTATGTTTCACTGTTTAACAAGACAAGCATTGTTTTAGAGACTCTGTATATGCTACACAATTGACTGAACAAGTGTGAAATGCCTTGTTTGCAGACACTGTGTGGTATGGTTGTGTAAATAATTTCGGTAATGTGATTCCAGACATTGCAAAGGGGACAAAAGGAACTTCTGAGTGAGCTTGCAATTGTTTCAATAATATTTCAAAAAGTGTCTAGGACTCAAAATGCTTCTGTAAGATTGCGTAGGCCTCTTTCCTTCCTGTCATTCATATGGAACAAGGCTGAATGGCTGTAGTTGTAAAGGGGAACGGACATTTGAGTTTGTGACAGACTGTCCTCCACAGAAATGGCATCTTCTATTCCAGATATTTGTGTGTGTACGATTTAAGAGTACCACTTAGGCTTCACCAAAATTGAAGACATGCATGTTGTTGTTCTGTGGCTTCAAGTTGTTTCTGACTTATGTTGACCCTAAAGCTAAATGATCATCAGTTTTTCTGCGGCTGAGAGTGCACTCTGGTCACCTGGATCATAGTCCAGCGCTCAAACCTCTATACCATGCAGACATGCATGACAAGCCCTCAAAAAAAAAAAAAAAGAGGACAAAGGAGCATAGAGATTTGCGTAACTTATATATACACACATATACCTATAATTATTGTGACTTGAATACAAATACAATACATCTCATCATGGTACAGAAGAGCTGCTCAGTCTGCTATGCAGGTGCTCACTATTGGATGGTCAACATCAAATATTCAGCTCTCCCTTCTGATGGTTTCTTACCTATAAACCAGGTACTGGAGTGGTCAGGCCTTCAAAAAAAAGGGGAGGGGCACTTCAAGAGGAGGATTGTGGTCTGAGAGCCCTTCAGAGGACTTTCTTCTGTAATGTAGGACCCTAATTTGATTTGTACACAAATAGGAGGGCATTCACTTTAACCGGATCTGTTTGGGAACAAACTACCAGTTTTGTCCTAAGACCTTGTACTGAACTTCAAAACATTGCTACTGCGCTTTAAAAGGAAACTCAGATAGTGAGTGCTGACAGAATCTGGGGCCACTGTGAATCAAAGATAAGGTATCTGGCTTTGTGAGGAAACACAGAAATTTGCAGAAATATGAAAAGTGTTTCCAAAACAAAAGGCAAGAAGGCAAGGATAAGCCAATCTAGATTGAGCATGCCCAATAGCTACAGACTGTTGACAGCCAATTGAAGAAGAAAAGTGGGAAACAGAGAGACAGAAAAGGTGGCATGGCTGACTAGAATGAATGTGGAAGAAAATCACTGTTGAATCGCTCAGCATCCCTATGCCCCCAGCTACCTTTTAGATCCTAACACATTTAGCACAAAGATATCAAAGGGGCTCTGAAAGCCCATTTGCTTGAATGTTCCCACAAAGCTCCTGTAATCAGAAGCTATGGCTATTTCTGCATTTCAGGTTTAGCCTTTAGATACCCTGGCTTCACCTGGGGCATTATTTAAAAAAAGAAAATTAAAAGCTCACAGTCCTAATACTGGCAGCTCAGTAAATTAAGCTGTTGTGTGGATGTAGCCATTAAACATCTAGACTCTAGAGTTGTAGACTAGTAGCACAGCCTGTTATATTTGGTGGTTTGCAGTGGTGTGCTGGAATCTGAAAATTCATGCGATAAAGAGCTTCACAGTGGTGTTTTGCTACATGATAGGGGTGGTGAATCATTGGCTCTCTAGATGTTTTGTATCACAATTCCCGTAATCTCTTAGTAGTGGTCATACTGGGGCT
The DNA here is from genome assembly GCA_948474755.1 of Ctenosaura bakeri. NCBI lineage: Eukaryota > Metazoa > Chordata > Lepidosauria > Squamata > Iguanidae > Ctenosaura > Ctenosaura bakeri. The sequence continues at coordinate 1,878 of CAOLHI010001515.1, forward strand.
TCTTGTGTTTTAAGTTGAAAAGATCTGGAGAACCCCAGCACTACTATATGCATTGTCTTTATGTAGTCAGTATTTCTGCTTTTTCAGTTAGTGAACTAGGAGAGGAGACAGTCAGCAGCTATGTCAAGTGGAAAGAGGAGAACTAAGGAAATAAGGAAATGTACTTTTATTGGTAGAATAAAAACAAAGATAACTTTAACTAGTTACATTTGCAGAATTCATCTGAGCTCCTGGAGGGGTCTCATTCCTGAAATACATAGAACCATTTAGTGTACCAACAAAAAAATCCTACCAGCACCAGACCTATTCATCCTTTTCTAACCTGTTTCAGTTGATTCTACGGTCCAATTTAATGGCACCAGAGCCAAAATCTCTGCTAGTACAATTAAGCTGGATCACAACTTTGCACAAGCAGTTGTATTAGGTAATACAACTGGTCACTCAGCCACACCCTCCAGCTGTCCCAATGTGGCAAGGGCAATCCTAGTTAATAATCTGTCATCTTTTCAATCTGCACTTTTCAATCTGACTTTAAAATGTCCTGGTTTCTCTTTCTTCCTCTCCCTTTCTTGTTGGCTTACTTCAGTTGCTGTAAGATGAGCTCAAAGTTCAAAAAATATTTTGCACTCAATTAACTCAGCAGCGAGGATTCTTGCTCTTAACCTCTCCTGGCTTGTGTGTGCTTCCTCATTAATAACTTTTGCCATCTTGGCCACATTCTTACATTGCTTGGCCACACGTGTCCTTGTTTTCATGTATGAAATGTGGGAGAGTATACACAACTGGTTGTGCAAGCGGTTATGTAATCAGCTATGCAGCTACATATTTTATATAAGTACCTGCATGATTAAAAAAAAATCCATTGGGTTACACTGTTGCACTAACTTTGTAAATGTGCAACCAATAGCAGAACTGTCTGTGCCCTAACACAATAGTATAATTGAGTACAAGCCTAAGACTCCATTTATACATGTATTTTCTAGTCTTTTTACAACAGCTTATGTGGCTGCCCCCACACAAACCAAAGAAGACTTCTGCACACATGGTTTGGCTTCATAATGTGTTTACAAGTTATGAAAGCAATGGGTAGGCCTTGGAAGCCTGTTATTTGTGTGTCTTATAAATATGTCCTAAAGCTGAACCACATTAGTAAAAATGTTTTTGGGTACTCAGAACAATGTCAGAGCAATTGCAGAGGGAGAACAGCCATATAGGGAATAGCCTCCATAAAGGGAACCTGTAATTTTGAAGAAATTATGCTAGGGACTGCACTGTAATGACTACTGAAAATATACAGATTTGTTGTGTCATACAAATATGCACTTTCTGGCTGATGGAGAAGTTTGCACTTTGAAATGATTAATGTTAGTACTGCTTAGTGAACTGTGCTAATTAACAGACAACGTATAAGTAAAAGCATCTTGTGTTGTTTATTTTCTTTAGTCAGGAGGAAATTGGTCTGATCATGTAAAATAAGTGTAATATCATCTTGCAAATTATGGATCGCTGGCAGTTGTAAAGCCTGATGCAGTGATTCAGTCACACATCTTGCTGCCTCATCTGTTTCTTCTAATCTCTTTTTCCGCTTCGTTCTATTCAGGGACAGCCGGGAACAAGAGGTTTTCCTGGGTTTCCGGTAAGTGGCACTTTTAATATGTAGTGTTATGTATGAATGATATATTTCTATCTACAGCATGTGCAAATCTAAATGCCTCTCAGTGCATCTGTTCTAAAAATGGCTGTCTTGGGATTATGTCATGGAAAAGATCTTGCTATTTTATTCAGGTCTTGTTTTCTTTTTTTAAAGACCTCAAATTTACAAAAAAAAAGGGGGGGTTTAAAGCAATTTACTTCCATAAATTATTCAACAAAATAAGTTCTATAACATCAGGCTGAAAAAATGAACAAGTCATTTGTATTAACATCAAGATCTGATAATTTAAAAAATGTAAATGACAAGTGGTATAACTCTTCCTATGCTGTATTTAAATAACGATTTATTACCCATATGAATGAATAGTTCCACATTTAGATTGTTTTGTGATGTCCCCATTCCTTTTTTCTGTTTAGCTCAGAGCTTGGAAATGGTAGCTAAGAAGATAATATTACTCTGTAAAAAGAGTAATTTCTTACATGCTACTCATCATCTTTTGGAAACTAGCGCAGTGTAGTGCTTTAAGCATTGGACTATGACTCTGGAGATCAGGATTCAGATGCCCGGTGGACCATGGAAACCCGCTAGGTGACCTTGGACAATTCACACTCTCTCAGGCTCAAAGTAAAGCAAAAGCAAACCACCTCTGAACAAATCTTGCCAAGAAAACTCCCTGATAGGTTTGCCTTAGGGTCACCATAAGCTGGAAATGACTTAAAGGCACACAATAACAAATTGGCCATCAAAAATATTATTCACTGGTCACCCATTACTCACACATTTTCTTGTTGACGTGTTCCTTCAAGTTGTGACAATTTATGACAACCATGATCTAGGGTTTTCTTTGCAAGATTTGCTGGCCAAATAGCTAAGAGCTGCTGTGCCAGAAGGAGCCAACACCATCACAAAACACACTCTCATAAGAAAGTTTGCCATAACTTTAGTGTAATCACAGCTATACAGGCTGCCCTGGTGTGAGACAGAGCTCCAGTATTCTGATCCAGGGCAATTGAAAACACCAGTCTCCTGACTCAAAACAGGAAGCTGCATGGAGATGGCTGCCGAGAAGCCACTTAGGTGTGCTACCACTGTGGGGTGCTCTGCTATCTGAGAGTGAGGAAGGTCCTGCACCAGAACTGGCCATCATCCTGTACATCATTATTGCCCCAAGTGGGGACCCCATGGGAGTGATGGGTTCAAATGCCAGTTTTCCCACTTCTATCAGATTTTGCTTTGTGCCACACCACCAAAGTTGTGACAAATTTTTCCAAATAACTGAAAATGAGTAACAGGGACCAGAACCTACATTAACAATTGCTTCAAACTGGAATTAATAGCAAAGGAAGGGAATGTGGGAAGAAAGCTAAAGCCCAATTAGCCTGCAGAGCTGAAGCTCTCTGAATTTATATTTTCCTGGCATACCCTGGCATGTGCCTTGATTACATCCTATTTGTACTACTGGAATGCATTCTACATGGGGCTGCCTTTGGAAACTGTTCAGAAACTTCAGTGAGTCCAAAATATTGCAGCCAAGCTGTTGACCAGGACAGACTACAGGGATCATGAGACTCCCCTGTTAAAATAGCTGTATTGGCTATTGGTCTGTTTCTTGACCTAATTCAAAGTGCTGGTTTTGATCTCTAAATCCCCAACAGCTTGTGTCCAGATTATCTGAAAGACCTTTTCTTCTCATGTTGGTTGACACAAGCATTGAGATCTGCAAGGGAGGACTTTCTCTCCCTTTGTAGATCCAGTCCATGGGGACTTAGGAGAGCTTTGTCTATGGCTGCTCCTTTACTGTGGAACTCCATTCCATGAGAGGTCCAGTTTTCCCACTCCCTGCTGTCTTTCCACTGACAGGTGACAGGCAAACTTTTGTATCTTGAATTTAAATTATGTGGGTTTCAGTGGCTAAGCAGGGATTTGAATCCTGGTTTCCTGAAGCCCTAGTCAAACCCTCAAAACATTACACCATGCTAGGTGTCATTATCTTAGTTTTTTTTTTTTTCATAATCATTTACAAATACAAAAACAAGCAATTAAAAAAAAATCAACCCTGGTAAAGCAGCATGAAGATTTGTTACCCCATTTTTAATGGCTAGATGTTTTAAACTAGTGAGGTCTGCAACTAAACTCAGTCCCAAGAGGAATATGCAGGTATCATATCTAGTATTTCCCCACTACCACCTAATATTTTTAGCATCTAGTCAGATGGATAGCTCTGGAGCATTTGGAAGCTTCCACAATTTTGTAGCATTGCAGTTGATCTTAATAAAGATATTGCTTGCCTGTTTATTTTTTTAAAATTCTTGGGAATTCACATAATCACCTTCCTTTTTACCTCTCTGGCCATTTCCACACTTCACTGTTACAGTGCTATTATTCCACTTGCAACATCCTATGAAATCCTGGGGTTTGCAGTTTAGAGAAGGGCATTTAGAATTCTCAACCAGAGAGATCTTTGGCCTCAGTAAACTATAAACCCCAAAATTCCACCGGATTTTGAAAGTGGAATAATAGCACTATAACAGTGTAGTGCGGAAAGGCCCTCTTTTATCCCTCCCTGCTTTTTCCCCAAGAGAAACAGTTTAGGTATAGTGGAGCTTGTAGTTTTTCAATTGCTTTCCAGTTCTGTATTAAATAACATTGATGTAGATGTGAATTGAATATTAAGATCGAGTGTTTCAAATGTTAAAAGGTAGGATGACCTCTCTTGACATCTTCAGAACGGGCGTGTTCTGTAAACAAATACAGAAAGGGGCAAAGGCACAATTGAGCTAGAGATATGCACATTTAAGTGTCACCAAAATCAAGAGATTATGTATAAAGACAATATAACCCAAATTAACTAATACTTCAGCTTGATGAATGGCAGGATGCACACATGATGACAGACCAAAAAAAAAAAAAGGATATTGTCCACATCAAACAGAAAATATCATTAGGAAGAAAAATGGAAGAGAATTGGTGGAATGCTTTGTAACTTTAAATATCAGAGATCTAAAAATAATGGCAATCTCATGTATTTTCTCTAGCTCCTTCTTTCATTTCAATATAGGATTCTCACTCATTCATAACTATTATTCATTGTTCTTATTTCAGCAGCTTATTATAGAACAATCAGCAAACTTACTACAGACACAAGAGAGTGTGTTCAGTTTATTTTGTCTTATACTGTGAAAAAAAGCTCAAAGAAACATAGCTATTTAGAACAGCTACCCTTTTTTGCTTTTCTCACTTAAGTGACTGGCTAGGAGAACATAGGTGCATTGGGGGCCTAGTGACAATGGGGTGAGCAAAACACACAACATGGCTGGTGAAAAAATAGGCTGTAGTTTTATTATTTATAGAAGTGTAAGACTAAGCCCAGTATGTGGCACAGGTCCAAGCACTACACAGCATCTACACCTAGCCTGCTGGCTAAGGGGCAACCTTGGAATGGTAAATGTGGAATCCATATGGATTCATGCCACTGTGTACCACCTGAGAATGAGTTGAACCTGATCCAATTAGCCTGCACCTCCAAAGATTCCTGGAGGAGTGTTGGGGAAGGCTAAATGTTCCCAAAGGAGACTTGAGTAAAGCCTATGTCTGCTGGGAACAGCCCTTCCCTATAGCAAACAGTCTACCTGCTCATTGGTCATACTCCAAGAAGTCCAGGAAAACCAAACACAGAGCCCAGGAAGAAAACCAGATTACCCAGATGCCCAGAAAAGAAGATGGTGGCTCCCTGCTCCTGATGCCACCTTTAGAGGATGGAAATGGGCTGCTTTGTAAGTCTAGGGGCTTATGCTTCTTTCTAGCACTCAGTTATATGTTGAGAAAGAGCTGAACACTGAGGAGTCTTTAAATATTCCATAGTAGTTAAATGTATACCGTTTATTTATCCAATCTTTCACGAGAATTCCATTCCTAGTACCATATAGTGGTAATGTGCTGCTGCATCAAACAATGTTACTAGCATAGACTTATTACCTGAATGCTAAAATATAAATCTGCAGTCAAATGATAAACTGTCATACATCATAAAATACTGTACAGTTCCTAAAGGCTGCAACCATATTCATGTTCAGCCCAACTGACGTAGTGGGACTTGTGACTTCAAAATGCATATGACTTCATTGAAACATTTTATTTCTCCAAATGCTGTAGTAACTCATATAATCACAACAAAGCTTGTAGTGTTCTTTCCTCCCATCTTGTCCAGGACGCTGAATTTGGAAAACTTGCTTTTAGGGTTTACAGTTCCCAGAATACTCAGCCAACACAACCACAGCAAGTTTTCCAGGGCCCTTTCCACACTGGGCTATTAAAACGGGGCAGAGCAACCTCTGATGGAGGTCTTCTGCACTGTGGAGTGTACTGGGTCAGACTACTTTTAGTAGTTCCATACCTCAGTCCACGCAGGAGCTACCAGAACTGGTCACGCGGCGTGTTTTTTAAAAACCTCTTTTTAGAGGTTTTTAAAAAGCACGGAGTCGCAACCCCGTGCCACTCCATCGCCCGGCTCCGGAGCAGATTTGCAGGCACGTGCAAGGGCATGCCTGCAGATCTTCTGGGAGTGGGCTTTCGGCTGACAAGCTTCTCCGGTTGGTGGAGAGCCTCCACCAACCGGAAGCCGCCAAAGAACTGTGGAGCAGTGAACTCGCACTGCTCCTGATTGCGATGGACTCGTCTGGACGCAGGAAAAATCTGGTGAGTGGTGTGTTTGGGCGTTCCCTCCCCCACGTCTGGAAAGGGCCCAAGTTTCCTTAAGTGGTATTCAAAGCTATATACATATATACGTATAAAGCTATATACATATATGAGCCACAAACACATTTTAAATATTTACCTGTTAAGTCAATTTCTCATCTGGTCTTCCCCTTTTCTTTCAGGGCCCAATTGGTTTAGATGGCAAACCAGTAAGTGAGAAGTTTTCTTCTTCTTCTTTTTCTTTTTCCTTTTCTTCTCTTTCCTTTTTAATTACCAGTAGCCCCTGATCTGAGCAGAAGAGGGCACCTCACTCTCCATGGTTTTTGGTCTAATGTTTTTTTCTCTTCTAAGACTGTTTAAATGTCTATTTCTAAATTATTAGTTTGGTAGGTTTTGGCAGCTCTATAAATGAAGTGGTAAAGGTGTGCAGAATATAACAAATATGTGTTTCATTATAAATTAGAGATGACAAAACTATCCCCATTCAGTTATGATTTCTCTGTGATGTTGTGAGAAAGTATTAGAATGGTGTGATGAGGAAAGCCAGTTAGAGTAATGTGGGGGTCCAAAATGGCTCCCAGTCCTCAGACTTGAAATGGCTGTTACTGAAACATTCTTCCTTTCCATTTCAGGGGCAACCTGGACAGAAGGGAGAGATGGTAATTGATTTTGTGTCTATATGATATGTTAAGTTGAATTTGGAAGCTTTCAAGCTAATGAAAGGGCAAGAATGGTGGGGGAGGTGGGGAGAATTTATGGATACCATACCTTTGAAAAGCATACAGTTAGATGCTTGGAATAAATATTCCCTCCCTTTCAGTACTGAGCAGGTTGGAAGGACAGGATGAACAAGTTTTTTGCTGGCAAAATTGTAAATCTAACAGGTCTCCATATTCTATGAAACTGTTGTCTATATCCTGCCCAGTACAGTCTGATGACAGCATTGCATAAGAGTGTTTTGTACATATGAGTTATACTTCATGTAGCGGTAGGCAACTTGTGGCTGTCAGATGTTTTTGGCTGCAGCTTCCACCCAGCCACCTTAGCCAATGATGAAAGATTGTGGGAGATGCAATCCAAGCATTTCGGATGAACCTCAGTTGCCCATTCCTTGCCTATAGCATCAGTGAAGTATCTAAAGCCATGAGAGACTCCCATCAGATTCCTATAAATGCACCAGATCCCGTACAGAGTAGCTGTAACAGAGCTGGACTGATAAATCTTCTGCCAATTATTTGTGATGTTCAGGTGCACCTTTAGCTGTGCCACAGGGAAACTAGAAATAATCAACTGCACTAGTCAAGACAATGTAACATTTACATTTGAATAATGCATGCTCCAGAACATGGTGCAAAGATCCTAAAGTAGCAGAGTGTGGTGGACAATTTTAGATTGTGCATGAAGGATGCTATTTGTAATGCCTCTTTGTGTAAAAACAAATCTACAAAAATCTCTGCAAGCTTTTTTGTTAAAACAAAACACTCATACAGCAGATGGAATTTTAAATGCTGACCGACTTGCTGTGGTATTTGGAGATGGCTCATTCACAAATTCACATCATGTTATAGACAGAGAAAATAATCATGTCCCATTGATTTCATTGGTGCTAATCACCATGACTTTAGTTATCTCTTTGAGTAAGGAAGTTTTAGTTTGCACTGGCTGGTTTTTTTTTTTTTTAATCTAATGTTTCTTGTTGTGGCTACTTTGTTAATTTGTTTGGGTATTAAGTCCCACTTTACCCATCTAGAGCAAGTAGGAACAATGGGAGTTTTGCTAGCAACATCAGTCTATTGTTACAGTGATCTCTAGAGCGGAAGTAACTTCTAGATAAGTCCTGTGAGATGCTGGGTGAATGGCAAATATGAAATCTACACTGAAGTTGATTGTTTCACTGCCAAACGTCAGTTCAACACCTCTTCATCCCTAACTTCGTCTTGATCTTGTTCTGACACAAGAAGATGAAGTCTGAGTATATGAAGAAATGATCATATGCCAGCTTTTCTTTGAACTCTACATTCACTAATTCTGTAAACCACACACACCATTCATCGAATCATAAGAGTACTGTGAATTCACACAGTAATATCCAGTAAATATGTTTGGGTAACAGATAATTGACTTTATGATTGGGCTTGAAAGTACATTTTCATGGAAAAATCACTAAGCATAATCAGTGGTTTTGAGTTATCAGAATCTAAAAATACTTTGTGCATCCTGTTAACTCAGGCAGTTTTTCTCTTCAGGAGTAGCATGAAAATGGTCTTATGGAATTAGAAAACTCTGAATGTGTGCTTTCAGCACAAAAGAGTAAGGCTGGGGAAAAATATGTATCAGACAAATGGAATGGGGGACTCAGAAGTTGTGTTAGCATATCCTATTTTCATTCTCCAGGTTTATTTATTTTTTGACCAGAAGTATTTGTCAGGAAACCCATGAGGTTTTGAAAATCAACTATTCACAAAATGATTCAAGTCAGTAACTCTGAAAGAACAGCTAGTAATACCCAACTGCAGGCCATTTAGCCTATCTTGCTTGTAACACTTTCACATACTTAATTCCAGGTCCATAAATTCTCTCCATCTTGTTAATTTTGCTGCCACCCTGTGTGTCTTGGCTTGTTCTAGCAAAGTATCCCATTTCAGTGTGCGGTTGAATTACTGATTTCTTTTAGAGTCATGCCTTTGCTTTTAATGAAGCCAGAGTTTTACCCTGCATCTGAAACAGAATGAACCACAGGATACAGTATGTACTTCGCTTCCTCTCTGAATTAATGAAATAATCCCACCCAACAATCTATCAAATACTACAGGACTGTGGTCTGGCATACTTCTGCTTGACTTGGCACCAAAGCTACAGAATTCTAATTTAAGTCCACTGTTCAAATTAATTGTCACTCTGCTTCCTCTTACTTTGTTAATGTAGTACATTTTCACTATATTTTTGTTCCAGTTAGACATTGGTGGTTTTTTTTTAATGTGCCATGTTTTCTATGTCAGATGAACTGCGCATGAGTTTTTCTTTTAATCTAAAATATGACCAGGCATCTACAACTTGTGATGCTATAGCAAATACAACCCTTCAGCTCTGTGTTGTAGACTTGGAAAATGCCTGGAAAACCCAAATGTTTTTGCAGTCCCAAACAGGTGCCAGGGAAAGGTTTACTGAGCCTCTTGCCTGTGGACAGCCTAGTGGGTCTCAGCAATGGGACCGTCTTTCTAGTGCATGCTAAATGTGCATGCTAAATATCAGAATGGATGAGGTCAAGCAAGAGAGGTATTTTTCCCCCAGAGCATGGATGTTTTAGTTTTTTGGCTGATGTCTTCCAGGATACCTCTGCCAGCTTGATCCAAAAGTCCAAAAAGTCACTTTTCTGAGTTTTGGCTTTTCAAAATCATCATGTGATATTCCCACTGACGTTTCTACACATTTCTCAGACAGTTCTTTCCCTAATGGGGACCAAACAAGATACTGCATGTTGTCAAGACAAATTTTCTGCCTTTATAACCACCTCCACAAAGAAGTATGTCTATCCTTGTTAACTTCTCTTTTAAGAGAATGCCAAATCCGCTTTTTGGGGGAAAAAATGAGCATGCATTTGGGATCATAGTTGCTTGATAAAATCACATATTGAACATTTTCTTGCTGCTTTTAAGCTGCTTTTTAAAAAGTGTGTTTAATATTGTACTTCTTGATGTTTTCACATTAGTAGCTCATTAATTCAATTGGATGTGAATTTCTCTTGTTGTTTTGTGAACAAGCCCTTCTCCCCTGATCATTTTGTCATGTGTCCACATGATACCGTTGTTCCGCCACATTCATGGATCTGACCTTCACAACTTTGATTATTTGTGAGGCATGCATGTGCCTTCTTCCTCATTCTCCTCCTCTCATTCTCTTGCATTTTGCTGGGCATGGAGGAGGAAGGCAAGCACCTGGACAAAAGTCAAGGAAATGGAGGAGAGAGGTACACACACATATTTCTTCTCCTCTCTGGAGCTGCCTTTTCTATTCCCTTGCCTCTGGCCCCAGCACACAAAAGGCAAGAGAATTGGAGGAGGCAGCCTCAGAAGGGAATGGGTGGGGATGGGAAGTTTTTTTCATGATTTTTCCGCTTTCATGAGGGTTCTCAGCCTTGAACCATCATGAATGGAGGGGCCAATTTAGCTTCTTGAGTTGAATCTAAACTTTCCAAACTGAATTGAGGAATGGATGGGTTTTCAGCTGCCGCCTGATAGCAGAACGATCAGACCTCCACTTCATTCTGGATTTCATAATTGTCATTCACCAGCTGTCTTATTATGGAAATTCTTCTGCTTATTCTTCAAAATCTAGGAGCCCTTTTGGTCTTGTTCATCCCACATGAGCCAGTGTTCTTACTCATGGTGATACCATAACTGGGGAGAGATTAATGTTGTTGAAAAGATCATTGGCATGTTTGCAGCTTATACCATGTCTACTAGATGTTCAGTCAATGCTGCACTTCCATGACAATGGTCTCTTGTTTAGCATGCTAGTATTCATTGTGTGGCATATCGCCCCCCGCCCATTACATAGTATTGGATATGCTCAAACAATTTTTATTTTGAGATAAATATTGAAGATGCATCTTTTTCTTCAATGATCCTAGCGTATCTTAGTCTGACATATTTTACTCATATGGATAATGTAGATATTCTAAGTAAGTTTTATATGATTGTTGCAAACAGCTTTCAAATATTCAAATTAAGCATTATAAGATAATGTCCATAAAGAATAAACAAAAATAAAGAATAAACAAATAACCGTGAGAGAATATATGGTTTAGCCATGCTTCTTGTTGTGATACGAAAGATTTTCCCTAGACAATTTATCATGTGCTACTGTATTTGTCACATTGTTCATTTTGCTTTTCACTGAATAAAACTTTTCCTTGTTTCCCCTTGCAACAAAGGGCCCGCCTGGTCCCAAAGGGCAGCCAGTAAGTAATTCTACTAGTACTTGTTGCTCACATTTTCTTTTTGCACGTTCCATCTTCCTTGTACATGCAGAAATTTTTCTTTATATATTTTTTATTTTCCTTAGGGAAACCCTGGACAAAAAGGAGAAAAGGTAAGGTTAACATTCTGATTTACAAGAGTTACAATTTTGGTTGCAATTCCCATAATTATGCTGGCAGGGAGGTTCTGGATATTGTGGTCCATAACATGATATTTCCAAGCTCTATATGAGACTCCAGAAGAAGATTTTAACTCACCTTAGGACACAGACATATCCAGAAACTGAAATTATTCAGAACTTCCTGTTCATCTACTCTCACTTACCAATTTTAATACAGTTGGTCACCCATAACCACATGATCAATATATGCGATTTCAGTTACCCACAGTGAGATGCAGTTTGAAAATAATACTTTGAATTTAACAGTAATAAAATAGAAATCAAAATAATAAAGTGAAATACAGTACAGTACATACAGCATTACCTGGAAAATGGCAGGGAATACAACATTGAAGCAAATGTCACTCTGTTCACTCACAGTATTGTGTTGTCTTGTGTTGTAGATGCTATCTTGCATTTCCTCCCTGTTTATAGTACTTACACATGTTCTAACACTACCCCCAGTCTCTTAGTAGGTCTTTTGGTTACTCTTTGTGATCTGATTATGGTACAGTGTCCTTCTGCAAACTTCTTGTGCTTATGCAGTAAAGTCCTTATCCTTATCCAGTATAGTCCCTTTGTGTAGTCCTTCTGCTTGAGTCCTTCTGCTGTTTGTAATGGCCCCCAAGTTCAAGAGTGGTAATGCCGGCAATCATGATAAGCCTATTTTTTTTAAAAAATAGCATTTAGTATTATCCACATTTTTCACTGTCTGTGACAAGTCCTAGAACATGTCCTCCATAGATATGGATATGAGGAACCTATTTTAGTTGCTTTTCCAATAATGTCACTTCCATACATTTCCATCCATGAACAAAACCATTTTTCATTTGAAATTCCTCCATCCATGTCAAGAAAAGAAATCTGGTTTTGAAATCACAAAGAATTATGGCTTAAGTGAGCAGATCTGCTGCTACCAGTACATCTAAGTCCATGTTACACCAAACACATAGTGAATTACACTAACGATAAGAAAGAATCAGGGTAATAGCTTTGAAGCACAACAGGACACAGTAACAAATAAACAGTTGTATGTGATATTCCAGTAGAGAGCATGCCAATTCTCCGGATGTATAAATCAGCATTATCCCTGCTGAAATGGGTGTAGTTGTGCCAACCATCCACCTGCTGTGAACCTGTTTCCTTGAATCTATTTTGGTTAATGGCATTCATGATTTCAACTATTTTCTTTTTAATCCTCTCTCCTTTTTTGCAGGGTCAATGTGGAGATTATCCACACAGGGTAAGTGACTCTTCTGTTGTTTTAAAGTGACTCCTATGTATTATCCCTTGTTTATTAGTGTGGCTTTTATGGAAATATAGAACACATCAAAATAATAAAGTCCATTACTGTTCTTACAATCCTCTACCTCCCCCATCCCATAATATAGATATTTTATTACCTGGTTTGTCTCAATAGCAAAGACACTATAGTGTCCACTGGGAAAGATTTTACATTCTTGTTTAAGCATTCGGTCCCTGAAAGTAACAAACTATGTACAACTCGCCCTCACTTAATCTGTTCCAGCATTACTATTCGGTATCACATTGGATGTCAATTAGTTGTTAGTTCATGGCTATAAATTAGTTGTCTGTGCCCTCAGGCTGACATTGTTAATAAACAGAAGGTTTTGACTAGAAGAGACACATATTTTGCAAATATGTTCACTAAGCCCAGGAAAAATCCAAATTTACTTTCTTATCCCACTTTATTCCACTTGTGCACCATCACCAAGGTAAGAGAAAAAGGAGTGTCTCATCAGATACTGAAGATTAGAGGATAGCTCTAACCTGGTATAAACTGACACAAAAGGTTTGTTTTTTGAAAGCTGTGCAAAATGTATTGGAAAGACATCAGACATTTGAGGATGAAATGATAATAAAGAGAGAAGCTTAAACACTTTCCGTTAAGCATTTGAAAAGCCCCAAGATCTGGTCCTCATCCAGTGGGTTACAGAGATACAGCTGCTCCTGGATTCTGGATGACAACAGCATGTAGCTTAGGAGCCTTTTAAAGGAATCTGAGGTAGAAGACTGCAGGGAGCAAAAGCTGGCTGCTTGCTGATGTGTTCCAGCCCATTTACTGACAATAACAGAAGGCCAAGGGCATTTATTTAGAAAAAAGTCTCTGTAGATTGTTATGCATTCATGGGGGGGAAAGTTTAAAATGTTTGTCTAGCTTGGGGATTTTACTGTCCTTGGCCTTCAGCTCCCCTTATACTGACTGAGGTAAAAAGAAGGGCCCACAGAATATTAAAACATGAAGGAACTAATCATAATATGGGAATAATTAGTACTTAGATAGTTTGGGGCCACAAACAGAAGTGCCTCCTGAAATGAAAGTCCAGCTGCCCCACAACCATTCCACACAGAGAAGAGGGATGGATATGTAGTTGAATTTTATTTCAGTAGTGGTGACAGGATAGTAGCATCCACTGCACCTAAGTGCAGCCTGCTAGTGGGATGGAAGACGTAGTGCAGGGCATCCTGGTGAAGCATATACATTTCTCTTGTTCAAGAGAAGGGAATGGCTTTGGCCTGCAATTGCTGCCTTCCCTCAGCATGTGCTGCCTGAGGCGGTTGCCTCATTCTTCTTTTAGGCAGAGCTCACTTGGCTATAAAGTGAAAAGCCAACAATTCTAGGCAATCCACATGATATGTGAAGATAAATTATAGTAAAGAAGTTGTGCAAAAAGAATTGCAGTGGGAATATGCTTTGCACTTTCCTTTACTGTGTTCTGTACTAACATACAGCCTGCTCTTTGTTGGGGTAAGGAATCTAAGGCCTGTGAACTGTAATAGTAAGGTTAGAGATTTCACCGTATGACTCTAATCATAGGAACTCTAGATGTCATTATTTTTAAACTTTGAGATATGCAGGTCAGGCAATCTTGGCGATGTCAGCTGGAATTCTTGGAGGGGCTGAGGGCACTCATCACAATTATAATCACAATCATTAACTGTTGCTTGTAAAGTTAATAATAACTTTTGGATTATCAGTGGACTACATGAAAGTTTTCTTTATGAGGGTCTTAAAGGAGAATACATTTCATTTCTTTGTTACAAAGTCCTTAAAAAGAGAGAGAGAGAGAGAGATAATAGGGAAAGAGTTTTACTTTAGTTATGATTTTTGAAGTGTAGCCTGGGTTACACTTCATCTGAAAATCCAGCTCCGCAGTTATGTAGTACTGATAGTTCCTCTGTTGGGCAACAAATAAGAAAGCTGATACTGTACTTTCAATAGAAGAAATGAACACATCAAGGGGTAATGTGTGTGTTATACAATACAAGCCTTGAGGACAGACAAGGTAACCAAAACAGGTTTAAAAAAGGACAACAGTTGCTCTTGTACAACAGGACAGGGGCTGCACATTGAATTCAGACTAGACATAGGGCAGCAAAGTCCATTTCGCTGTGGATGGTATAGTGAACTGAATTGACCCACTTTGTGTCACTGTGTCTTCACTGTCCCCTAGGAATACCTAAGTACCACACTTGCAGCACTGCGTTCTAATCACATCCTTACTTTGAAGGTTTGTGGGGAAATGGTTTGATTACTGCTAGTCCTGTTGCAAAAGAACTAGGAGATGGATCCAATATTGCATGCTCTCAAAAACAGTTTCAATCAGTTACATCTCAAGTGGAGATGCAATACTGGTGAAGACAAGACTTTACATGAAATACTTTATGTAAGTATTTATATAAAATGATCGTATGCTACTTAGCATTTCAGATTTTCAGCAGAAGCAAAGGCAAATATAGTTTTCTACATACAAAAATCATACCAGCTGAATAACCTTCTGCTGATTGTATAATACTAGTAATGAAAGTATCTCAAGATGAATTATTTGAGAGACACTTTCTTTTTTAAATTTTGAACCCATGCATTTTGTAAACAGTTGATGAACGAACAGCTCATGGAGGATGACAGAAGCACTTATGTAAAAATTTCAACACATGTCTCTTAAAAATGCCTCCTTGTCAGGGAACTTTCATAGTCACTGCCTTCACATTATGACAAGTTTGTGACCTGAAGTCCCAGGTGCAATGGGAAGATTGGGCTGAAGAGTACATCCAGACCAGCAATTTTCAAAAAGTATGTACTGAAAATATGAAAAGTTTGACACTCAGATGAAAGTAAATATGACACACACTCATGTGTGTGTGCATGTACACAGGCCTGTTGAGTTCAAAATAATAAGTAGCCCTCTATTCACCCAACTGTGATAGTGCAGATTAATAAATTCATGGAGATGAACATCCTCTGTGACTTGAAAAAAAATCTGAAGGGGAAAGACTAAAATAGCCTGGGCATGTATTACAGTCAAATTCTATCAAATTCTAAGCCACTTCTTTTAGCTTTTCCATTATTGTTTGTAAAAAGAAAGAAAGAAAGAAAGAAAGAAAGAAAGAAAGAAAGAAAGAAAGAAAGAAGAATAATTTGTTTTAAATGATCATTTGTAGTTCATGAGGTAGAATCTGACTTGGTGACAACTCAGAGTGTTGAAATCCATGAGTCTTCAAGTTAGTTCCATAAATAAGTCATGGCCAATTAATTTCATCAGTCTCCTCTAACACATTGACTGACTGAGGACACATCCAGATTCAGATTTTGTTTCTGTTCTTTCTGATTTTATACTGGGTTAAAATAAACTGACCTGTATAAAAAGTATTTGATCCTATCAGGAATTGACATTTGATATCCTGGGATAAACAAAATGTGTATGGATTTCCAAACTAAAATTGGAAAGAACAGAAACACAATCTGGGACTTTTTAGTCAATCTGGATATACCATGAGTCTGGGCCCAAACATATTTTTTACTCAAAGGACAAAAGAAATATACGTATTATGTTTCTTTACCACCCAATTTCCATCTTGTCCTTGCTTTTAGGTTTTACTTTGTGTTACACCAGAGCTTTCCAAACTTTCCATGTTGACAACACACTTGCATCATTTTGCGACACAGTAACTCAGTTTTACTAGCAAACTCAAGGTTAAACTAACCCCTTATAAAATATACACATACCGTATATTCCGGCATATAAGACGACCCCCAACTTTTCCAGTTAAAATATAGAGTTTGGGATATACTTGCCGTATAAGACTACCCCTCTTCCAACGCACACCAAATAAAAATAAAAAAACCATCAGATTTGATTTCAATATGGTAATTTTAATTCAAATGCTTATGACATGCAGGTACTTAGCAGGAAAACTGTAAAATCAAAGGTCTTGTTAGACCTTCCACAGGCTTCCCAAAAGATACATAATAAGCAGTTGCTAGAGAGGAAAACAGCTTCCTGGCACAGTTTCTTCAGTTCCCCCAACTTTAACTATGTGTCTGTTAAATTGTTGTAAGCCACTTTGAGTTTCAAACAGGAAAAAGGCAGGATAGAAATAGATATTATAATAACCATAATACTAACTACAACCAAAACAATATGTCTTCTGTATGTCAGGAAGTGGAGTGCTAACTTGTCTCTGTCTTGTTTGCAAACCAACAGTTGTGTGCCTATTGTTTTAATTGACTGAAAAAGCAATGGTTATGGATCAACAGAGTAATACAATACTGCATATTTCTTAATTTCATCTGGTTCCTTCCTAGTGACCTCCAATTACTCTACAGAACCAGAGATCAAGGGGGGAAGAATGCTGCTCTAGCTGTCTTGACAAGACAAGAGAAAAACCAAACCCTTTATGTTTGTACTCTCTCAAGCATGCTCAAGCAACATTTTCTTAGCTTGAGAGGCATCACTAGCTAAACAACTAGGTCCCTACCTATTCCAATTATATGTTTTATGTCGGTTTATTTCTGAATTAAAAAAATATTTTTAACATAACTCCTAACTTGCCAATTATTTGAAATGCAAATGGAATTCAGAATTGGGTCAAGAAAGATATTTTTGCACTGTTTAGTACAAGCCTGCATAGTACCGGTAATAAAACACAACTGAACTTCCACTCACTTTGGTCAAATCCAAATGAGTTACTGGTAACTGATTTTAGGATTTTGTACAAGCAAGCAAACTTGGCCCGGTAAGCTCGGCGGCGACGGCTCCTTTCCCCGGGTGGGGGGAGCGGCGCAGGCCCGGGAAGCGTGGCGGCGACAGCTCCTTTCCCCGGGCAGGCGGGGGAGTGCCGCGGGCCCGGGAAGCGCGGCAGCCACCTCACCTCCCCGCCATACCCGGCGTACAAGACAACACCCGACTTTTGCAAAGTTTTTCGGGGGTTAAAAGGTCGTCTTGTATGCTGGAAAATACGGTACATAAGTTGTAATACCAAAATGTATGTGGACACAACATATCTCATGAAAACCTTCATATATTTTTAAAAATATGTGATTTATAAATAATAACATACATTTCCAAGATTGTAGGCGACACACCTACACACTTCAGGCGACACACTAATGTGTTGCGGCACCATTTGGAAAGCCCTGTGTTAGACTATATTAGAACTGATTGTATCATTTCTAAAATAATCCCATAGATAATACTATGCTAAGGATTATGTGACATCAAAAAGAAATAAGCAGATCTGTAATAATGAGTACAAGCCCTTGGCACAGTCTTTATGAGAAAGAATGGATTTTTAAAGTCTTGTCATTGCCACATGCACTTAGATTTAGCACCTTGAGCAAACATATGTAACACACACTCTTTCAAAAATCCATCTTGCTTCATCATCTCATTGTAAGAACTACTAAGATCACAGTGATTTTTTTTTCCTGTGGTACACTGACCTTACCCCTCTGTGGTCTTTGGAACTGCTGTTAATTGTGGCCTTCTTAATCCAAACCTTGCTCTTCCAATTTTACAGCTGTAACATGTTATCTCTAATTTTATCCAACAGCCCAGAATGACTGGGTTGCAATGCTGCAATATTGTGATGACATTTCAGTTTGCAACAAGATTGGATTTTGGCTTGCACTAAAGAGCAAAGAGCCATAAATAAGAGAAGGAAAAATGTACTTTCTAAAGTGTTCACAGTCACTGTCATGGGAGACCTGCAGGCATACCTCTTAGCCCCTAAACAAATGTTAGAGACAACTAAGTTTCAGAACATTAATAAAACTAGATTGTCTTTGAGTTTGTACTGATGAAAATTAATTGACTCTAATTGTGGAATTAACATTGAAGGAGAGTAAACTTTTATGTGCTATGTTGGAAGGATGAATTCTGATAGTAACTTCTTATAATTTCACTTGGCAGTGAATGAAAATTCTACAAATATGTAGAGATGTGTCTTTTATTGAAAAGGTCCTTTACATTATTAGCCATTAAAAACCCTCTTCAGGCATTAAAAAGGTTTTTTATTCATTCTCACAGATTTTTTTTTTAAAGTAAGCACATATTTTTTATGATGATTGAATATTCTTGTCTAATAAAGAGTGAAATGGCATCAATAATAAAAATCAGAACCTATCTAGGGATGAAAAAAGACATACTGTTAAGACTTGGTTGTAATAACTTAGTAATGAACACAGTCACAGTCACTAGTGGGGAGACAAGGAACAAACTATCTGTGGCAATAAGGAAAGCAAAATTGTGATTGAGAGGAAGACAATGTAAATGCAGATGTTGAAAATGGAAAAAAACCCAGAAAAAAGTGCAAAGAATAGATGAAGTAAATTGAGTATAGCAGTACTTTTGGTAGAACTTAGGTGAGGAGACAAGAAACTATCTCTGTGGGTTTTTTTAAAAAAGCCATGAGACAGTATAATCCACTCTTCAGTTTTACTTTGCAGTAATTAGGAAATATTTTAAAACTTAAATCCCGAAAAGCAAACCTAAAACCAATTCCTGATACTCCAGACACTATTGTGTGTCAGATGACTAAAATATAATGTAGAAATGCTCAGAGGCTTGCCGGGAGGTACCCAATGACAAATGCATTTTCTGATGCTCTGCATTCTTGTCTCTGAACTGTGATTCACTTTCATGACATCCTTTCATGGTTTTCCTTTTCCCCCCTGTCCATTTTCTTTCTTGGCTGCTCTCGATGACTTTTGCTGCTTTACTGACCTCCTTTGCCTTGTGACTTTTGGCCTTGCCCTGTGACCTTCTGGTTCGGTCTTCTTCAGCTGTTGCCTCTTCTCAATTCAGTGCGGCTGGCTCCACCCCCAGTCATAAAGAGACGCACCTTCCAGGTATCCTCCTCTTCGTCTTCTTTTTTTCTGGTTTGTGCTTTCTTTCATTTCCAAAACTGGTGAATCAGCTTCCATTCTTCGCCAGAGAGGAGGCCATTAAAACTAGAGAAAGCAGGGCTCTCTTAGTAACATCCACCATTTCACATGCCTTTGTATCACAGCAACCAGTGTAAAATGGTTTCAGTTTCCTTCGTGTGCATGGCCTCTCATTTTAACAGCTAAGCATAAAATGAGATGTTATAACCAATGACCTTATTCTGGGGCTACATAAGATGCTAGAAGAAAGCATATTATAGAAGAAAAACCAGATTTTCACAGAAAATATTGAATAAAGTGTTTACTTTCTTCTTCTCAGAAGAAAGAAATTCCGTAAAGTCCAGGACGTTCAGCAGGAGAACAGAATCCAAACATTATATCACAATAAAGTTTTCTATGGTTTTATACACTGACATTATGCAGTAGTTCATGCAGTAAACATAACATGTAAAGCAGACTTGGCTGACCAAGAAGAATACAGTTCAATAGCTGTGGGTGGTGATCCACTAGAGGATCATCAAACTAAAAACAAGGGGATTATTAAACAGCTAGTAGGCCAGATAGTTGTTTTTAATTTGCCAGGACACATTTTGGCAGGCCTGAAAGAATGTGAAGAGTGGATACCTGTCTCCAAACATGAGGAGATACATGTCCCAAAGACCAGATTGTTTATGACTACCTTGAGAGTGTGCAATACATCTTTAGAGATATGCATCAGCAGTCCTGTTGCTACTCAGAAATCAGACCCATGTACTGTACTCAGAAAGACTTGTTCCTAGATCACTGGGTATAGCATTGCAACCTTAATATGCAACTGTGAGAAGTACTGGTTGTTTTAGGACACTGCAGTCTTGGTAAATATAAAGGCAACATATAATAATATTCTAAACTTGTCTCTGTCTATTGTAACATTTATTGACTTTTTAGATTGCACCAGTAAGTGTAATGGGACCCATGTTGGCAATCTGTACCATCCTTTAGAGTTAGCTAAGGCAGTTTGTATTAAGTCTCTGAGTTGACTTAGCTTGTACACCTACCAAGATTTATAGGTGTATGTTTGGCAAACAATAGCCCAGCTGCTTACAGCATCCTTCAGAGAATACAACTGCACATAGCATTCTGTTATATGCCCTTGGCTTTGTTTGGGGACAGTATTATGCGTGTTTCTGTAGATGAATGCAGATGGTTCATCTCAGCAAGAGTACTGTTATAGTGAGATGCCAACCCACACAAAGCCTCTTGTTACAGTGGCATTCTGAAATGTTTATGAATACTTTTAGCCTGGAATGCCCCTCCAGGATTTATGTGGAATGTAACTGGATGGAGGGAGTAAGTTAGAGATCAAACACCATGCCTATCAGATGTCACATGCTATTTTTAACCATTAATTGACACTATATGTTTTCTGAAAGTTTTGCTAAGCACCAAGTGGCTTCTTTGTTTGTGGATCTAATCTTTTGCTAGGGTTCACTACAGGCTTTCTGCCACACATCAGTTTTGGCAGCACATACAAAACAAAATAAAATAAGCCTTCACAAAATCAACAAAGATGACTAGAACAAACTAGCTAAGTTTGTTCCACTGAAATTTATGAGACCAGTTAATCATTGCCATTAACTTGAACACTGATTTCTTCAGTATTTAAGCCTAAATTTCTCCTTTTTTAAAAACTGTTATAAATGCCTAATGGGTAGATACTCCACCCCTATTATAAATTGGCCTTTCTCAGCCTAGTGCCTTCTATGTGTGTTGGACCACAACTCCCATCATCTCTATCCAGCATAGCTGTTTAGAGATGGTGGGAGATATAATCCAATGTATCTGGAGGTCAATCCATAATTATTAGCTGATGAATATTTCACCTTCTTAACAGAATCCAAGACAGCAGCTATTAACCTTGACTGTATCTTCCCCTCCACCTTAACAGCACACTGTGTCCTCTTTAGGGAAAGTATATTCACTGTTATTTATTTCCTGGCCAAGAAATGTGCTTCCTGACATTTGGAAAGCTTGGTCAGGAAGAATAAGAAAATTTTTGCCCAGCATTCATAGGTCCCAAAGTGTTTGGGGGAAAAGATTCTGCACAAAAATACATGTTTTTCCCCCCAGAAAAATCATAGTATTTTGTTTGTTTTTTAAAAAAAACCTTGCAATTTTCCTGCAAAACCCCCCTGTTTTCAGATCCTCTCCTTTTGGTGCAAAATTAGGTTTTTGCACAAAAGGAGCATTTGTGTGCATGGGCACACACACACACAAATCCAAATGGGTCTCAAAACAGTGGGGGTTTTTTAAACTGTTTTTTGTGTGTGTGAAAAACACATTTTTGAGCCCCTCTCCCAAAAAACAAAAAAACACCCCTTTACTGTCTCTGGAAAATTACATGGTTTTCCTGTGCAAAATTGGAATTTCTTTGAGCAATCTCCGCCCCCCCCCCATGATTTTTACACAAAACCCTGCATGGGTTCCCAGAAACACTATTTTTTGTGTTAAAAATGTATTTTTCACAAAACCTACAATTTTCAAACAAAACCCAAAATGTATTTCTGCAGAGAGTAATTCCCAAAAACACATCAGTATGTGCAAACACTGGGTGAAAACTGTACAGAACTTCAGACACTATTCATCATGGCATGCAGAGATGAAATATTCCAATATTTATATCCCTAGTCCTTTTGAACTCTAACGGGAGTCAGTATTGGGAGATAATGCTTCTGATAAAGCTTAAGAGAATGTATATGTTTTAAGAAGTATTTTGAATGGAGAAAAAATGTGTTCATAGAATGAACAGTAGAATAAGATGATTCCAAAGATAAAGAAAGGCAAATATCTGTGGAAGGATGAATCTGAGCATTGAACTCAGAATTCAGAATTGAATAAAGAATTAAGCTGTATCAGTTTTAGGTGTAATGAATGACACCTAAAACTGATACAGCTTAATTCTGTATTCAGTTCTGAATTCATTACAGCAGAGATGGAGAGAATGCTGTTGGATGGTAGCGCTCAGCAGCCCTAGCTAGAACAGCCAATGGTGAGGGATGATGGGAGCTAGAGTCCAGCAACACATGAAGGGGTCAAACTCTAAAGTCAACATCTCAGAGGCTTCTCTGAAGAATTCAGACTTAAAAGTGATAAGGCCCAAACTGTGTGCAACATACAGTTGGTAGCCTGATAGCAGTTTTGAATAGAAGAAAACACTTCCAGAGAAGTCTAGAAAAGTAGTGAGTAGGGAGTTTCCCCACTCTAAGTCACACCCAAATAGGATTTACCAGTGTGATGCCCCTGGTTACCTACAGTTTTTCTACTTCTTATTCCCTGGAACCATCCTTTCATCTTCAAAAATTAGGCTACAGTGACACTCCCATATATATAATGGGTAGCTTGACCTTTAGAGTGTAAAGACTCATTGGATAGAGTTTAAAATTTGCCTCCAGTTTTTCTCATCTTGAGATCTGATTGCAGTGTTCATGCCTGCTAATGGGAGCTTTAAAATGATTCATTAAGAAAGCTACAGAGGAAGCCCATCCACAGTTGCTCTTTGTCTGAGTTTTGGAAAACCCCTTCAAGTTCTTAACTAACAGCACTTGGCTTGGCTTGGCTGTTCTTCTTTTGCTCAGATTCTGTTTGCTGTATATCATACACATTGTGTTTCACTCAGGATAACATTACTTTCTGTAATGGCTTAGGGTGAACAAGGACAGGCAGGAATCCAAGGGCCTCCAGGACCACCTGGACCACCAGGCCTCCCAGGAACTCCAGGACAACCTGGCCCAACTGGCCCATCTGTAAGTCTCTTTTAAATTCATAATGCCTCTCCTGCTTTTCCTCTTCTCAGAATAAGCTGTGCTTGTCCTTTTACTTCTGTGGCTATCCACTGGTGCTGGTGCATCAAAGCCCTTGTTGTCTTCTTTCATATGTCTGTGAAAGCATTATAGGCAAATGCTATTTCCTTTCTCCCAGGCTGTTGTGAAGTGCCATGGTGAGGAAGTAACACTCTGACTGAGGTTGTCTCAATAGAAGTCAGATAAAGCACTTGAAATCTGTTTGACGATCTGCTTACAATACCATTCCCAGGAACAGTAGCACTTTTCAAAGGTGGAAAACATTCCATTAAAATGAAGACCACCAATCTGGGATCTCTAAAGGATATATTTCTTTCTGCCCTAGGGGAAAGCAGGAGAGCCAGGGAAGCCAGGCAAAGATGGAAAGGTATCTGTTTAATTGTACACATGCTGAATTTGCTTGCATGGAAAGTACCGTACTCATTTTTCAGTGCCTGAGAGAAGAACCTTACATGATGCATGTTTGTTCAACAATTCCAGTATTTAGGGAAAGGTGAAATACAAATGCCACTGCTGATACCTGCATGGATTAATGAAGGGATGAATAAACTGCAAGATACATTTTTGGAGTTTTGTCTATTTTGTTTTTTGCTGTTTCATTTGAGAGTGATCAGCTGAAGCCATGATTATTCAATTAGTTTTCCTAAGATAAAGATCCCTGGGTTCCTTTAAGCTTGATGATTTCTTTGTGTCATTTCACAGAAGGTGATGAAGTAACTCCAAGCAAAATCAGGGGCCTTTCCGCCCTACACTGTTATAGTACTATTATTCCACTTTCAACATCCTATGGAATTCTGGGCTTTGTAGTAGGAATGGAATTCTGGGCTTTGTAGTAGGCCAAAGAGCTCACTGGCTGAGAATTCTAAATGCCCCTCCCTAAACTGCAAACCCCAGGATTCCATAGGATGATGAAAGTGGAATAATAGTATTATAACAGTGTAGTGTGGATCCAGATTCAGGCCATTTTCACACTACACTGTTATAGTGCTATTATTTCACTTTCAACACCCTGTGAAATTCTGGGGTTTGTAGTTTGCTGAGACCAAATTGCTCTCTAGCTGCGAATTCTAAAAGGCCTCCCTTAACTGCAAACCCCAGGATTCCATAGGATGTTGAAAGTATAATAATAACACTATAACAGTGTAATGTAGAAATGACCTTAGTCGTGCTTAAAATATCTAACTTAAGTCCTGTTGATTTCAGTGCCTTTACTTTCAGCATGACTGCATCCAACCCATGGTTTCTTAAGTCACCTTGCTTTAATTTTGGCATGAGTAATCATTAGCACAGTAGCAGGATTGTGTAAGATTACACAGTCACCTGTGTATACTTTATAAGATGTTTGGCAAAGATATGGGAATAATTCCACCACCACCCCTCCCTGGAATGGTTTGTGGGGATAGGATTGGTTATCTCAGAATACATCCACCACAGGTAAACCTCAAAGGTGTGATTATGTATCAGTATTTAATTGAAAAGAAGTTTTGTTTACATTTGCAACTGGACGGAGTTTCTAAATTTAAAAGGAACTGATAGAAAAGTGACACATCTCATGACAATGGGAGAGTAATAAAAATGATACATTTTGGTGATTTTCTGCCCATCCCAATAAGCCTTGCCTTGCAGTGGATGACAATAGCCTGGAGGTTTGAATATATGAAAAAACAGTTATATACGGATGGGGTGCTATTTACTTTGTTGTTATGTGTCTTCAAATTGTTTCTGACTTATGGCAGTCCTATGGAGATCCTATCACAGGATTTTCTGAAGTTGAGAATGATATACTTACATGGGCAATAGTTTGTATAAATGAGAAATCACAAAACATGGAAGTTTATTTATACTATAAATGAACAGCCATTGCTCATGGTAGTAGACCTAAGTAGATAGCTGATATGGGTCTAATGCATGCACTTGCTATTGAGGACAATTTCAACAAAATTGACTCAAAGAATAAAAGCTAAATTATATGGCAGTGTACACGCAAAAATAAAAGAAGATATAACACCAGTGTGGTGTAGTGGTTTGAGCATTGTATTGGGACCCTGGAAACCAGAGTTTGAATACCCACTTGGCCATGAAAACCTGCTGAGTGACCCTGGGCAGGTCACACACTCTTAGCTTCAGATGAAGTCAAAGGCAACCACCCTCTGAACAAATCTTGTCCAGAAAAAACTCTGATAGGTTTGTCTTTGGGTTCCCTTAACTTGGAAATGACTTGAAGGCACACAGTATTATACACCCCAGTGTTGTAAAGAGTGAGAATGTCAGGTTTTACTACTTTCATAATGTCATATCTTTTTATCTTCAGGGCTTACCAGGACCTCCTGGACCAAAGGTGAGAAAAGCAGTTCAGAATGAATGCCAGATATTCTAACTGCCCTGAAAATTTTCAAATGGTTTGGGAATGAAACTGTGAAATGCTGAAAAAACACATAGTTGTGAACTGGATTCCCAAGTTGTGGCCAAATGCTCTTGCTTAGCAGGGAATTAGTCTGTAATGTTCTGCAAATGTACAAGGAAAAATCTTGCATTTGCAACAAAGCACTCAAGATTGTTTTTTTCAGAAACTGCAGTCTTATACTGAATTAACTTATAGGAAAACTGCAAACCTAACTCTATAACAAAGGTATAGGTTCTAGGCTGTATGCCTTCAAGGGGTCTAGGGACTGGCAACTTGAGGTATGCATACAGAACCCACATCTATTTTATTATATCATAATGTTTACTTATGTGAAACACCTTAATGTATGGAGAGATTGCACAGGTCTCATTCATATCCCTCCTGCTACATAAGTCCACTTTTGAAGATGAGGATTTGCTGTATATGCAAATAGAGATTCAATCCAAAGTGACTGGCAGAGTTTGAAGGACACACAGAAGGCAACATTCTGCCGTATGGAATTACTTTCTCCACTCTTCTAATAAGAAGCAGCTACACCCAGTGAATGAGTAGACATTGTTTCCCAAAGCTGAAAAAGTTGTGAGGGACAAGAGTGTACAACAGCTCTTGATTTCTCCATATACGTCTTCAGAATATGGATTGTTAGTGTA
Source organism: Ctenosaura bakeri (assembly GCA_948474755.1). Classification (NCBI taxonomy): domain Eukaryota; kingdom Metazoa; phylum Chordata; class Lepidosauria; order Squamata; family Iguanidae; genus Ctenosaura; species Ctenosaura bakeri. Next base: position 28,447 of record CAOLHI010001515.1, read on the forward strand.
TGTGCATATTTCAAAGAAGAAAGGAGATTTAGTCTGTGTGCTGTCTTGGTCATGTCTTTTTTTTTTCTCTTTTGCTTGACTTTTACAGGGAGAACCTGGAGTTCAGGGATACCATGGAAGAAAGGTATGAACAGAACATTTGAGAAGCATAGAACTAGAAAATAAAATCCATGCCGCAGCATTTTAAATGAATTAAAGTAGACTTCAGCCATCTGGAAATGTGTTGGCAAAGATACACCACCTTTGCCTTGCTTAGGCACATATACACAAGCATATTCTAGCCATAGCACTTCCGTCATTTCCTACCTTGCATAGCTTCATCTGGGAATGACTAGGACTGAAGTAAGTGTGACTTCCCTTTGAGCCATCACAACCTCTGTCATTCCTCATGGGTAGAATCTATTACAAAAGTTGGGACTGGAGATACTTCCAATTTCTCAAGTGCGACTGAGGTTTCTTAGTTACTTAGGACACTTTCTGCCAGGAGAGTTTGGGTATGAAAAAGCTGGAAACCCCAAAGATCTTCCAGCTTCATAGTTAACAACAAAAAAGGCTTTTATATTCACATTCATGTGGAAAATGTTCTGTATTCTGTCCCCACCCACCATGCATAAAACCTGATTAAGATGTTTTGAGATACACATTGACATCTTTCTGTGCATACAGAGCTAATGTGTAGTTAGCTAGTTGATTTATAAATCATGTTATCTGAATACTAGGCACACAGGGCAATGTATAATGAATAAATGTAATTATTGTAACTAAAAAAAAAATCTTGCTATGAAACATGAGAGTGACATTAAAACTGAAGAGCAATGAAAATTATAGCATATTAGAATACTAAAAGACCAGCATAGCCTTCTAGAATCTGGAAATGTTACTTTTGGCAACTGCAGCTTCCAAAACCTAGCCAGCACAGTCAGTAGCCTTCACTGCTTTTCCAGTTTTTACTATTTTTGTAAAAGCTATGTCAGGAAAGAGCCAACCTTATCTTACTTGGGAGTTCCATAAACAGGTTGCTGCTACTTAAAAGGCCTTGTTTTGAGTGCCCACCATTATGGGATAGGAAATTTAACAAAACGTTGCATGATGATAGTAAAGTGTGACCAGATGCATATAGAACAGAGATGGGCAACTGCCAGTGGTTGAGAGGTTGAAAGACCTTGGAGGGATGTCTGATTTATTACCTTGTTTAATAAAGAAACTTCCTGGTTTCTACTTGACCTAAAGTAGCTGGTGGGGGGATGTGGGAATTGTCCCCAAGCCCTTTAAGGGGTATGGGGGACATTTTTAGTTTAAAATGGAAACAACTGGGAGGACTCAGGGCTCAGTAATGGGGACTACATGCTACTTGAAGGCTACACATTCTGCACCCTGGTGTAGAATGTGTCACAGAAAGACTAAGAAATTTTGATCAGGACCCATTTTCAAGAAAGCAGCTCCAGATATCTTCTCAGTAGACCAAAGCATCTACCTAGCACTGTTGAGTGATGGATGGTTTCAGCATGTTATTTTATTTAATCTTTTAAAAGTAACTTTCAAGCTGATGTGGCATAGTCCTGTATAGACTGTATCATATATCTCCCTCAAACAACTGAGACAGCTCTTATCTGCTTTCTTTGTGTGGGTGATCTTGACTAGCTCTGCCAGAAAACATTTAGTAATATCCAACACTTCTGTTGTTTCACTGTGATTAATTGTTGTTGCGATTTCCTTGTTTTATTACCTTGAAAATTCTGTGGAATTTTACTGATTGATCATGTTACATTTTGGTGGTTGTGTTACATTACGGAGTCCCAGCAGATCTGAGATTTTGCTTCTTTATCTTCTCCCCTGCCTCTGCTCATAGAACTTGATTTCTATGTTAAACATTGAGGCATGATTCTTTCACTGTGTGTGTAGTTCAGAACAAGAAGTTGTGGAACTTTTCTGTTATATGAATGATAAAAATTAGTCTGTGTCCCATAACTATTTGACACCTTTGCAGTACCTTTAATATTAATAGCAATGGTAGTAAAGTGCCATTGTTATTGATTACAAGCCCTCCCTCAGTCCACTGTGACTGGCTATTATAGTTTCTATTTGGCAAATGGAAAACTGAGATTGATCTAGTGATTTGTGCAAGGCCACACAGCAAGTCCAAGACAGAGGCCTTTTTCGCATGGCAGTTCTCATGCGAAAGGGCCTCTGGAGCATCGCACGAATGCAAGGAGTGTTTCATGTGACGTCCTCGCAATTGTGTGATGCTGCCGGGGCCAGCAGGCGCTGACTGTGCACTATATCATTTTCAGCTTTTAGTTGAAAATGGTGCGTGACCACACATCACTCTGGAGCCCCCCACACACTTACCATACGTGCAGAGCCTCCGGAGCTGCGGCCCTCACGCTTCCTCCCCCAGTGCAGCCTGGGAAAATACCCGGCTGTGGCTGCAGAAGGAAGGAAGAGATGGAGCCTTCATGTTGCCTGCCGGCTGGCAGGCAACTCCTGCAGAGCAAAAGCAGCAGGGACATGAGAGCCTCACGGAAGAGGCTGCTTGCGTGATCCCCGCACACCCGTGCCAGACGCAAGTAAGCTGCGGAAAGGGCCAGAGAATGAGCTTGAACATAAGCCTCTAAGATACAGGACCAACACTCTGTCCTGTAGAACACACTAGATATCATAGACGATTATATAAAGAGTAACTAGATTCATGAGGTTGAAGCATTTTTCCCCAGAAACTTTCATATATAAAGGCCTAAATACCCTAAAGGCACCAGATCCCATCTGATCTTGGAAGCTATGCAGGGTCAGCACCAATTAGTACTTAGATGGGAGACCACCAATGAATACCAGATGCTCTAGACTATATTTCAGAGGAATGAACTGGCAAAACCACCTAAGAGTATTCCTCATGTAAGAAAACTCTATAAAATTTCATAGGGTCACCATAAGTCAGCAGGCAACTTGAAGGCACATACACAGATGTACCTTTGCACGTTGCACAGAGGGAAACAATGCTAAGTTTACACTCCACAAGGAAGGCTTCCTGAGATCTTAAGTCTATATGTGTGTACACGTGTGTGAACAATTTTGACCATGCTCTTCAATGAGTCCCAGAACAGCTTACAAAAGTATCATCATGTTCATCGTCATTGTCATCATCATCATCTTCTTTATTTGTATCCTGCTTTTTTGCCCAAAATTGGGTCTCAAAGCAACTTGCACATTAAAACAATAAAATTTAAAAGCATATAAATAGTACATATTAAAACAGAAGTAAACTATTAAAGAATTAAAGCATCCAAAAAGAGATGAAAATATAGCAACTAAAATTAAAACTGTACTTAGGACAGGTTGCTTGTATGATTATCAGTCACTGCCACTGGAAAGCTGAAGTTGTATCCATGAAGAGTCATAGAATCATAGAATGAGAAGGGACCACAGAGCTAATCTAGTTCAATATCATGCCCACTAGAGCACCTGCAGTGCAGGACACAGCTTCAAGATCCCTGGCAAGTGGGCGCCCACCTTTTACTGCCTCCAGCAAATGAGAACACAACACTTCCCTGTACAGGCAGTTCCACTTGGAATAGTTTTTACCATTAGGGATTTCCTTCTGTATTAACTGAAATCTGCTTCCCAGTAATTTCTACCCTTTGGTTTGTTCCTGACTACATGTAATGTTCCCTTTAAAAATGCCCCTTATGACTCCATTTTGAGGAAGTCTTATGCCAGTCTATACAGTCAGAATCAAGTCAACAGTATTCAAATAATAATAAGAAGAAGAATGGAGAAAGAGGGTTGAGTAGATTGATGCAGGTGGAGGACAGAAAGCTAACAAAGAGAAATGGGGAGGAGAGAGAAAGAAAATCAGAAGTGAATTGTACAAACAGAAATTAATGTTTTTTTTATAACCAGTGTGGGTGTGCTCAACTCTCTGGTTGAAATGAACAAAACCTGGGAGACATCTCATTAGGCCTGCATAAAATGAGAAGTTTGTCTTTTGCAAGGAAGTGAATATCTTAGTCTCTGTTCTTGTTGGACCTGCATAAGCTGAGAAGTTTGGCTTCTATGAGGAAGTGTAAACCACAGCCCTTTGTCCCCAGGCTCTTGCTCTTGTTCATATGTGTGTGCAAAATTTATAGCCTTCTTTTCCAAGGAAAATTGTGGTTTCTTCATTAAATGCCCTTCCCATGCAATATTTACAGGCTTCACAACTCTCTCAAGGGACTGAGAAAGTCACTGATATGGGCCTGTGTGGGTGTATGCCAACAAAAGGGTTATGCTTTCTTACAGATGATAATTTATCCACCTTTATTTATTAATTAATGGAAAAAATGAATATATTTCATCCTATAAGAAGGGAATTTCAGGATGGGTACTCATTGAAAAAGGATAGGGTTGAAAAGGTGGAGTGGAAACCACAGTGAAAAAGAAGTTGTTTTTAAGCAGGCTGAAGCACTTTGGAAGTTGATAAACTTCTGTGCCTTCGGTAACTAATGGATGTATGAGAAACTGTTTCCTGGTGTGCCATTACAGATGTCATCCTGAAGATGTTTTCACACATGAGGCTTAGAGTGTGCGTGTATTGCCAGCTCTTCAAGTGGACTTTATAATGAATATATAAAACCATCTTGTCCTGAATTTCCATTTAAATTGCAGGTGCTACTTTCTGCCTTTATATAGCAGCCCCTCCACATTTGCAAGCATTTTGGGCACAGAATCCTTGCAGAAGTGGAAAAACAGTGAAAACTCCCTCTCAGGATCCCCCTCTAGAGCTTCCCTCTTCCATTCCCTTGCTTCTGGCCCCGGTGCTCTCGAAAAAAAGACAAGATAAAGGGCTTACTGGTACTTCCCCCTCAGATGGAGAAGAATAGAGCTCTGAATAATGATGTTCTAGCTTTTGCTGATTGCCACCTTGCAAAAGGAGATTCCTCACAGAGGGGAGGAGTAGGAGAAAAGAGAGTATCTGACCAATCAGCACTCATTACACAGCAGAATGTGCAGGCAGTGGCAGAGAAGACACGCCTCCAGGAGTGGGAGGGTGCTCACCCAAAAGGACAAAAAAAAATCCATTTTAAACGCAAGCCTTGCAAGCCTGGGATGAGGAATGCAAGGGAATGGGAAGAGGTGAATTGTGGGGAGGCAAACATGTGCCTCATGAAAAATCAAATTTGCAAAGGTCAAACCTGAGAATCTGGAGGCTGGCTGTATTATGCAATAACGCCACTTGCAGAAAGTGGAAGATAAGGACTCAAAGCTGATTTAAAACCTCTCAGTGTGAAAATAATAAGGCTGTAGTTTTCAAAAACTGAGTGAGACAAAAGGGAGAAAAATCCAGACAACACTTAATTGTTGTGTAAAGGAGGATTCCAAGAATAACAAAATAATAGGAGTCAGTATTGAAATCATTTATATTTTGTGAATAAGAGGGTACTCTCATCTTTCTCCGGTGTTTTTCAGACTTTTGCTTTCTGTCTTCTAACGTTTAGCTACAATCTCCCAGAGAAAACAGCAAGTGTGTGATGGGATTTCTGTTTATCACATCTTTAATAACATTTCTTCTTATTCAGAATGCTCTTTTTTTTTAAAGTAGCTCCTATCCATACGTATTTGCTTCTTCTGTTTGCTTGCATCTTTTCCTCAGGGTGAGGCAGGTGAGGCTGGCTTACCAGGACCCCCTGGCCTTCCTGGTCCTACAGGTCCAAAGGTAATATTTGTTTTGTACTAACAACTCCTGTGTTTTGAATCTGTCTAATTAGTTGCTACAGTTGTATTGTATTCATACAAAACACTCTTCATACACTGATAGAGTAAGTGGGATAACATCCCACAGCCACAAATCTCACTACAGATGCATACATCAGACACAACTATGCTAGCCACTCATTCAGTGAGGGTTTGTCTTTGCCTTCCTCTGAGGCTGAGAGTATGTGACTGGCCCAAGTTCACCAGTTAGGTTTCCATGGCTGAGTGGGGGTTTGAACCCTGGTTTCCAGAGTTGTAGTCCAACACTCGAATCTTCTTCCTCCTCATATTACAATTCTTGAGGGGAAGGTCATGACCATTACAATGTTACAGGTAATCTAAGTATACAGTGGCAGATTTCCCCCCTGTTTACTTTGTATTACCTACTTCTTCCTTAGTATTTAACCAAATTTGTAATTTGCTGGTCGTTGATTTGGCATTGTCAACGAAAAAGAAAAAGTGAATTCTTTTTCTCTTCATAATCAGAATTCTAGAGTAAGACAAATCTCAAGACAGACTCAAGACAAATCTTTTTCTTCCTCAAAACTGACTTAAAGTGGATATGATAAGAACTAATATTGTGATTCTAATAATACTATTTTTCTCTCTCACTACTGCAGCACTTAAGGTGTAGGCATGTGCAAGTAGAAACACCCCTCTCTGGTCTGGAATGTCTTTCTTCAATTTCTGGCTAAGTGGAGGCATTCTACCATCCCCTACAGCGGGGTGTGAATATATTTTGCGATCACTCAGAGGAACTTCTATTCTTTTGATCTTCTATGTCTCAGGATTGGATGCTAGCACTGAAAACAAGCCAGGGCTACATCTTGGCCCAAATTATATTTTGTTCTTTTGTATCTGGTCAGATAGCTTTTGTAGGGGTTTGTGGTTCTTGAAAAACTTCAGAAACCTTTTAAACCAGTGGCAGAAACAAAATGGAGGACCTAATAAAAGTGCTGTGGACACTGTGCATAAGGGATACCTATTATACCATCTTCAACATTTTTTTTAAGAGATAGTGTATCTGCCTCAAGGGTAGGGTTATATAGACTAGTGTGTGAGAAGAAGAGACGTAGAGAGGAAAAAGACAGCAAAGTGCAAGGCAAGGAGCAAAGTTAATCCTATCTCAGATCCCACACTCTTCAGAACTTCAGCTCCAATACAGCCAGAGTATGGCCATTTCCGCACTAGACTGTCATAACACTATTATTCCACTTGCAACATCCTATGGAATCCTGGGGTTTGCAGTTTTGGGAGGGGCTGACTGGCCCCTCCTGAAGCTGCAAACCCCAGGATTCCATAGGATGTTGCAAGTGGAATAATAGTGCTATGACAGTTTAGTGCAGAATGGCCTATCTCTAACTATGGTGTAGTGGTTTGAGCATTGGACTATGACCATGGAGGCCAGGGTTGAATTCCCCATTCAGCCATGGAAACCCACTGGGTGACCATTGGAGCATTACACACTTCCAGTCCCATGACCCCCATGCCTTAGGGTTGCTATTAGTTGGAAATGACTGGAAGGCACACAACAACAACAACAACAACAACAACAATCTGCTTACTTATTTATCAAGAATGAGCCTCTTTCATTTTTCATCCTTTTGCCATTGGCAGCTCATCTACTAAGGCTTCCTGAGTTTCTTATTTCTTATTTCTGTCCTTCTTCTCTTCTCTGTATTTTTGCTTGTACAGGGTGAAAAGGGAGAATGTAACATGAAGGTAGGAATACTTCTGTGTCAGTTTTGTACAGGAGATGTATAGGATATGTTGTTATTCTGAACAATGTATTGTTAAATAAATCTTGGCCAAAGACAGACCTGTGGCCTATTTAATGGCATATACATCTGTGTTGCGATAGGATTAACCACAAGCAGACGCTGCAGGTCCCAGCTCCACAGTGCACACACAGAGACATACATCTTTATGACCTTGTTGGAATTTGACTCTTACCAAAGCCATTTCTTAGACTACTCAAACTGGCTGATGATTTCTTGCCCTTCTGTATCTTGTGAGATGGGGATGGGGTTTCTTCACAATGTCTGGCTAGCTGACACATCAAATGTGTTCAAAAATTGCCAGATTCTGATGTTGAGGTTTGGCATGCTCCTTTCTCTTCTCCTTCTGCTCAGGGCTCTGTGGAAAGGCTAACATGATTTCATGCCCATATGTTATTGGTTCAATTAAAATATATATTGAACCTATAAATTTTAAATATATTGCTGTGTCTTTCTTGTAAAAGAGGACAGAATTACAACTTGGGCCAAGATCCAAAAAAGACAAAGGAAACTGCGCCGGCCCATATAGTTTAAATGACGCAGGCGCTGAATCCAAAATTTCAATTCCAAAACTGCCTATTCAGAACTTACTATTCAGAATATCAAGTAACAAAAGGCTGTATAATTGTCTCCCATCTAGAGCTGAAGCATGAACCCACCATGGGTTTGTTTCACATTAAGTCTGTGTTAATGCTCTACTGAACTGTGCAATCTGCAGCATGCAGTGAGTTTGCGATATATTGGATCTGCAACAGTGAGCAACCAGTATTGGTCAGAGATGAGATCTTGCTACAGTTGTTCCACTAATATTTGCGAAGTATCAGAGTGACATAGGTCTCACATGGTCCATACCACAACTTCTTGACTTAAGACTTCTACCTCCCTGCTTCTGACAGATTAGAGGACCTATCCTCATACCTTTACTTTGTGTCCTTCTAAGTTTGTAAGGGATGGGTAGGGAAAGTACAGCTTATAGGCCACAGGTGGTCCCTGTATCCCCATTTATAGTCCCCAAAGCCCACTGAATATGCATCCCTGTTCTTTTTACATGTGGCACAGTTCTTGAGTCTACAATGGAATTGACTCTTTGACTTTTTTTTTTTCTTGAAACCCAAGTAAGTGGCATTCATAGGATTCACTGGTACCTGGGTGCTTGTTAAAATTCTCAAGAGAACCAAAACACTTCTGAAAGATTATTGGCTTCAACCCTTTTCTCCCTGTCCTGATCATGATATTCCTAGATCGAAGGAGTTAACATCATATTTTGACCTTTTTAACAGAGTTAGAAAGACCATTTTCCTTTGGTTGTCCATAATAACCAATAATACTTTTTGTTTGTTATGATGGGAAAGTTTCAGAGCCTTCTTTAAATGTTGATTAAAATCCAAGTTATTGACTTTGAGCACAGACCAAATCCATTTGGTTTTGTGTTTTGTTACCAGAACAGTGAATGCAGAATGTGTAACTTGACTATCTTACATTATTTTGGGTGATTTACACACATACTTTCTTGGTTTAATTAAATGAAGTGGAAACTAAAATTGCAGATGAACGGTAAAGAAATATAAAGTAGATGGCAGGAAAATTACTCCACTGTCTTTAGGGATTGCCTGTTTCCTTGAATTGTGTAGGTTTCTTCAGTTCACACCTTTTTCAGGCCAGAGTTATACTCATATACACTAACCCGTGCCAGATCCTAATTTTAGTTAATTTGAAGGTACAGCTCATGAAGTGGGTCCAAAGAGCATAGAGAGAGAGAGCATAATTTGCAAGGGAGAAGTGGTAATCAGCCAGAGGATATTTACTCCCTCTCCAGCTTGTCAGCTTTCCCTCCTCCAAAAATATTGCTAGAAAAGGAGGCTAATTTATCAACTATTGCTCATTATGTGTCACTAAGTTGTACTATTCCTTGCAAATCTTGCACTACAAATATGCTACTTTTAATTTTGTTAAAAATAACATCATTTTAGAAAGGTTTAAAAAATGGCCCAAATTCCTCAGAAAGACTTTCTAAAAAGTAATGTTTTGAAGAATTCAATAACCATTACTTGTTAGGGGGGGAAATCCCAAAGCCAAAGCATCCTAAAATTACCTTGTTTGTGTTCAGTGGTGTAAAAGTAACAATGTTGCCTCTTTACAAAAGAAAGTAACAAGTAATGGTGTTACTTCTCCCTTGTTACTTCAGAGTATTGCTCTCCTCCACCCTCTCTCTCCACCTGCTTTTCTCCCATCCAGAGTTCCAGATGAGTTTGTCATCTTGTAGAAAAATGGGGGGGGGATGTTAGAGGAGCTTCATGGGATAAGCGGCAGTAAAATTAAGCACCAGTTGTTTGAATGACTGTTCAACATGGGCCAATAATCCTCTGTAGTTACTTTTAAGGACTCCAAAATATAACAAAGTTGCATGTATCCTCACCTAAATAATCAAATGGCTGTTGAGGGGAAGATGGGTAATTGCTAGCATGTGATATAATTGCTATGCAGCATATTGTACTATTGCCCACACCTACCTAGTTATTACCTGCTATTTTCCATCTGTGTTTCATGCAGCCAACAAAAGGCATTGCATGTAAGGTATTTATCAGAAATGAAAGAGATGATTCATCAAGAGTTTTACACCCTGAGCAGAGGGCTTGTTAAGCTTCAGATATGTATGCTTCTTGGTCCAGAGTGTCCAGTTGGTAGTGATCAGAAGGAGGTGTCGCATTTCACAGTTTAAGAAAATCAAAGGTCCATGAAACCTTTCTGCCCAAGAGGATATTAACAGGAGACTCTTCTAGTGAACACTTCTTGGCCTCCTTTCTGAGCTTTGAACTGAGGTCCTGGACTGCCCTCTGGTGGCTGACTTGGAGTATGTCAAAGGGCAGAAATTGTTTCCCCAATTTCATATCCACTTTGATGGCTTTTGGTGATTTCTGGCACTTTTTGACAACACATTTGCTCTCTTTCTATGCTACTGAAAGATACCTCATTCCCCTCCCTGAGATTCCAAGTCAATTGGTATCCTTTACCTTCACTTTTATTACCCTTATCTGTCCTTGTTGTCATCAGACTGACAAAAGTATGACACTACATTCAAAGTGATGTTGTTATACTTGTGCATGAACAAAATGATTTGGATTACACCGGCTGAATGGATTCGGTATTAATGAGGAATGAATGAAACTGAGGAAAGTAAGGGCAGGGGTGATTAAATATAGTGTGGAGAAGAAGGAGCCAGGGAAACAAAAGGACACTGAATGGCAGTGTCAGATAGGTCAGTTAGAAAAGAAATGTTGGAGTTTAGAAAATATTTGGCATGGTGGGATATCAAACTAGATATCAAACTAGATTTAAGTAGTTTACCTCAGAATTAAGGCAGTTTTTCCCTATGCGTGCATGCTACATTGTCTGACAATTTCATGTCATAATAAGCATGTGGCATAAGCCCTACTCTTAATCCCAATTGTAGTAAATCAACTGAAGCAGAGATAACTTGATAAATCAACACTTATGCAAGTTCCATGGATTCAATCTGCTCTAGTTGGGACTAGCTCATCTACTTTCTTGGACACACTGTCCCTTTCCACTCCATCCTCCTAACTCACCATAGGGATGGGAGAAGGACTGGACCAGTACGACAGTTATGCACAACGCCATTGGGTTCCCATCCTTTGCCTGTCCCTAGGCAGTGTGATTGCGCCATAAATCCTAGACAGTTTTTCCCCATCAATGACCAGCAATCACGTCACCATGCCACCATGTGCCCACACTTACCTTCCCTGCGGAGGCCCTGGAAGTGCAATGGCTGTGTTTCCTTCCCCAAAGCAACCTGGAACTATACCCAGCAGCACTGTGGCAGGAAAAGGCATGGCTTCCTGGAAGATGGAGCACTTCTGTTGATGTTTATGATACTCTTCTCTAGATATGAGTTGCCTGAGAATGTTCAAAAGTAATCAGAAGTTTGAATACCTTCTTATATCCATTTTAACCTGTTGGTTCTATGATATAATGGGAAGGAGGAGAAGGGACTTCCATTATATTGCAGTTAATTTGGGGCAGCTTACAAGAGATGGTCAGCTACACAAATGTTATGATGGTTAAAAATGCATACACACACATGTTGGTAAAGACAAACTTTTCAGTAAGGAATGAAGGGCAGATAACAGACAAAAGTGAAAAAATGTATATCTTGGCCTAAGTATGAAGTGTAGATTAGTTTATTAGCAACGCTGTCCCTGTAGATACAATTCAACTTTAATCTCCAATTCCCAGTTGGTAGGTACTTTAATAAAGCTGCACATAAATTGTCTGAAATTTCCAGCTACTAAATAATCTAAATGTGATATAACAGCTAATGACTAGCAATATTATTTATACTGTCACCCTGTGAGGCCTGTTTTTTTATGAGGTATTTTGTACCTAGATACTGTCCAAGTCCCTCATAAGAAGTGGCACTTAGAGAAAGCAAGTTCACAGAAATGCATCTAATTTGAGAGGAGTGCACAGCATTTTAATCAGCTTAAAGATATCACCAAATGTATTGGTAAATGGCCTTCATCTGTTCTGTGCTGAAGGCTTACATATCTAGAGACATAGTGATTGTGTTCTGAAGACACAAGTACATGTTATGTGGACATTTGCAGGGTGCTATAAAAACCAGCGTCCTTGAATCAAGTGGGATCACCTTTTTCTTCTTCTCTATTTCCATATAGGATAACTTAGACTATGTTGAATATTGTACATTTCTCCACTTCCAGCAGTAGCCAACATAATGGTGTGGGGAAACATGGGATGTGATAGTCATGACATGGCACAGGAGAAAAATTTGAGACAGTGATGCAAGTTTCTTCGGTATCTCAGTTTCACGCATACTAGCTAGTGCATCTTAACAATTAAAATAAGAATGAGTCCATTTATGTGTTATAGCTGCTTCACCAAGGCAATTGTAAATCATACTACATACTACTACATACTACATGGCACCTATTATGGTATGAGAAGCTGCTTGTGTTGATTTAGTCACATTATAAAGGTTTATAAAGGTTTGGGTAACTTTCTCCACAGCAGCACAGACCTCAAAAGAAAAGTGACATAGGGAATATGAGCAGCATTAAATCATAGAATCATAGAATCATAGAAATTCAGAGTTGGAAGAGACCACACAGGCCATCCAGTCCAACCCCGTGCCATGCAGGAACACCCTCAAATCAATCCCGACAGATTAAATATTGCTGTTACAGATTTCTCAGTTATTACCTGAATGGATTGTACATATTGACCTATTAGAGTGACATCTCAGAATTATCTCATCTCAGATCCAGAGTGATAATTCTTATAGGGATTCAAAATTTATGAGTGTTTGCAGATGAGACTTTTATTGTGAAATTGTTCTGCCATAGTCACAGAATTTTATGGAAGTCTAGGCAACAGCATCATCTATTTGTAACTCTCACATCCCTTTCTCCATCTTTTTTTTTCGACTAGAGAAGAAAGGGGAAATTAAAAAAACAACAACTTTATTTCAGTGTCTTGCTTTTCCCAGTGTGGGACCCAAGGATTTGGAGTTAAACAATACCTTTAGATTGGTAGTGCTAGAATTCCCCATCTAGAAGCACTATGTCTTATATCTTAATGAGAAATGCTCATTTAAATGTCACAAAACCAACCAGAGCTAGCTGTTGTCCTCGATAGTACTGAACAATCTTAAAACAATTTATTTGTTCCTGCCAAACCATTTTGGTGAATGTGGACTTGTTCTTCCATGCGCAGCAACACAGTTCCTCTGCATTTCCCCCACCATGAAGCATAATTGTTATCCATATTATAAATTCAGCTCAGTGTAGCTCTGTGTCTATTGATGAGGCGGCTATCAGAAACCTCTTGAGTCTTGTAAAGAACAGAGAGCTTTAACATAATATCTCTGCAACACTAGTAGAAACATGATTTTTGTTATTGTACTGACTATTTGCAGGCACAATCAGTGTCTCATCTGATTCTGATATTAATCTTGGGTATTTGGGGAAAACTTCCCCCTACAAAAAATGGAAAAAGTCATGTTTTCATTGCTGTGGCTTTATCATGTCAAATGCTTGATAATGCAGGGTTGTGAATTATGTTGTAGGACCTTTTTCTTTTATGGATAAACAGAGGGAGGGGCTGACTTAGATTCTCAAGTATCAGTGTGATCTTAATCAATGAGGTCTTACAAAACTTCATTTTCTGCTGCCTTAATAGTCACCAGCCAAGTTTGTATAGGAGATCTACTGTCCTTTGCCCCCATTCTTTCTTCTTCATCTTCTTTCTTTTCTTTTCCTCTTCCAGGGGGAGAGGGGCATGCCAGGGCTACCAGGAAAACAAGGAGTTCAGGTATTCTGCAAGGAATGGCGTCTGACCTGTCCAGTTACCTTTACCCATACCTCTCAACTGTTGCTCTGAGTTTCAGAGACTGCACCAATTTGGTGTCTCTTAACAAACATTCTTTTATATTCCTGAATGTAGTTCCTTTTTTAAAAACACAGCCCAAATTAGCAAAGGGAGAAGAACAAGGAAGAAATATTTTTACTGAACAAATGGCATGCCTGATCCTGAGCTCTTTTCTTAATGTGGGGAGAAAAGATCATAACATGGTAAAAGACATTGCTTTGTGACCAATAGAGCCATCAACATTTTCCCTCAGGAATGGAGTGAAATTAGAGTGTAATGTGTGATTACATTTAAATTCATGACTGTGCTTAAGTTTATATTTGTTAAGATTTGGCACTAAAATGCTTATTTGGAGACCAAACATACTTAAAAGGACTGACATGCCATCTCTTCAATGACGCTTATCCTCCAATATATATTTATCTGCATCATGTCTCTAGCCCATGGTTACTAAACAGTACTCACATCTGATGCATTTCTGAATGTTTCTTTCACCTGTTATTACACAGAATCCCTGATCTCCATCTTCTGTCCTTGTGTTTTTTAGCTTTGTCCCTGATTTCTGTTTCAGAAAGTTGAGAGGTATGAACCTTCACCCTCTTCTTCCATTCACATCTGCTTCACACCTCTCCTTGTTTGAATTAGTTTGTGTGCCCATCTTGGTTATGATCTGATTTGTTTCTCCAAGCAGTCTCTTTGTTGCTCATCTGTTGCATTAAATTCTGCAATAATGCATCTTCTATTTCTAACACTACATCTTTCCATCTTTCCCATTTCTCTCCCCTAGGACTTGCTCTTCTAATCAGTTGTTCTCACTGAAGAACCTAACAGTTACTAAATTAGTTACTAATATTCATAATGTGCAGCATTTTAACTTATTTAGCTGTGGAGCCACCTATCATATACAGCCAAATGAGTACTCTACTGAAGGGTAATTTAAATATTATTGCCAATATCCTGCATCAAGCAAGTGAAGCATAACACTCTACCCATGCAGTTCTGGGGCCTCTCCCCTTCCCCAGCAGTTATGAAACCCCAGAAGGGGTCCCTGCTGTTCATTAGTTCCACCAATGAAGAAGCAGCTGAACAGAAGTAAGAAACAAGGGGGTGCCCACAGATGGGGTACACTCTCCTTTTCCTTCCCCTCAGAGCTCTGATCAGCTGCAACTTCATCATCTGAATAGTCTTTCCCTGGCTTTCTTGCCCTCAATAAGCAACAGCAGTGGTCACTGCCCTCCCCCTCCCCCAGGCTTGACAATTGCCTGGGGAGGTTTTGGACAGGTCACAAAGCATTAAAGAATACTTCTCTGTGCCCTATCGAAAAAGAGACATAACATGCGTGTAAGAGACACTTCTGCACAAGTGTGTCACTAACAGGATGCTGCCTTACTTTTTTTGCCTAGGAAATTCTTATCTGAATATACGTTCCAGAGATTTCCTTTACCTTTCCTTCACTGAACAGTTGTTACATTTTGCATGATGATGGTTCTATTGAGCTTGTTCTACACTAGCATTACTGGCAAGTCCCAATAGGGTGCAGCCAAATATGAATACCTGAAGTGGACAGATGTTTGCCATGGAGATTCTGTTGAAAATGGCCTGGTCTTGGCAACTTATCCTTCTCACTGCTATACTATTTGTGAGCAGCTTTCATATTATAAGCGATGTAATATTCTGATTCTCCATAACTCCTTCTTTCCATTGGGAGGTGACTCATTTCAGAATGACTTTGATACATATAATACATCTTGCCACATACTGAGTACTTCCAAACATTGACTATATTCACAAATTATGAGCTTAGCATTTTGAAAACAAGTCTTGGGTTCATGTTCCCTTCCTGTGCTTCTGGTTCAACCATGAGCAAGGGTTGGGAAGCTTTCACTTTCATTCTCATAAGCCAAAGCCACAGTTTAGTGTAATATGTGAACTCAGCCATTACATGTTGAGCAGGAATTGCTCATCATCAGAAAACCATTTTGTGTAGTATCCCTGTGGCAATCATAGCATGTACTTCCTCCCTCACAAGAATGACCAAAGATTGATTCAGATGAAAAGCCAAAGTCATCAAAGGACAACATTTTTCATCTATGGACTATTCTTTTGAATGTAATGACAGCTTATAAATGTTGTTAGTTCATCCTCTACTTAGGTTTTATGATTTTTTTTAAAAGCCTCATAAAAACTGCCCTGCATATGATGAAGACTGAAATTTTCATTCCATAGATCTCTATAGATCTAAAATGTCTGGAATTTTGAAGCCATGGTGAAAAAAACCCTGTTGTGGAGGGATGGAAATATTGAAAAACTGTGTGATATTACCACCCTTTACAGACTGACAAAAGATAAAATATATTATGTATAAATTGGGCATAACAGTATCATATTTGAGATTGTCATATCATTTTTGAGATTAAAATTAGAGTTTATTCAGATATTAATTACAAATCTAGTTTACTTTTTTGAACCTTTTTTGTTGTTGTTATAAATGGAGTTACAAGGTCCTGAACTCTGTGGTACACAATAAAAACAGAAGTAACCATCAACATTAGTGAAACAAAGAAAATTCTTTTATATCCCTCAGTCTTCCATAGTGTCAAGCAGACATAAAGTTCACATAGATTAACCAAGGAAAGGAACCAAATTCAGGAATTGCAGTGATCTAGCAGTGAACATATTTGTATATAAAAGTCTTCCTATATAATTTCGTTTTAAAAAATAACATTGAAGAAGTGCATATATGAACATTTTTGTCTTAAATATTGTATTCACCATTTTAAAAGAAAATATCCTATAGGCCATTTTCAGTTCCCTTTTTCTAATTCTTTTTGAGTGAGGAAGGGGTGGAACAAAGGTTTCACACACACACACACACACACAAGTTTTTCCAATTTTGGGAGGGAGGGACTTTATATTTCTAATTATTGCTAAGAAAATTCTCTGTATTACAGAAAATACACTGTTTTCCATTTAGATTTTTTTTTTCCAGGAAATATTTGTTTTTAACAAGTGAAATTTTCACCAAAAAAACAAAACAAAACCCTGAAATGGGAGACATCTCATTACAGTTATCTCAATGTGCCTAGAGACACTCTTTTGTGTAGAGGATGAACAAATTTGCAAGAAATCTTTACATCAATAACTTATGGGTTCTCCAGAATTTCAGCATTTACCTGAATGTACTTTAAGTTTTCACCTGAAAAGAAAATTGATAAGCAATTGGCAAAAATATAAGGGCAAAAAGTCCTTGAAGAAACCTGTGAAGCACCTTCCACTGTGTTCAGATATGGTCACCAAAATTCTCTAATTTGAATCACCATCCATCATTGGTTTGTCTCTCACTTTATGGAATACAAAGTGTCTAAGGGAGTTTTTAAAAAAATGAGAATTAAGCTAAATGCCATAAAAATGAAGAATAATTTTCCATGGGGCTGAGTTCCCAAATTAGTCACATTTTTCTATGCTATGCATATAAGCAAAGAGCCTACATTTGTGAGAAGTTGTTTATTTTTCCTGCTATGCAGAATACCTAGATCTGATTATAGATCCCATGAATGTTCACCATTTTTGGTACATTTCACTTCTCCCTTAATGTTCCTCAAGGTATCTTCCCATTTTTCACAGGCAAAAAATAATGCCGCAAAAGCCCCATTATAGACTCCACCACCATGATACTATAACCGTTTCAATAAAAGTGATCATGAAAGCCTTAAAGATTGTGAAGCTGCCTTCACAATCAAGTATAATGGCATGTATTCTCTTAAAAATTAAAGGAAAGAAAACACTTTGGTACTTAATAGGGTCAGGAAAGGGCTAGTAAAGGACAGTGGAAAATTTCTATGAAATTCAGTGACTTCCCACTCTTACAGAATTTTGTTCTGCATAAATTTATTTGCCGCTGATTATCATCTTAAGAGAAGTATGTTCAGTTTTGAATTAAATAATGATTCTGAGAGGCAAAACACTTAGGCCATAGCTTTTATCAGATGCTTAGATTTGAGCCAATTGCCCTCTTGGCTGAAGGTACTAACAACTGAAATCCAGCTCATTTAGAGCACACCAGCTGCTCTATGCCATCAGGCCATTGTACAAATTAGTTCTACCTCCAAGCCTGAAAGTTAATTGTTTTCCCCCTCCTATCTCTGGATCTTTATTTGGAGATTCCTTTTTGTTTTCTGATATCAAAGATTGTTCCTCCAATTACAACTGAATAGAATATTATATTAATGAGCTACCCAGTGGTACTTGCAACTTAGTGAGCCTCTTTAAACCAGGACTGGGCAATGTGTGGTCCCCTGGATGTGGTTGGATTGTATACCATCAGCCCTAATGAGCACAGCCAGTAATCAGGGATGATAGGAGCTGTGGTCCCACCATATCTGGAAGACCACATGTTCCTCCTCTCCAAACCAATTTAAATATACTTTGGGGCAAACTTAATGTGGCATGAAGTCTTCTGTAGAGAATGACCAACTGTTCTGTCTGTTCTGTTCTGTTCTGACACTGGAAGTAAAAGAGTCACCTTCTTCTTTTTTCTTCTCTGTGTTTGTTTTTCTGTCTTTTGCTTTTCTTCAACCAGGGTGAACCAGGGATTCCAGGAGCAAAGGTAATTGCACTTAAGCAAATGCCTTCCCTAAATCAATGTTGTCTTTTAAGGAGATCTGTGTTATGATCAGTAGGTGAACAACTTGTTAGTAAACTGTTGAATGTTAGCAGCATATTCCCTTTCTTTACATTCTCCGTCCTCCGTATTTCCCCTCTTCTTCATTGATTGTGCCCAGCGTGCTCCAGAGAGAGAGAAAGAGAAAGAGAGAGATTTCTTTTCTAACTATATTTTTTAAATTATAACTTATTCATAATTCAGGCTTTGGTTGCTGCGCTGGGACCTTTAGTATTGCTGAGATACTGTTTTCCAACCAGCCAACTGGAAGCAGAATGAAAATACCAGTTCCATGTATGCTCTCTATAAAAATCAGAATGTTTATCATCGTGGACAACAACTTAGTATCCAGCTAGTCAGATATTATGCAACTGCCATTATAAATCAGATTAAAATGACAATATTATTGAGCAATTGCTTTGGATGCAAAGAAGAAGGAAACAATACTTGCATCCTGCTGCCTCTGTGAGGGAACATGAAATGACTACAGAAACTGAATTCATTAATTCTAAATCAGGACAAGACTATACCCATGAAAGAAGCAACTTATTTACCATTGTAGGAAATCATTTTAAAAGAAAATGACTAGAAAGGAGTTCCTAGTTAAAGGAACAGTAGCTGCAAAATGCCTCAATTACATTATAATAGAAAAGAAAAATTGTGAAAAGTTTTTTTAAAAATTAAGAAAGAAAGACAGAAAGACAGAAAGACAAGAAAGAAAGAAAGAAAGAAAGAAAGAAAGAAAGAAAGAAAGAAAGAAAGAAAAGAGAACAAAGATTATAATTGGGGAGAAAACAGATCACTGTGATGTTACTGTAAAGGCAAAAGAGGAGACTAGGAGAGAGGGAAGGTGCCAACATGCAGTCCTCAAAGAAATTATAGCTGTTAGAAAAATCTAACAAATGAACATAAACCACAACTCAAGCTGTTTCAGAAAGTTTTGGAGGGGCATACTGGTTTATGTTATGCAATGAAATCAAACAACCATTTTACCACATGTAAAATGGCAACTTGGATTGCTCCTGATATGCAAAAGGACCAGTATCTAGATTGGCTTGCAAATCCAGATTCTGCCATTTCTGAAAGATCATTTTATGAGAGCGAGTGCACAATGCTACCCAGGTCATTCTTCACTTGAGGTGTTATAGGGTTATACTGTGACCTGCTTAGCCTGCACTCTTAGAGCCTGTTGCTTTGCAGCTTTTTAAAATGAACACATTGTTAAGACTGAGCTCCTATTTGTTGTTGTTGTGTGCCTTCAAGCTGCTTGTAACTTATGGTGACTTTAAGGCTTATCACAGGGTTTTCTTGGCAAGATTTGTTCAGAAGGGGGTTGCCTTTGCCTTCTGAGGCTGAGACAGTGTGACTTGCCCAAGGTCACCCAATGGGTTTTGATGGCTGAGTAGGGATTTGAACCCTGGTCTCTAGATTAGTAGTTCATCACTCAGACTGCTATACTACTCTGGCTCAAGCTCCTATAGCTAGTAACAAAAGTCCTTATTTCTAGCTACTGTTCTGCAAAAGCATATGCACTTATTCATAGCACTTGGGAAATTATTCTTAAAAGATGATTAGTTGCCATTATAGTAAGGTTAGAAAGTATTGTTATATTTGCATTTTTTAAAAAAAAGTTAACTGTTCTTTCCCTTTTGTTGAACCTAAATAAAATAATTGCTTTTAATAATTTTTTTAAAAAACATCCAGGAGTTAAAGTGTGCTTTAACTAACAGTCTAAAGCATACTTTCATCCTCTCTACATTGTTACCTCAACACCCACAAGACTACAGGGCAGCAGCATGAGCCAGGACTTGAACCATGTGCTCCACCATTAGTGAACTCATGTTCTCTAACTATGGCCCTTTTCACACGGGAAGGAAAAAACGTCCTGAGACGTCCTGAAACAGAGCTGACCTGAGTCTGTCGCCACATGGAGCAGCGTGTTTTCGCTGCTCCACACTCCTCAGCGTCCCGCGGTGTCCTGTGGGGCCCAAAATGATGGCTTATGACTGGTGGAGGCTCTCCACCAACCAGAGAAGCTTGCCAGCTGGAAAGCCCGACCCCGGCAGATCTGCAGGCACACCCTTGCACGCACCTGCAAATCCACACCAGGCGCTGCAACGGGGCTGCATGATCGTGCTTTTTAAAAACCACTTGAAAAGTGGTTTTTAAAAAGCACATGGCGCCGCCACTTCTAGGCCCCCTAGTGCGGATTGGGGTGTGGAATTACACAAAAGTAATCCGCCCCAATCCATTTTACGGTGTAGATGACCTCATCAGAGGTCGCTCTACACCGTTTTTAAACCCTCGTGTGGAAAGGGCCTAAAAAGCAGGAGTGGGAATTGTGCAGCCCACTCAGCTGCTGTTTTGCTTTGTGTTCTATTTCTGGATGTTATAAAATAAGAACTAGATGTCTGCTGTTGTGGAAGTGAGGATTTTTCCACAGTAGAGCCAGGCTTCAGATTTTAGTGATACTGTCTTTAGAAAGTACTAATAGTATGTCACAGACATAATGATCTGTTTCTCTTTTCTTTCCGGGGGGAAAAAGGGAGAACCTGGAGTTGCAGGAAAGACGGGTCCCCCAGGTTTGCCAGGGAAAAGGGGGCAGAGGGTAGGACATTATCAAATGTGTGGGCTTGCTTTGTTGATCTGCATTGCCTTCTCCAACAATCCCACCCCTGATTGTTTTGCTTTGAGCTCCATTTCCATGCTTGGGAAAGAATGCTTTTGTTCTTGTATTTACATGTGTGCTCTGTTTGTCCCAAACTAAACTGAAAGACCAGGACAAAACAAAAGTACTTTTTATAAGTAGTACTATTCAGAATGTACAAAACATTGGCAAAAGATGTGTTTATCTTATGTCTGTCTTTACATTTATAATACCTGATAGAATAGGCATGATGGGAAGGACATGGGGATGAAGGATGCCAGACTATTTCTGAGTAAAGAAATCATTGTTTAGTTATATTTTTTTACTATGTCATTATAATTGTTGTTTGAAGATGGCAATATCCAAGCAAATAATTGATATTACAGTAGTTCTGATTGCTAAATATGGCACTTCATGTTTTTGGTCTAATTCAAAAATGTGGCATTTCACTTAACGGCTTCAAGGTACTTTGAATGAGGCCAGCTTGAACTTCCTTTCTGAAGATCAAACACTAAGTGAAAATAACCCTTTGATAACACAACTCTTACCTGTATTCAGAGTATTTGAGCATTTGTATATGTGTACCATGGAAATGTAAAATACAGTTCAGTAGAACAAAGGCTGGTCCCTTGAGAATCTCAGTCCTTCCTCCAAATGCCATCTCATGTTAAGAAGATGGTAACTTGAGTAAATTTCCCTTTGGTTATGATATCTCACATTTAGCATGCTTTTCCCAAGGAAGCTTCCCTGGCATCCCTTCTGGTATCTTTTTGATTTAAGCGATTTTAAAAGATTTTTAAAAATGTCTATTTCAGCATGTTAATAGTTGACTGTAATTGCTCTTTTATGGTTCAACATGATTTGTTGACTGGATGCTGCAGTTCCTGTGTTTTATTGTCAATTTTTTAAAAATTGTATTGTTCTTTAGACTGAATCTATTTTGCCTTGAGACCTTATGCTGAAGATGGTTCATAATATTTTCTATATTAAATGAATATTCATTTGCATCTAATATAAGGCATTTATGTAAACCAGAGGTACAGTGCAAAACTTTTGCCCAAGCAGTTCCCATATATTTTGTACTTATAGAATTATCTTTTTTTTATATACAAAGAATACATAGACATGCAAGGATACTCCATGAAATGGCTTATTTGGACTGTAACAAGAGTTCTGAAATAAGATCCCACGCTGAGCAGGGAGTTGGAATTGATGGCCCATGAGGTCCTTTTCAACTCTATGATTCAAAGAGGTGCTTGTTATTGGGCAAAATATTTTTTTCCTGTGTGACATGAAAAGTGAATGTCCATGCTGTTTGGCAAAGTCATAAATACTAACACTTTAAGACAGGACCACTGCAAGATTTTGGGACTGAAATGGAACAGCTCAAGCCCCCACCTCAGTCAGAGCATATAGCACTCAAACCTTGTAAAGTTATTTTAGCAGCTGGGACAATGAGGGTAGAAAATCCAAAAGAATTTCTACTTGTTAACAACAACAAATTATGTTATGTGTTTTATGACATACAGATGCAGCTCACTGAGGCAACTACCTCACTTTGCCTAAGGGTAGAGTCAGATTTGATTTTTAGAGTGGCATCACAACACAATGTTTAGGTAGCTGGGAAGAAGACTGGAGTACACGATCATCCATATGGGTTCAAAATATGATACAGGATGGCATTATCTTGATTGTAGTTTCTGTGATTTGCTAATACACAAATCCCTAGTAGTGATCCCTGAAGTAATACATGAAGTAAATGAAGTCTGTGGCATGATATGAAGTCCATGATAGACATGTATTGTTCTGTGGACAAGTATACAGGATTTCCTCCACAATGCTTTCTTTCAGAGAAAGACTGCTGCAGATTCAAAGTGTATACAAATGTGATCAGTTGCGTATTAAGAGACACATTTAAGTTTCATTTTAGCAGTAAAGAGGGACAACAGTTGATATACAGTAATATGTGAATAGATACTGAGTGCATTAAAGTGTTGCGTAAGGAACTACTAAACATAATCACAAAAATTATTCATATTAAGGCTATAGGGGGCAAATGTTAACAAGTTGTAGCTTTCCTCAGGAAAAAAATGTCAGCATGAAAACAGGGGCTGCAGACAGGGTTGTCACATTATGCCCACAGACAGCTTCGCTGCTGTGCAGCCAGTTGTAGTGCAAGGAAAACAAGTCATTGCAGCCAGTGTCCAACCATGTTTGTATTTCACCAACAGGGTGAGAAAGGAAAACCTGGTGACCCAGGCCCTTCTGGAGCTGTAGGACAAAAGGTTTGTTTTATTACCTAAATAGGGGAAGTGTGAGTGAAGGCAGATAGTGTACTTCCTCTTTGTACTAGCACAGAAGTGAATGTGCAGCCTTCCACCCATCCTGGGAATCAAACTGGGCATTTTTTGCACTCCACATGTTTTGGAATTCAAGTCCTATCATCTTCTAACCATTGGCCATCCCAAATGGAGCCAATGCACTGCATAGCCAGTGGTTCTCTCCCTCCATACTAAAGTGATTCTTAGGACAGAGTTGTTAAAAATGGATAAGAATCTGGGTAAGGGCTTGCCTGCTTATTTTTTATAAATCAGAGAGCTAGTTCTGAATCAGTTACCTTGGGTCCATGAATCAAAGAATAATGGAAATGATGCTGTGATGTTTTGCTTCTATATTAGATGTCAGTCAGTAGACATGGCGGGCAACTGAATGGGGAGAGATTAAAAATGCTCAGCAAAAATCTGGAATAAATTCAATTACCCATTCAAATCCCCTTTTGACATACTAGATTTGCTCATTGCAAAATTGGCCCTGTAGTAGTGAACCTGGGACTAAATGTGTTCTGCATAGGGGCCTCTGGCGCAAACCTTATTTACCACAACTGCAGAGAGGAAAATGTTCCTGTGTTCCATTTGTAAGGAAAGGCAGAAAACAGCATTCTAGCATCTTAAAGTCTAACTAAAGGCTAACTTCTTAATCTTCAGGGTACCAAAAACCTTGTTTTTGGTTTTGCTGTAGCAGATTGAGATGCCTCTCAGGAATTCTGAAGAAACAAAAGAGAACTGCAACAAAGTGCTGCAGTGCAAAGTGATCCTGTTTGTATTGCAGCCACCCAGGCATAGACTTTTCCAGGCTATTCTATTCCATTCCTCTTCCTGTTATTTTGGCCCATCACTACTTCCCAACAATGAGTCAGCAGTCTATCTGTGGCCACTGTACGTGTTCATCCTCACCAACAGGAGTTCTTCTCCTGCATACATACACACACAGGCATTTTTTTTCTACAGATATTTCGCACTTCTGCAAGAGGTTCACCCATGCATGCCCATATCTTCATCTTCCAGCTCACTGCTGATATTTTGGACTGGCACCTAGAGTATCTATGATGTTGCCAAGACAATTCTTGTATGGCAAAGCATTGGATTAGGTGGCCCTCGTGGCTCCTTCCAGCTCTGTGGTTCTATGAAATTGACTTAGGGGTGTTACCAGCAGAACTTTCTCAAAAATGCTTTATGTCTGTTCTACCTGATGTTTCCTCAGAGAAGCTTCCATTACAGAAAACTAGGAGTATAATAATCTATTACACATCTTTCTGTATGTGTAGGGAGAAAAGGGAGATTCTGGCAATGCTCTTGGAGGAGGTAAAGGGGAACCTGGACCACCAGGGTTACCTGGGCCTCCTGGACCAAAAGTGAGTAAACTTCTTTGTCTTTTTTGTAGGGATAGAAAGAATATTCTGAATTATTCGTTCCCTGGTCAAAAAAGCAAGGTACCCAAAAATCAGGAATCCCCCTTTTGGGAAGAATAAATGAACACTGGAACTTCTGTGGTCCTGTACTTATACTGACTTTATTTTTCTGGAGTTCCTGAAGAAGGTCTGGTCTTCTACCAGTCACCAAAGTCAAACACAACTTTATTACTTGCCAGCCAGTGCAAGACTGGCTGTGAACATATGAGGCAGGCCTCTATAAAGCTGCCTTAAATCTCATGAGAAGAGCCTCTAGCCACCCTCATCTCATGAGTTTTATGGCATCTTTATATAGGCCTGCCTCATGTGTTCACAACCAGGCTTGCACTGGCCGGCAAGCAGTAGGGCTGTGTTTGACTTTGGTAGCTGGTAGAAGACCAGACCTTCTTCAGGGACATCAGAAAACCAAGATGTGACAAAATCTCAGGCTCTTGTGAGATCTCAGGTTTCATAGGAACCCCCAAAACTGCAAATATCATGATGTCAGGCCCAGCTGTTGTGAGATAAAACTTTATTTGAGGAGTGGGTTGCTCTGCCTGGCCAGAGAGGTGGAAGAGTGTGCGATACACTAGTCATGATCACAGCAGATGGATCTGCAACATTTGGTACGTAATAGTCCAGTTTGCTGCATAGAAAATGCTCAAGGATCAGTTTGTTGTGAGTGGTCAGTTTGCTAGGGCCCACTCTTCTTCTTGTCTGGCTGGACCAAGCAGAAGTGTCCTCCAGTACACCAGATCAGAAATCCAGCCTTTAATATCAAAATTCATTGTATATTCCTCATGAATCCTTGGGTCGATATAAATATGTCAGGCCATTTGGATTTTTCTTTAACGACTCTGTTATCTCATTATTTTCATGATCTCTATATTACAGGGAGAACCTGGAATACCTGGGGAGCAGGGGCCATTTGGTCCAAGGGTGAGGAATGTTTTATTCTTCAGTCACTGTCTATATCAGGGCAAGCAACTGTGATCCTTCAGGAACTTTGAGACTACAGCTCCTATTGTTACTGCAGTTCCTAAGCCACACTTAAGGTGACATAGATATCATTTTGATATCAATAATTTGGCTCTCCTCTACCATCCCTCTCCACTTGTTTGTGAGGCCCCCGGACAAGCACAGAACTAGGCTCAGCCACAAAACGCTGCAATATCCCAACACAATACAGGCAAGCCAGAAATAGCCAGACCACCGCTTTAGGAGACCTCCTTGCAAACACTCTATTATGTATGCACGCTACTTACAAAGAGATCCCTGCCCGGAGCAGGCAACTTGACAAGCTGAATATTCAACTGTCAAGCGTTGCACATTTGCATACTGGTTAGTTCATTGTCAATTTGGATCTAAAGCAATCATGTTAAATTTTGACCTTTCCAAAGCTTTGTCACACCCCCGAAACTCATTGTTTTCCCCAAGTACGGAATAGCCTGCGGTTACATTTCTCCCTATAAAACCCCCTGATTCCGAGACGATCCTCGGATCACTCCTGAGTTCCATCCCGTCTTGCCGCCGCTCTGCTTGGCAAGCCTTCCCCTCAGTCATATTGGCTGAGACTGCACAACTTAGGACCTCCACAGTGATCTATCCAGGCTTCAGGACAGGTGTCATATCACCCAATTCAACCATCCCTCTGAAAAATCCCACTGTCCCACTCCAACCTTTATTTTCTATAGTTATCTGAGTGCGTGTGTTGCATACACTGTTTGTCTGTATTTAATAAAAATCTCAATTATTCTTATAACTTGGTGTGCTCCTTGGCTTGGCCTGACCGCGTAGACCTTGGGTAAAAGATTCCGTTGCATTGCCCTGCCTCTCGCATTGCTAGCTTGTGCTCTTAGCTAATTTCCCCAAACTTAGTTAATTGAGAGTGCATATAGGTGTCCCTCCCGGGACCCCCAGTAATCAGGGTAACACTATCCCTTTGGCTCCACTGGCTGGGGCTCATGGAAGTTGAGGCCAAATATGTTTGGAAGGCCACTGTTCCTAACCCTTAATCTGTTCTGATGAGAAGCTATTTGATTAAGAAACAGTGTTCTTCTCAGTATTATTATTTTTTGTTATTATTTTATTCATTCCTCCCAACAATGGCACTTAAGGCAGCTAACAACTTATCTAAAACAATACAGATTAAAAACTGTACAAAAATCTTGATAAAAATATAAAGTTATCTGAAAAGCAGTTGAACAATTTATCAGGTTAAAATATGTAACGTTAAAAATATTAAAAGATTATACTGACGATAAAACAGAAAAAGCACAGCACATCATTAAAAGCTCAGGTCTTGTTTTTGTCTAAGTTACCATGCCTTATAACTAAGGAGTTAAATACACAGTAAGCCAAACAGAAACAATGCGACAACACACCTACTTCTATCTTGTGCTTCAAAAAATTGTTCAAAGAATACACATTATATTACCTATCATAATTTGGTTGATGCCGGTCTCCAGAGGATTGGATTGGATTGTTAAGTTTTTTAAACTATCTCAAATGGCCAAAATTGCATGGGTTTTAAAGGTTAAACCAACTGAAGATTTTTTGCAAAACTGGAAACTATTTATGGACTTTTTGAGCAATAGAAAAAGCAAACAGAGCAATAATTTGTGGATATGGTTATTTGCTGTTTCCTTAGGTGGATCTTTAATGATAGAATAACATGTTCCTGACTTTTTTATTTTCTCTTTCTTGTTACAGTTTGGTAAGGAGGAATCAGAGTCCTTTTGCATTTTAGTATTTTAGTGTTTAGTTAGTAAGTTAGTATTCTAGTGAGTTAGTCTTCAGTGGTTTGTGTTTATTGTCTTAGTATGTTGTTTTAATTTTAGTTTGCATCTGTGTTGGAATTTCTGTCATTTTGTGTAAAAATTGATAAATAAATATATTTAAAAATGACACAAAGCAAACATTACACTAGCTATCATATTTATGTTAAGAGGCCAGTCTCCAAATAAAGGTGCATAATATTTTGCTGCTGTTGATATTGATCTCTCTGAACCCTATATGTGTGAGCAGTGATTTGTTAATAGTGATTCTGGAATAATTGTAGGAATCTGGATGTTATAGTAATGCTCTTTTTAAAAGCTTGCACAGTTTAGATATTATTAATATTTTTCCCAAACAATCTAATTTAAATAGAAATTCCTGTTCCTTTCTATATATATGTGATTGATCTTTTCCAGGGTCCCAAGGGTGAACCAGGCAAAAATGAAATGGTAGATTACAATGGCAATATCAATGAAGCTTTGCAGGTAAGAACATGATAGGTAATGATGATACTTCTTAATTTTATTTTTATTATTGTCATATAACTACTGCCAGCAAATCACTTTTTGGAGGTGTTAATAGAGACATTAGTAATAAGATCCTCTCCCACTCCTGCGTTAACGTTGCAAATGTTTATAGGAGTTACCTAGCTGCAACAGATGTTTATAGCCCCGTTAGCCAGTAGGAATAAGTGAAAAGAACAGCTTGCAGTACTTACATTTTTAATAACAACTTGGCATTCTCAATCGAACTTTTCCCCATAATGAAGATTTTACTGCTGACTCAAAGAGAATCAAAACACATTGGGCTTCCTGTCTTCTTTGGCTCTTTCCACGTGGCATTTTCCATGCGAAAGGGCGCCTGGAGCATCATGCGCTTGTGAGGAGCAATCTGCGCAGTGCACTCACAATTGCACAATGCTCCAGGGGCTGGCAGGCGCCGATCATGCACCTTTTCATTTTTGGCTAGAAGCCGAAAATGATGTGTGATTGCACATCGCTCCTGGGCCCCACATGCACTTACCTGGCGTGTGGAGCCTCCAGAGCCACACCAGTCACGCTTCCTGCCCCAGCGCAGCCTGGGAAGGCCCCAGACTGCACTGTGGAAGGAACAGGTGGGGCTCTCACACAAGCAGGCAGCTCGTGCGAAGCCAAAGGACCCCAGACACAAGAGCCTCTCGCCGGAGGCTGCTCATGTGATCCCTGCACCCCAGCACCGGAAGAAGGTAAGATGCGGAAAGGGCCAAAGTCTGCTTTGTATCTAATAATGGCTTATTTTTTCTGATCATTAATCCAGGAGTTCAGGTTATTACTGAGAGGCATTTATCTTGCTATGAAAATCGCATACCCTCCAACATTTCACAGGTAGAAACTAGAATGTGTGTGGCCAAGCAACACCAGAATGTGATTGAGATGGCAGTAGTTGCTTAAGAGGAAGAAAACACAAACTAAGAGAGGATGTATCAGTTTGCTTTTGCCTAAGACAATTGGGTCAGGCAAGATTCTGCCCCCTCCTCTCCTCTTGCCCTGCCAAGATAACTTAATGCAAACTACTTTTGGACTTTGAACCTATTTTGCAGCAATTGAAGTGAACTGAAAATTGAGGACAAATGGGAAAGTGAGAGGAGGAGAGAGAAACTGAGCAACTGAAAAAGTGGGACAGTAGAGGAGTAACTGGGATTGTCACTGCCAAATCATGGCAGTTGGAGACTATGTTGTTGACAGAAGTGTTCATTAAAACCTGATGAGCGATGATTAATAGGGTCACTGTATGTGGGTACTAGCTGACAGTTTGGCCATATTGAAGCAGTGTAAACCTACTGGGCTGTAGTAAAAGGTCTGTGGTATGTATGCAAAAAAAAAGAAAAAGAGGTATGACATTTGCCTCTAGATTTGGCTGGGGAGAAAGAGCTTAGGATTCCATGATGGGAAACTGCAGAAGGCAATGAGAGCCAAATTTGACCCCACATCCCCTCTGTGGGCCTCACCCTAAAATTGGCCACCATACTATGCAGCCCAAAACCAAATCAGAAGTTTGGGGTTTCAGCCTTGGGGTTTTGGGGTTCAGCCTTTTTTTCAGGGTTCAGTGGGATTCCTGGCTTTGTGCCACCCGTGGAAGTCTCCCAAGAGTGACAGTTGTCATTCTGGGGTGATTTTCATTCTGTATTTTTCCAAGGATTTGGGGAAGACTTTGTAGGTGATTCAGAGACTGCAAAAATGCCTTTGCAATTTCTCTGTTCTTATACAAGAGTCAAACTGCTTTCAAGAGTAGCACTCCCTGCCTGAACACCTGCTTCTATGCACCTACAATGGTTGTTTGGACTATGAATTTCTCAATGTATCTTTGTTATTTTTGTGTGCCTTTAAGTCGTTTCTAAATCATAGTGACCCTAAGGTGAACGTATCACAGGGTTTTCTTGGCAAAACTTGTTCAGAAGGGATTTGCCTTTGCCTTCCTCTGAGGCTGAGAACATATGACTTGCCCAAGGCCACCCAATGAGTTTTCATGGCTGAGTGAGGATTTGAAGTCCGGTCTCCAAAGTTGTAGTCCAATATTCAAACCACTGTGTCACACTGAATCTGACTGTAAGACTCCAAACCTCTGTTCTCCAAAGAAAAACTATGCTATAAAAGCTATGTTAAAGTTCCAGAAAGGGGAATCAAATCTAATATTTCAGACTGATTTTGATTAATAACGAGAATGTTCATTTAGTCTGGAAAGGAAAAACACTACACTTCTTTAAGAGGAAACTATTAATACGTAGAATATATGCACATCTTTTTATTCCTTCTTTTTCTTCCTTTCAGGAGATACGGACATTAGCCCTTATGGTGAGTCAGCTTTTCCCCTGTATGTATTGTGGTTTATAATCAAATTTGAATGCTTTAAGAGGGACAGAACAAGCAAAACTAACAAATTTGTATTAAATTCTGTGCCACAGTAGACTAATTTCCAAAGCTTCAAAAAATATATGTTTATGATATATTTGGATTATAAATCCAAAATTACCCTATTAGAGGAATCCAGAAATTAGCATGTAAAGTGTAATTTTGCCAGGACCTCAAAACCAACATGTCATAGCCACCTTTTTACAATATAAGGACTGGAACACAAATGTGTAACATGGAATTTGAAAAACAGAATTAACATCTTTAGTATAATTGAAGTCTTTAATAAATTTTTTTCTAACTGGAAAATCTTTTGTATTCTCTGATGCGAGCAAAACTGATTATCTTCTCTATTACTGTAAATAAAATTTCAACAAATTTAAACAAATTTTTAAATTAGCTGGCTACAGCTGTGTGAACAAACTGCAGCCTTGACTTGTTGTATGCCTTCAAGTTGTTTCTAACTTATAGCGATCCAAAGGTGAGCTTACTGGAGAGCTTATGGGACAGAGCAGAATCTCGAGTGCTAGCCCAATTAACACTATAGCCCAGCTTCCCACCACTTCATGCCCTCAAGGCATATTGAACCTTAGCTCCCATCAGGACCAGAGACTATACTGTGACATTGCTGACTTTCCAATATTATTTTTAATGCACACATTATACTTAAATTGGACTGTCAAATTAATTAATTGAGGTGCCTCTGTTTACTTGTCAATCGTTTCCTCACAGTTTTTTTAGTCTAAAAATAATATCTACAATATTACATGTAAGTTATCTGTGTCTGATAATGTCTTTCCCCATCATTATTTTTTCACATCAGGCTAGTTTTTAAGGATCTTCAGAGTCATTGAATATTGGAGATGACAGTTCAATGTTTTTAAAAGGAAAGCACCTTTTTATTTTCATGTACTTAAAATGCATGTTTTTCTTTCATGAGGGACCTCCTGGACTACCCGGTGTTGCAGGCCCACCAGGCCCACCAGGACAGAAAGTAAGTCAGCCATTATGATTCATAAAATTCAATGTATGAACTATCCAGAAAAAAAATAAAGCACATTTAGCCCTGTTGATTTTAGTTAAAAAGAGCAGGCATGGGCTTAAGTTACCCAATGAAATTACAGAGATTCAAAAAGCAGTCAACACTGGATCATGCTCCATGTTACTTATTACACAACTGGCATAATTTTGTGGCCTGTTTGCTTTCTTCACTCTAAGGTGTAAAAGTTCTTTACTCTTTAAAGTCAAATTATAACTTACTTTTAAAGTCAACTTATACCAGAAAAGTAAAATGCTGTTGTAAACTTCTCTTTCTTCTCCTGACAGCTGACGTTTTATAATTTCAGAATAATAAAAACTGTTTTATGTAATAATTGCCTTCTTGCCCTCCCGTTCTACCTTTCTTTGGTTTCTGTTCCCCTGTCCTTCCAGGTAAGTCTTACCTCAGCCCCAGAAGCGAGGATATAAGAGGGATATCTGCTTCCAGTATGCCCCTACTCTGTTATCCTGGGAGAATAGGTTGTCCTCCCTCTTTTTTCCACTTGGGAGGTTAGGAATTGTTATATAGCCTGGTAAATGGAAAAGCGCTTTATAAAAAGGAAAATTAAAATATATTGGGGTAGGTCTTGAAACAAGTCATTTTCAACTGCATTCTAAATCCTCTTGTACATGCCGTATCACACACACACCCCATCTCCAACTGCTGTACCTGAGGTAAATAAATACACATGGCATACAGCAAGAGATGGCAGTTACACCTGGTTATAAAATTAAGTTACCTCAGGAAAATGACTTTGAAAAATAACATATGCACAAGCCCATCCCTGTGATACATTTTAAAACATGTTTTATATCTAATGGTTGTACCATGCTATGGCAAGGATAAGCAATTACTTCATTCCCAGGGGTCATGAAGAAAGCACAAAACGAGGGGCTGAACTTTAATTGCCTCTTTTAGTTACATACCATTAACGTTTGGATGGATGTGGTGGACACTAAAACACAGCTGGAGGGAACAGGCTGCATTTCCTCACTGTTATGCTTAGCCTGGAAATGTTGATTCATAATTGGATAACCTCAAGTTGACTCTGTCTTTGAAATATAACATGAAATGATACTCCTACAGCATCATGTTTGTGATGTATATAAGATTTCCACTTTGGTTCCTGGAGCTTTCCCAATGCGGCAGAAGACAATTTTGCCACATGATCTCCTCCCAGTGACATCATCCACCCATCTAGCCTTTCTTCTTCCACTTGCTGTAATAATCAGACTCCACACATGCCACGGAACAGATGGAAGAAACAGGCTGAAGGGGCAAGCATGGTCATGGCTGCCTCATCTTCCTCTGCATCAGGGAACTGAAACAGGAACATGGTATTAGACAACTAGTAATGAGAACTATTGGGTGACATAGTTCAAAGACAAGGATGGAGCTCAGTTGTTCTCTTATCACATGATTGTGCTTGTTGTTGTGTGCCTTCAAAGGCTTTCTGGCTTGCAGTAACCCTGAGGTGAAGCTATCGTGGGATTTTCTTGGCAGATTTGTCCAGAGGGGGTTTGCCTTTGCCTTCTTCTGAGGCTGAGGGAGTGTGACTTGCCCAAGGCCACCAGTGGGTTTCTGTGGGTGAGTGGGGGATTTGAACCCTGGTCTCCTAGAGTCCTAGTCCAATACTCATACCACTATACCATCCTGCTCTCTATGACTATGTTGTGGTTAATTAAAAGATACCATTGAAGGAGTGACTTGGCCTATAATAGTCTCTTAAACATTACTGTTCCCTCTTTATCCACCAAGCTTTGACTGCCTTCCTGTGCTTGACATGTCACTATCAACCACGTTTTCCTTTGGTTTTTCTGTATTTTTTTATCATCTTTCAGGTTTCATGTACAAATAGATGAAATAGTTCTTAGCCTTTTTCCTTCTCTCTTTTTCTCTCTCTTTCCATTGATTTCTACATCTTAGGGAGAAATTGGCCTGCCAGGTCCTCCTGGACATGATGGAGAAAAGGTAAGAGTGGAGAGCAAGACTCATGTGCAACATATCAGCCTGGATGACCTGTTGTGAGGAAAAAGAGATGAATGACAGTGTCAGATTATTGAAAATGCAATTTTCCATTCTCTGAAAGTGAAGTTGCTATACAAAGTCCTTAATTGCATTCTTGATTTAAAATGTTTCCCCATGAAACATGAGGCACGATTTCAGTGAGTCCATTTTTGAAAGTACTAGGCACTCTTCGCCTGATGTGTGGCAACTGTTGAGTACATGCTTATCAGTAGCCAAACCAAATCAGTACTTTTAGTGCTATGTTTTACCAAGTTGAACCTGAAGAACAAAACACTCCACTAAATTCTCAGCTTATCATGCTTCTGCCTCTCTCTTTGCAAGTCAACTTACTCAAATGTTCCTCTGCACATAGATGATCTTTGCATGCCAAAATCATATGTACATTTTCACAGAAACTTAGGCTTACTTTCTTCAGTGGAGTACTTAGGTAGAGCTTTAAAATGTATATTTATGGTCACATTTTCCATGTAGGGAGTCACAGTAAATACGGGAAGGGAGGGAAGAAATAGCAGAAAAATTGATATATTCCCCACTATCTGCTGCATATGCTCCACCCATTCACCGCAGGCATTCATACACTTCGTGGCCCCTATGCAAATGTATAGATGCACATACACATACCAGCCAAACACACACACATTGAGGTATACTCCCATATATTTCCATGTTTCATATAAACCACCATCATTGTCATTGTGGTCTTTATGTTCAGCTTTTTCTGCAGAACTGCATTTCAAAGCAATTTACATTATATTTAAAATATGCAGATTAAAAAACACATATAGGTGAAAACATCCAAGTAACTGATGTTAAACAATTTTATCTATAGAATTAAAATGATTTAAAACATATCTGGTAAAAAGACAAAAAAATTAAAAATACCACAGAGCACTATGGTACGATCAGTTCTCAAAAGCCTGCCAGGACAGAGAAGCCATCACCTCCCAACAGAGGGAAAGAGCCAGTCTAATTCTCTGTGAAGAGAATTTGGGAGCCTAGAAGCAGCCTCCTAAAAAACTCTCTGCCATGTTGCCATCAGATGTTCCTGGGCGGGGGGGGGTGTTGTTGGATGGAGAGAAGGATCTCCCCAGAAGATCGCAAAAGTTGGGCAGGCTCATAGGGGATGGTCCTTTAGATAGCCTAGATTCAAGCTTTATAAATGGTAAACAGCACATTCAATTGTACCCAGAAGCAGTGTAGCCAGTGGAGTTGTTGTAACAAGGGAGTTGTGTGCTCCTTGTAAGCAGTCTCAGACAACAGTCTGGCTTTAGCTCTTTGAACCAGCTGAACTTTCTGAGCACTTTTCAAAGGAAGCCCCATGTAGAGCATGTTACAGTAATTCAAACAGGATGTAACTGAGGCATGTGTCACTGCAGCCAAATCAGACATCTGGTACAGGGGTGAAATTCTCCTTGTATTTACTTGTGGGCTTTATACTTCTCCAGCAACTGCCTTCAAGGTGACCTACAAAAGCAAATAGATATAAAAACATTACAGATCAGATTAAAATACCTATGAAGATGATAAAACTAAGACAAGAAATGAGCAGCAACATAAAACAATGAAAGATACTAAAACCAGTGTGAGAAGATCTGAAAATCATTTGGCTAATGAAGACATAATTCACCCACTGTTGTCTCTGAGCATCAGTACACACATACACATGTATAATTAATTGGTACCGCCTTTTTAAAAAATATTGCTGTATTTATTCTATTTTTGCTATCCTTTGCAAAAGGTCACATTTCTGCCCTGCTGCAATTTGCTTGAGTTTATTGTTTTAAGTGCCATGGTTTTACTACTTTAAGCTCCTTTTGAAGCTTTATAAACTCTTAAAATAAAAAAAAATTGAAATATCTGGTTTTTAGAAAAATCTGTATGGTTTTATTTATTTGTTTGTTTGTTATCTTGCATTTCTCCTGCCATGAGACTCAAGGCAGTGTACAATGGTAAAACAAGATAAAGCTAAAAACCAGATATAAAAACATTAAAAGCATAGTTAATCAAGCTGTCATGATAAAATGCCATTCATTTTCAAATGTTTAAATCATGTAAAAATATGACAATAAAGTTTAAAATATAGTACAGACACCCCATAAAAAGACTCTCTGCCACCAATCAAACATCAAGTGCCGTTTTAATAAATAAAAAAAAGCATTTGCTTGCTAGTGGGAGGATGAACCTATATTCGGATGTGCCCACCATCCACCATTGACCTCACTCAGAAAGACCTGCTTCACATAAGAACATGAATATGTTGAACCAGGCCAAAACTCTATCCAGTCCAACATTCTCTATAACACAGTGGCCACCCACTTGTCTACAAGAAGCCACACACAGCCTATAAACTTAATAGCACCCTTCCATGTGTATTTTGTATCAACTAGTATATAAAGACATATTGGCCCTTTCTGCACACGGTTATTAAGGCAGGCCAATGCGTCTTACCATGGAGGTTTTCTGCGGACTAGGTTCAGTTTATTTACCTTTGTTCCACACATAATTCCGACTAAATGCGCCCCCATGTCATGGTAAAGCACGCAATTGGAAAACCGGAAGAAATCGATTTTCCAATTTTCCAGATTGATCCAATTCGTACTTTCACAGTGGTGCAGATACGTACATTCGCGCCAGTGCGAATTGGTAGTCACGGGTGGGCTCATGGGAGGGGTCAGGGGGTAGTGTGGACTTTCGCATGTATGTACATATGCAATGGTGTACTAAACCATGTAAAAAAGGGGGGGCCAATCACAGCTGATGTGGCGGAGTGAGGGGTGTAGCGGGAGTGGCCACGGCGGAGGCAGTGTGGATTCATGAACTCGCCCCCCTCCGAATCAGAATGGAACATATGCAGTAGCTGTGCGGAAGGAAATGAGGGAAAGTCTGCCTTGTTTCGAGCCCAGAAAATCTGGTAAGAAACGGCATGAACCAATTCACCAGCCTCATGCGGAAAGGGCCATTGTTTCCGAAACTGGAAGTAATATAACAATGATTACTAGTAACCAATAGATTTATCTTCCATGAAAAGGTCTAGTATCCTTTTCAATGGCAATCATCACTACATCTTATGGTTGCAGTTTGAGCATCTAAAAGAATAGCTTGAAACAAAATAACTTGCTTTCAGTATTTGGTTAGATTTCTTTTCTTCAAGATTAATTATTCACTTAACTGGTAGAGGAATGTGAAAGCTGTAGGTGGATGAGGAAGCAGTTGTCTGAGTAAAATCCAAAGGCAATTAGTCACACACTTATGATTAAGCCACTACCTAGAAAGTAGAACTTGCTAAAATTAATGGTTCAAACTCATAAGTAAATGGAATTAGGATTGGAACGCTAAACACCTAATGCGCTTCTCAGGTCTCAGAATGCTTCAGATTAGAATTTTTATAGTGTAATCACTCTGCTTCATTAATAGAATTTCATGAAGGGTCAGGCAAGGGCAAAGTGTCACCATCATTTTCCTGTTCTAACCATCTCAAGATTTCTTCTACTTCTTCCATCTTTTCTCTTACTACACAAAATCTGTTAAGAAGGTCAAGGCAGAATAGCTATACAGTGTCTTTTGACTGGTAATATTAGGAGTCATGTATCTAGAAGCATTTTTATTGACAATAATGTGGATTAAGTACACCTATATTTTTCTGCAATGTTTTTATTGATGTTTCAATGAGGCTACTCAAGAGTACATAGTCTGAAGACTTTGCTTTACGGTCTTTACTGTAAAGCAAAAAGCTGGCCCTTGGACAATGATAAACTGGTCTAGACATGTTGTGTTCCAAATAACTTTTGTAGGGGCACGAGGCAAACCAGGAGAGATGGGGCCTTCTGGTCCCAGAGGACCTCCTGGCAAAGATGGACCTCCAGGAATGAAGGGAGAAATTGGTTCCATGGGCACTACAGGACCAAAAGGAGAAAAGGGGGAGACTGGACAGGCTGGCTCACCAGTGAGTAAATACAGCATACTCGGTAACTGTGAACTATTTGTCTGCAAATATTCACAGCAGAAAAACCTACATGCCAGTTTAAAAATCACTGTGGATATTAAGAGCAACCTCTTCTTCCCCTTTAGGCCGCAAATACATTAAATAGATCTATGAACATCCCCCCTCCACCAATGACCTTTTAGGGATCAACACACCTGTTAATTGCTTAAATGCAACATATTTATTGTTCCTCTAACCAAAGAGATGGCAAATTAATAATGCTGTACAAGAAAGGGCACCTTAGCTGCAGCCCTATAACCTTAGAGGAGTTGTTGTTGCTATTGTTTTTGTGTGTCTTCAAGTTGATTCTAGCTTATGCCCCCCTAAAGTGAACCTATTATGGAGTTTTCTTGGCAAGATTTGTTGAGAGAGGGTTTTCTTTTGCCTTCCTCTGTGACTTGCCCAGGGTAACCCAGTGGGTTCCTTGACTGAGTGAGATTGGAACCCTGGTTTCCAGAATTGTAGTCCAGTGCTAAAACGACTACACCACACTGGCTTCTCTCCCTATTATGCATTTTAAGGTTGTTAATTATGTTCTTGATGACAGTTAATATCAGCTTCTAAGGAGAAAATTTTGGGGGAATAGTTTCTAGATATGGACACAACGTTCAGCTCACTTACTTCAGTCTTCATCATGTGATACATATGCCCATTATGTGTGCCTCTAGTATAGCCAGTAGTTGAGGACAATGGGAAGCAGGTAAAGAGAAGCTGTTCTAAGATACAGGTGTATTCAGATCCTGGCCAAAGTTAAGGAAATATTAAACCAATGGATATTATTGAGGAACCTGAGCAGAATGACTTCCTGGTGCAATCAGCCAGCACTCTCCTAGTTGCTTTGAGTCCCATGCAAAAGCTTAAACGGTGCTATTTAGGAAGAGTATCCGTCTATCATCTTTATGCCTAGATTAAGAAACACAAACATTGCTCTACTGCATTCTTGAACTATTCCCTTTCTTGTCATTGCATTTGCATTCATATCTGCTGCTGTTGACCCACACTACACTATAGTGTTCCTTGAGGTAGACCCAAGAAGCACTTGCTTGCAATCTACTTAATATGCCTTTTAGTTAGGGACATGGCAAGAAACATGTAAGCAAGAAGACTGTGACAGACTGTAAACTTTTGCAAAGAAAGGCTACAAAGCATATTGTCCAGCCTTTTTGTCAATAATAAGTCAGCATCCTATGTGCCTGGATGCCCATATTGGTCTAACACTATAAAGCAAATAATAAGCATGTATTTCTCTATTTCTGATAGTTTAGTGTTTAAAAATAAATATTTCTTCCCTGTAGGGTCTTGATGGCCTAACTGGAGAAAAAGGTGATCGAGGGATGCCAGGACCTCCAGGCCTACCAGGTCCAATTGGGCTTCCAGGTTTTACAGTAAGCCACCCAAAGACTGATTTATCCAAAAACCACCATAGAAGTCAATCACTTCAAAACTCTGCATGATGTCCATTAAGTGATTTTGTGACTGAGGTGACATTTGCTTATACCACAGTTCTTGCCATAGTCACTATGCTAGTTCAGCTTAGTGCTGCTTGCCAAAAAAAAAAAAAAAAAAAAAGGTTTGTCAACTCCATTGCTGTTTGAGCCTTTCATTAGCTTTGAGCTAAGAATGCAGATTATTACTACAGGTGGGGAGAAAATTAGACGTGCATATATGCAGTTCCAGTCAGATAGAGAGGAGAAGAATATATTTTGGATAATATATAATACATGTTTCTTAAGAGTTTATGTATTGTCTTTCATTTCTGAACATACTTTAAAACTTTAGGTAGGGTTGGCAGAAGGTGCCCCACTGCCTGAGGCAAGAGGTGATACTTTTGCCTCTACTTCTGTGCTCCCATCCCTGCTTTAACAATGTTCCCCATTACTTCTTTGTCCCCCATTTTCCTCAGAGAAGGGTCATGCCTCAGAGCGACCCACTGTGAGGTGGCTGTGGAAACTGTGGCATAGTTGGTGTCTGTGACCAGCCTTCCTTCATTGCCTCGCTCTGAGAACCCCTCAGTGCATGGCATTTGGGAACTGGTAAGCTCTGAAGAACCATGTGCCAGATGTTTCTTTTGGCAGCAACACTGCTGCAGTAAAAAAGCGGTTGCTGTCATTCTGCAGAGTTAAGCAGTTCTGGAGAGTCTACTCTTTTCTCAGCTGTGCCATTTGCCACATCCAGAGGGCAGCCAGTGAGGCATTAGGGAGCAATGGCAAGAGCCCCTCTAGCAAGAACAGGAGCCTAATGTGCTGGATACAGATTATTTTTAATTATTCACTCAAATTCCAGCACAAAAGGATGATGCCTCAACCAGCCAGATGGGAATACTGGGCTTGAATTTAGGATACTGGTAAAACTTGAGTGGGTAGCAGTCAACTATTCAGACAAAATCAAAATAGGTGGCAATGCTAGTTTAGACATTCAGTGGTATTTGGTGGGCAAGTAGCACAATAATGACTTCCATTCTGTTTACTCTCTAAAAGACGTCTTCCCCCAAACCTTCCACCATCTCAGACTTGTTAATACTATCATAATGAAGAAGTGTTAGTATTTTGATTGGTGCTATAATGTTTGTTGCTCCTGCAGGGAGAGAAGGGAGAACCTGGAGAGAAAGGAGACACTGGGGATTCAGTAAGTTATCACTCTACAACTTATCTTCTAAAAACAATGGATTAATCCCCTTAAGCACTGGCATAACCAGGACATCACATGCTATGAACTTCAACTTACAATCACTTATTTTGGCAATAACATTTGGTTCTCTATTTTGGGGTTTTAGGTAATGGGCCCACCAGGGCCACAAGGCCCACCAGGAACACCAGTAAGTCCTATCTTTAATATAATGCACAGGATAATGCATGAGGCATTAGTGTCTGCCCTAGTCAATCTTGCTATCTTGAAACCCCTCCCCTCCTGCACACACACTTTAAGCATCATCTTTAGAGACACTACTCATTAAGGTAAATGTAAAATCACTGTACTGTGGGCCTTCTCAGTGGAACACTATAGAACAGTACAGTGTAGTACAGTAGTGCACTGTAGTAACGTGGTGATCCCTGGACTTGTGCTGGCCCTCAAGACATTGGCTGCCAGTCTCTGGAGAGTTTTCAGGAAATTAAAAAAGCAATTGTAGGCAATGGGCAGAAGTATGGTGCTGGTCCCCCGCAGAATGGGAAGAAAAAAATAACTGCTAGTCTTCCATGAGTTGACCCAAGAAGCACTGCTGTAAAATTCCTTCCTGAGAGAAATATAACTGACCCCTTCCATCATGGAATTTAAGAGGACAGTTAAAACTCATTTGTTTTTTGTGGCTTAACAAAAAGAGTTTATTTTGTACTAATCAAAGTACCAGCTTTGCCTGAGCTAGAACACCCCTCCTCTTCTGGTGTCTTTGAACATTCCTTTTCTCTCCCTTTGCCCCCCACTTTTTCTTTCTTACTGCTCCTTCTTTTCCTCCTTCCCAGTGGTCATTCAGTCTTCCTGTTATCTTGCTCTCTTCTTGCCCATACTAGACACTGGGAGCTTCTGTCCCTCCTTTTTACTCCCTTTTTCCTCCTCTCTGTCATTCTGGAAAGCAGCACATGGAACTGCTGAGAGGGTCTATGAAGAAATGAATATCCCTGGCCTTCCTACAGCTTCACCGCTCCTGGTGGGGGAAAGCACAGCAGCTAGTGGCTTAAGATTATACTGCAGGATTTTTATTAACTCACATTAATTAATGTATAGGAAATAACCTTGAGCTGCATATCTCTAGGATCCACCTAGTATTTATGCTAAATTTCAGGTGTTTAGGAATTCTGCTGAAGATAGGCATATGTGCACACGCACGTGCGCACACACACACATCTTCTCCTCCTCCTCCACTGTACCAGTTTTCAAATAGAGAACTCCCACTTTTTCCTTTTGATGATCACCATAATTACTATTGTGTTGTTTGCATGTTCTTTGTGGTCAGAGACCAAAACGGGACAATCAACAAAACAAAGGATTGGGGGGGGGGTTTCTGTAGCAAACACCACTACCTTTCTGAACATTTTTCATCAATATTCCTGCTCAAATTTCTATATACAGATGACTTAACCACTTTAAAATATGATAAAATGGTGTGCTACATCGATTTCCTATGGATGGCATGGGATGAGGATAGAGCAAAAATAACATAGTGACATTTCCTATTTTTTTTGTTACTATAATTCAAAATGCTTGGCAGTAGGTATAGAATAAGTAGAAAATGTCAGTAATATGGGAACTGTATGCTTGGGACCCAGAAATATAAGGTGCAAGAATGATCTATTGCCTCTTCCTGTTGTTTGTTCCAAATATAGGGTATTCAAGGCCTTCCAGGACCTAAGGTAAGAATGAAGAGCAATCGCATTGTGTTAAATTAGGTACTTTCAGAGGAAATCCATAAGAGGATGCTCTGGAGGTCAACTCATTGGCTTTGGAGAGTTTAGAGTTTCTCCAAATATGGCACCACTAATATACTCCATACCCTCGCATTCTTGGTGTTAGAGTGAGGGTATGAACAAATTGAGCTTGTGACTCTTATCTTCATTATGTGCCAAAGCATGCATTAGGAACCCAATACTGGTGGTGTATCTTTTTTAAAAGAATTGTCCATTTGGGTGGATAATTTGGAATATGGAAACAATATGCAAGAAATTAGTTCATTGCTTCCTCTTGCCCCACCCATTCTCAGCTCAAAATGGATTGTGGTTTTTGGTTTAATCTTCTTCTGATGGAGCTCAGAACTCCCTAATTCCCATAAACTTTATGGAAGGGATCAGAGGTTACATGGCTCAACTTCTTCTGATTTGATTTGCAGTTTGGAGGAACTGGGCTATGCAGACTGGAAAGTAGCCTGTTGGGCCTTCTACAGACTAGGTTTGAGACACCCTCAGCCCAGAGGGTTCCTCACCCCTGCCACAAATTCTGGTATCTACCTCACCTATCACTCTCACTTGTCTTTCCTATAATTATAAATGTCTTATGTGAAACCAGTGAAGCAGCTTGGCATTGTCTAGTGTGAGAGTGGCAAAATGCCATGTTACCCTGATCCTTGATGTTATTCTGGATGGCACTGGGTGGATTTGTTGTGTAATTATAGCCTATTCAGAAATACCTCAAAGATGTGTTGGGCCAACTCTTAATGTATGTTTTCTTTAGGGAGAAGCAGGCATTGATGGAATGAAAGGTGAAAAGGGTTCCTCGGGAGAAAAAGGAGACCGAGGTCCACTGGGACTGCCCGTAAGTATCAAGGAGCCAAGGGGAACTTCAAAGAAAAACATGATCCTAGTTTTATCAGAATCCCAGAATAAGAAATAAAATGTTGACATGATTACCTATGAAATAGAAAACTTTGAAACATAGTAGAGAGAATCACACAAAACCACAGCAATGTCATGACCGTAACAATTCTGGTCAGTCATTACTTCACCAAGTTCCTCCAGGTTTTTATTGCTTCAGCAACACTGGCAAGAGGATATTTATTTTTGGGCTTTCAACAAATATGTTTCCTACTTTAAACTTAATTTTCAAATGTCAGTTTAGATGAGAGGGACAATAGGGGAAACAGCATAAAAATGGAGAAAGAGTTGGATTGTCTAATGTGCAAAGCAAACATCTGGCATGGTTCTCTTCTTTCTTCCCACTGATTCATTAGTTTCCATAGTCTAATGCCTGGATTACAGTTAGTGTGTAGCAAAAGCAAATGGCAAAAAGCCCAGATTGTAGTTGAGCATGCTGTTGCTAAGTCCAGTCGCAGTATATGTGTGCAGAAGCTTCAGCTGTGGCACTCAAGTGAACATTCCTACAGACACTTAATACAGGGACATCCCTTTGTGCAATCATGAGGCCATATTAGTGGATAGAGGACAGAGGGCAGAAGGATAATGAAATCCCTGAAAGGAAGGAGAGCACACTTACTGAAGCTGTTGCTTGGTGACAGCAGAACCAAGGCAGCATAAGGATGCCTGCAGGAGTAGCTCTGGCCACCTTCTTCTGCTGCTGATACCAAGCAGCACCCAGTGTAAAGGGCAGGGATACTTTTCCTACTTATTGCCACTTAGTGGCAGTGCCTTCTTGTTGCCTTTTATCCTACCCATCAGCTCCTGCTGGGCCACATCTCTTATTTTTCAGGTAGGTCCACAGAATAACGTTCATGAAAATACTGCACATTTTGACTGCACCTTTTGAGTTTTAGAGCAGTTCATATACCTTCTCTCAACAATCATTCCAATGAAGTGTGTTAGTACTGTTGTCCCATTTTACATATAGGTGGCAAGGGGCTCAGAGCTTATTTCATACATGAGAAGAGATCTGAATGAGGGACTCTCTGCCTTTCGGCTCACACACTTAAATGCCACACTATGCCATGCTGCTGGAATTAGTACTATAATGGGCTCCACAAAGGATACTGCATGTCAGCTGGAAAGAAGCTAAAGAACCTCAGCTTGGTAATTTCCATCTGTCTTGGTAGAAGTTGAAAGCCAGTATTATATGTGTCGACTGGAGTGATGAACCCCAGTCATACCTTGCTATGCAAGTGACCTCTTCTCTGACCTCAGTGATATTTGCAGATTGCATGTGGCTTGCCCTCCCCCGTCCACTGGTACTAATAATCAGTTACTGGCAACAGCAGCGCAAGGAATGACATTC
The DNA here is from genome assembly GCA_948474755.1 of Ctenosaura bakeri. Taxonomy (NCBI): domain Eukaryota; kingdom Metazoa; phylum Chordata; class Lepidosauria; order Squamata; family Iguanidae; genus Ctenosaura; species Ctenosaura bakeri. Next base: position 72,757 of record CAOLHI010001515.1, read on the forward strand.
AGTAAAAGAATCCTAAACTGACCCGTCTAAGAAAGGAATTTTCAGCAAATGAACAGGGAAGCAGAATTATAATATCCATATCTGGACTTAGGATAAAAACTTCATTATCAAATTTATAGCTGATTTTCATGGCATCGAGAATGACAGACACCAGTATAAAATGGATAGGAAGCGATGGTATTAAAAACTAGCCTAAACCATCTCTAAAATGGCTATCTGACTTTTTTGAAGCCCTATATAAATACTAAATGACTTCAAAAATTAAGAAGGAAACTCATTTGGCCATGTTGCCAAAAGAATGCAGGATAAAATCTATCGAAATGGCATTTTGGGCAGTATGAGTTTTCACAAGGCTTTTGAGTTTTACATACACAGGGAGGGAGGGAGGGAGGGAGGGAGTGTTCTCAAGCAGGTTTGAAGAGAGAAATATCCAAATTATAATGATATTTACTAACGAAGAGAAAAGAACAATGTTCTTATTAAGTACACCCTCCAAGGCCAGTTCTGATATATAAAGTTGTATCTATAACTTTATTTTGAATTATGTTTTATGTACAGTATACTGGTACTGATCCAACCAGTTAGTGTTCGTGGATGGGGTATACCATTATCTATGTCAAAAGACGTATCCAGTTGGTTCAGTGGAGTCCAGATGAGAATTATGATATAGATGCAAAACCATCTATAATAACTTCTTTGATGAAACTCTGCTTTCCATGCTTTATCTCTCTTGTTCAGCTCATGTAAACTTGACAGTAATAATTATGTATCTCCAGATTATTCAAGGGCTAATTTTCTAGGCAAGTGTCTCTGATACCTTTTCATGCTATCTAATAAGGGATAGTTCTGTGACAAATACGGCCAGACATGCTCCAGTGTGGAAATATAAGAGTTTTAAACTTATTAATATAAAGAAACCAGATAACCCCCTCCTATTATTAGATATCTGGATCATCCAGTGAAATTGATTTGTTTGTTTTAGGGGAGGCAAAAGGAAGTACTTCACAAGCCACATAATTACTTTGAACAATTTACTAACTTAGCTGACTTTTTAAAAAAGCTTAGACATGGAGGTCCATTGACAGCAATTAACTGTGCTAGCTTAATGGACTCTGTATTCAAAGGCAATAAAACTTCAGCAGGGATTGTGTTAATTAGCCTATAGGGTGTTAACTTAAGATTTAAGTCATGTTCACCCTTCTTTATAGTCTATCCCTGTTTTACTGTAAATTCACATTTCAGCCAACAAATTGCATTAAGACAATATGTAATTTTATGTGCTTTATGCCCTTCCCAAGTAGCATAGGAGAAATGGTCAACAGTAAAGGTGCTTTCCCACAGTCCTAATGATAATGAGTTGCATCTAATAGTGAGTTTGCACTAGCAGAAAATCCTGTGTGTGCAAGACAGGGCTTTTGATTTTCACTGGCCACTCCTACCTACCGTAGCCCTCTGCTCTATATCTAACAGAACAGAAGGCCCATGGACCTCTGGAGCAATATTTCAGAAACAGCTTTAGCAGGCAGGGGAAATGGCAAAATCAGGTACCATGCCTTAGGAGAGTACTTTCTGCTAGCACAAACAAAACTGCAATTGCATACCGTCTATTCTCTCCAATCCAGTTAAAAAGATCTTTGTCCGTAATAGGCTTATGCATGCATTTCACTTAATGGATTGGGATCTGCAGGCACAAAGTGGATGAGGGCTTGAATGTACTCCAAGTGAGGATGCAGTTTATTCATGCTGTATGCAGATACTTAGATATTTATTTGATTTATATTACATTTCTCTCAATTTTGAGCCCCAAAATGGCTTGTGCTTTGGGTTAAAATGGAATAACTAAAACAATCTATCGTACTGAACTTTAGAAAAGCATTAAACAAATACATTAGCCCCTCCACATTTATGAGAATTCAAGGTGCAGAACGCTCATGAAAGTGGAAAATCCTCAAATAACTACCCCACTCCATGGTTCCCCTCCAGAGCTTCCCCTCCAATTCCGAGGGGAAGGGGAAGGAAAAAACAAAGTAAATGGCTTATCAGTATTTTCCCCCTATGTTTATAAGAGAAGACTTCTGGTGCTCTAGCTGCTTCCAAGTGGCCATCTTAAGAAAGAAACAAAGAGAACACCTGACCAATCAGCAGGCAGTATACAGCAGAATGTGAAGCCACATGGCAGGGAGGACATGCCTCCAGTAGTGGGAGGGCATTTTACTCACCCAAAAGGAAAAACATCAATTTTAAACACAAGCCTTGCAAGCCTGGGTGAGAAATGCAAGGGATGGGAGGAGGAAAATGGGGGAGAGGCAACGGGTACCTCACAAATAATTTGTGAAGGTCAAACCTGCAAATGTGGAGAGAGGACTGTATACAATTAAAACATTAATTTAATACTATTAAAACATATTAAAAATGTATTACATATTTAAAAAAACAGCATACAAGCTGCATATGCTTCTACGCCAACCAATTAAAGGCTGAAGACCTGTTTAAATAAGGTTTGTGTTTGCTGGTGAAAAAGACAGCAGAGAGAAGGCCAATGAAGCCTCCCCCAGAAGGGAATTTTCCTGTGTCCTTATTAGACAAACCTGTGAGGGTGGTGGGCTGGAAAGAAAGGCCTCCCATTAAGATCTCAAGGCTTGGGCAGGCTCACATGGGAAGATACATGCTTTTAGATAATCTAGACTTAAGCTGTATATGCCTTTATAGGTCCTAACCAGCACTTTGAATTGTGTCTGGAAACGGACTGGTAGCCAGTGAAGCTACAGTTTCTGCATGACTAGAGTTTGGTCTGAGCTGATGTTTGAGAGACAGGAAAGAAACATATTCAGAAGAACTGCATTTGACAATTATCACTTTTATATTTGAAATGTATACTCCAGTTTACACAGAAGAGGAGCTGTTATTTCTGTATGATGGGCCCATGTCCATGTTCTTGAGATGTTTCCAGACCATGTACTCTCAACACTGCTCATCTACCATAAGTTAAAAATAAAATTCTCACTGCATACTCACACTTCAGTTAGAGTCTAGCACTTTTTTTGTTGTGTTCATCCCACCTTGTTCCATCCAAACTGTGGTTAGTCAAATTGTGGTTTTCCCTTCCCCTGTCCTGATCACTCATGGTTGCTACCTTCTTCTCCTAACATTCTGAAATGAATGTATCTCAGCACCATTTTAGAATCCTAGTATGTGTCTGTATGAGAGAGAAAAAAGATGATGATGATGATGATGATGATGATGATGATGATGATGATGGGTGGTTCCCCTTCTAATGGACTCTTTCTTTTACAAGCCACCCCCAGATAAAAGAATTACTGACAGGCTGCCATCAGTTAGAGTGAACTTCCTGACACAGATGTAAATCGTCCTGCCAAGGACCACTCCTTTCAGTTCAGCTTGTAAAAATAGTAAAAAGGAAAGTGCTTTTTCCTGCCAGAAACACAAACCCTGGTGAAATCATAGGAACATATACAGTAGATTTGTTTTCATGAAGTCCTTAACATGGGGAAGAGTTTAATGAAAATTCTCTTAAAATAATTCATATTTTTTTTCTCTCTCTCTCTCTCTCTCTCTCTCTCTCTCTCTCTGTATAAGACAGAGAAAAAAAATGAGAATTAGTTTATTTGGAACTGAAAGAGGAAAGGAGAGAAACAATGGAAGGCAACAATCACAGAGTTCTAAATTAACCAAATTCCTGAATCCAGTTGGTTAGTCCCAGCTAGAGTAGGCACATTAAATAAATTGTTGATTGGTGAAAGAACATATATGTAAATTATAATGATTCAGTGATTCTGCTCTAACTAGAACTAATCATAGGATTCAGGCCAAAGTTAGTCTCATCTACCTAGTTACATGCTTGAGTAGATTCTTGCCTTCCAGAACATATACAGATTTCATTGTGGAGTGGACATCTAAAACCAAGCAGCTTAGCTTCTGGTTAGAGGTGTTATTGGAATATACAACAAGGAACTGACAACATACTTTTATGGGCATACTGACAACATACTTTTATTCAATAAAAGCTGTTCCCCTAGTGGAAGCTGATTGTCCAGTAATATGATGCCTTCTGCTTCTGGTGCCAGTAGCAAATCAGAGTATTAGTGACTGACCCACCTTCCGAACAGCTTAAACTTGTCTCTCCAAACACCAAGACAGTGTGAGCTGGACAATCTTATAGGCTGTATATCAGGGAAGAAACAACTAAAATAAGTAAAATTCAGGTTCCCTACAGAGTGGACACTTACCAGAAATTCTGTGTGGCAGTTTTGAGCTACATCTCAATATAGGGGTTTTCCACCATATGTTTAATTTCTCCAGGGGGTTGCAGCAGAGAGCAAGTGGATCATAGTCTTCTCTCTGAGTAAATCTTGACATTCTGTGGTCAGCTCCACAATCCTGATAGGAAAGTTTCTCACTTGCTTATAACTACTGAATTCAAATTCAATAAGTTGCAGAATTTTCATATTTCTCAACCCTTCTCACAGTGATATTCCAGTATGATTTTCAAAGGAAAGAAAAAAAAAAAGACAACAGAGTAATTGTAAGCAAGATAACAGCAATGGTGGTGGCTGCTGGTTTCCATGTCAGTGGGGCAGGAAATCTGCTCTGTAGTTTAGTTTGAACTCTAAAGGAGTTATCCAAGTTGCTAAACATCATCCCTCAAAAAGAATCAGCATTTTGAACAACTCCTTAAAGATTATACTAAATCCTGGTGCAGATTCGCCACACCTCTGACATGGAAGCCACCAGCCTTATAGACAGATCATATAATCTACTCAGATATAACCACTACTGTGTTCAGTGGAATCTCTCCATGTTCTGTAAAATTGACAAGCTATGACAGAGGAGAAAATACTTAGTTTGCAATACATGAAATAGTTCTTCAACAGGAAGAGGAATGGAACTAGTGTGGGCATCCTCAACATGCTGCCCACTTTATCAAGGGACATCCATTCCTCTTCCCAGTCATGTATTTTCCCATCCACACCTGCTGAATGTAGCATTACCATTCTACTCTTTTCCTTCATTATTGGATTTTGTGTGTGCATGATTGGAAAAAAGTTAGATGCAACAGTGGGAAAACATGTGCTAATGATAAACAGATCCTCCCCCTTAAAAGTAAGCAATGGATCCTCCTTAAGTATCCTCTTTAAATTTCCATGACTGAAGCAGGACAGTTGAACAAGAGCCTCATCTGGAAATACCAAAGTGGAAGGGGAAAGATATTCTAAGGGACTTAAATTTTTGTCTGCGACAGCTATCCACACAATCCACATTAAAGTGGATTTGCATGATTCAGTTAATACAAACAATGCTAACGTTATTGTTATCAAAATGTCTGGGACGCTGTTTCTTTTTGTACCTCTCCCCTCAACAATTCTTGCTTCAGCCCAACAGTCTGACCTTTCTTAAGCCACTTTGTTCCAAAGATGGAGCTTCCCTTTGCTGTGGTTTCAGATATGGTATTGGAACTAATTCCATTTCTCCTAGCAACCATTGATGCTAATCCACCTAACTATAATTTTTTTCAGTAAGAAACATGTAGTATATTATTGAGCTAAGAAATAAAACACAGTAGTTAACCAAGTATTTATTGAAAAATGTGATCTATCTTCCTGAATATTCCATGCAAAAGCCAGTCTTTAAACCAAATGTATTTATGGTCTGTTAGGATATTCTGCTTCCACAGGAAAGGTTGTTCAGAATGTAAAAACCTGTGCCTATGGCCCCCAAACTCCTTTCTATTTCAGACCTCATTAATTTCACTAAGGGGTTTTGCCTATGTAGCACTTTAGGTTTGGTTTATAAATATTTGTTGCAATGTTTTATGGGATTAATTTGCAGTTATTAGCCAGTTGAAGCCTGTGTCTACAACTGGACCTCAGGACTGACGTCAAGGTTCCCACAGCCATGAGAGGTGGTCAAACATCCATCTGGAGGACACCAGAGAATAGGACAGCAGTAAACAGGTACCCAGTACCTGAGCTAGTATGGGCATGCTGGGGCTGACTCTCCTTCCTTCCTTATCAAATCCTTCACTGATTTACTTCTAAAATATTGTCCTTTTTTTACAATAAATGGGACTTATTCCCAAGTAAATGAGTTTAACATTAGGGAAGCAGAATAAATTTGATTCTCATAGTTGTGATGTTGTTATGATGTGAGTATAAATCTACAACTGCATATCTGCAGACCATTTTTATTTGTTTGTTTATTTATTTGAATTGGGATTCAGAAACAGGTTGTTGCTTTTGTTTCTGCTCTGCTGTAATCAGAAACGTAGACACATGGAATAATGGCATGGTGTATTAGTTGTGTCTTTCACAACTGAAGTAATACACACATGTAAAGACGAGGCAGATTAAGACCACTAGGTCCTACATCTAAAACTAAGCACATTCCAAGCATGTTCCTACCTTTTAAATCTTTGTCCACCTGCACTATCAGTGCAACCCCATTGAATTCAATGAAAGATAGAGCAGGTAATCACACAACCAACAAGGAGGCACACTGCTATGTGCATCCACATCACAGTTTTAACTGGACTCCACTGAACTGACTGGATGAAAAAGGTCTGCTTTGTGGTACATATAAAAACTTGTATTTAAATACCTAAAATATTACATTTCCTGCGGGAAAAAGTGGCATAAATCCAAATGTTAAAATGCTGATACTAACTTTAGTTGCCATGCTCATTTCCTTAATTTCTAATATTAGTCAATAACCAAACTAGGTGTCTGTAGCATTATGTAGCAGCCATCTTTCTGTTCCATCAAGGTGCTGTAACATTTAACTGATAAAGAGTTCATTGTTTCAATGGATGTTCAATGAAGAAAGCAACTGATATTATTAGAACTTGGAATTCATTCACTGCTTTATCCAAGGGTAGATGATGGCGTCCATGTCAGTGTAATGATAAATCCATTCCAACTTTTAGTCTGAATTTCAAGGAGCTGTCCAAGGTGCTGAACCACTTCCCTAAAATGGGCTTAATTCGTTAGACAGTTTCTTTAAAATTTACGCTAAAATCCTGAGCAGATTCTGTATGGATTCCAGCAGAGCTGTTGTATGTTTGACCTCAATTTGAATTGCCAGTTTCCCTCTTCTAAGTCAGAAGTGGATATTTGGTAACTCCACTGTAGAAAAAGGATCAGGAGCTGCTGGTTCTTAGCTGCAATGCTTCAGCGGAATACAACATTTGCTACATGTTCCTCTGCTGTGTACCTATTAAGATAGGCATGGGCCAACTTGTGGCGATCCAGATGATATTGAACTGCCATTCTCATCAGTCTTCAACCATTTGCTATGCTGGCTAGGACAGCTGGGAACTGTCTAACAACCACTATAGGCCCTCAAGTTGCCCACCTCTATATTAAATCACAATCCAATGAAGTTAATCCTGACTAAGTCCTGTTGAAATCATGGAAAGGGATTGAATTTAGTCCTTTTTACACTTTTAGTAGCTTCCATGTGATCATCTGTGAGATTATGCTGGCCCACTGGCAATTTGTGGTGCAGAGTCCATTAAGGCACCAAGTGTGTAAAATGGTATAACAACAGCGTGGGAGCTATACTTGTGTGTGCTCTGAACAGGGCAATCATTATTCAAAAAGGGTCTGCAATCATACAGATTGCATCAGCCATGTCCCACCCTCAGAAAAGAAAGAAGGAGTCTGTTCATTAAACCAACAACTCTGTCCAGTCCCAGCCTAATTGTTAAGCACACCATTTATAACAGGGATGGGAATCATCATGCAGCCCTCCATATATTAATGATCTGCAATTCCCCTTAACTCTAGTTAGTGCAACCAATGGTGACAGATGCTGGTAATTTCAGTCCAAAAACATTGGGGAGGCCATATGATTCCCACTCCAGTTTTTATGGTCTTAAAGCTACAAGCTGTATATATCAACCTACATCTCATTCCATATTGCCAGTAGGTAACAGAACTTTTACACAATTATCAAGATGTAAGGTGCTTTGAACTCAGGGGACTTATTTTTGTGTGAACACACATAGAATTGCAATAACTTGCTGAATGGTGCAAAAAAACTTTCCAAGGTTGGGTTTCATCTGTTTTAACCATCTTCCAGCCATTTAGTTAGCCAACTTCTGCTATATATCTATAGTAAGCATTATACTGGGAAAAGAAATCAGTTGTGTTCCATCAGTTGGTCCCTCTTTCAATTTGAGAAGTTTCTGCACTAGTTGTGTTTATCAGAGCTGATGACCATATTACTGTACTTCAACACAAGTATTTTAAAAAGTGTGCTACCCATGAGGAGTCATTCCCATTACTACCCAGATAACCTTACCCATTACTTTGACAAACTTAGCTACATAAGAAAGTGATAGTACTCGCCAAACCTAGGGGGGTGCTCTGTTTGTTATTCTGGTAGAATATGTTGGAGTGCTGCATTTTCTCATAAGGCATATTAAAGCAACCAGCCCATGTTACATTCAGTGTCTGTTTTTTTGTTGGTTTCCTTGTAAGTGCCATCACCTGTCCTTGAGGTCCGAGTTCTGTTGTTTTATTGTCTGGAGTCACTGCTTCACTCACCTCTGCTTTCCCTTCCTCACCCCCATCCCTTCCTCCTTGCCTTTTGTTTTGTTAACCCTTCCTTGTCTGTCCAGGGTGCTTCAGGTTTAGACGGCAGGCCTGGCCCACCGGTGAGTTCCAGTTCTCCATTACCCTTTGTTCCTATCCCCTAATGCTGTAATTTGTCTTCTTTGTCCTGCCACAACTGTATCTGTATCATTGTCTTCCCAAAAAACTTAGTATAGGACAAGTGAAGCTACCTCACATTCACATGAATCTAAGGATTTAGCCCTAAAGATGATCTGTCTCCTAATTTATTTGTAATATTTTCTAAATTATGGTAAATGAAAAATGTTCATGTGGTCATTACTAATGTTATGTACCTCTGTCTTCATATTGTCAACTGTCTCCTGTCTTTGTTTCTCTCTCATGAAAAGTTTGTATAAAGCATCACCTCCAACTTGTCTCAGCCATAGTCATGTTTTGTACGTGGACATTATGATAGCAAAAAGCACTCTATTGCATTTTTATTTCAACTACAATCAACCAACATACAGCAATCAGCTTCCTGTCCTGATTTCCCTATAATCTGGGATGACCTTCACATGCCTGGACATAAAACCTGCTGCCATTTTGTGAACCAAATCATGCTACATGATGTCAAAGTTGGCTTTTTATATCTACATCAATGATTTTCTCAGTTACTTACCTATAAGGTTGTGATTTTTCAGTATGTTCGTCCCCTAAGCAAGGATAGCGCGGGGGGGGGATTTCTAGATATACATTTACCTATCAATATACTCATTTGCAACTCCTTAGAATGGCAGTGGGATAAAATGACTCTAGCCTCTGAAATCCATACAATTTTGTGGCTTGCAATTGATTTTGGCAAAGGAAAAAATGTGCACAATACCACAATATTTTGAAAAATATGCATGATTAAAAATATATACACTTGAAAAATCCACGCAAGCACACCTTAGTTAGTAAGAAAATGCAGTAAAATGGATACCAAAATATACAAAGATTTCCATACAGAAAAAAAAAAGTTACAAGACAAAACCACCAGTGGAATTCTGAGAAATACAATGAAAACGAAATTGATAGCTTTTCACATCCTACCCATGAAGAGCTAATGGATTAACAGTAGTTTCTAGCCATGTCAGGGTTCTTTCCTACTTTGGACCATTTACACAACCAGTTATTCTTGGATGCCCTGTTCAAAAGTGCCTGATCAATTTGTTCACAGTCACATAACAAAATGATATAGGTTCAACAGCAGCTAGCAGAAATATGAGACTGTTTGCTTCACCTTTTTTTTCCTTTCATATTTGGAAGATAAGTGAAAATGAAGATAATATGAGGGTTTTTATCTGGTTTGTACAATAGTTGGTGAAATGCAGTGTACTCTTGTGGGGGGATTAATTTTAAAAGACAAAAACATTAAACCTGCATACACCCACTTCAGATTTCTTGGATGAAAAACATTTTCTTCCATTCAGTCTTCATAATGTGTTATAGGCATCCCCTGATTTTGATGACCCTTTTTCAGTGTTCTCCTCTTTTGATGGTTGAAATCTGTGTCTTTCAGCACAGATTCCACTCTTTCGTCAGTTCTTCTCCTCTTGCCTTCTTGCTGTAGGAAAGGTGAGGGAATTACAGAGGCTCGTCAAACAATGCAAAGGAGAAAAATTGACCAAAGACTAGAGCCCTTTCTGCACGACAGGGCTCAGCAAAGTCCTTTCGTTGCAGCCCCAGTGGGGAGGGAAAGCACGCCAGGAATGCTCCCCTCCACACCTCGCTCAGTCACTGCAGAGGGGAGCACTCTGGACCTGCCTCTTCCCTTCTGCAGTGCAGCTGGGCATTTGCCATTGCTGCACTGGGGAGGGAGGCATCATCAGCATGCTTCTGCCCTTCCGCATGGCCAGGAAAGGCAGCAGCACAGTGCAATGGTAAGTGTAAAATGGATTTTTTCTGTTATACAAATACCGTGCTCATATGATGCATGAGGACAAGATGCGGCGGGACTGCAATGATGTCATGTGTAAGCACGACTTGTGGAGTGCTAACATCATGTCCCAACTGCAGGGCAGCCACACCATGCAGAAAGGGCCTAGGTTTCACTTTTCACCCAATTCTACTTTCTGATAGTGCTCTGGTCGCTAACCTGTCAGAAAAATGTGAGATACTTATACATAGCCCCCATAACTGATATCTGAAATCACAGAAGTTTCCATTTCTAAGTTTTTTCCTCTTTTATTGAAACCATAAACTTGTTTTTTAATACATGGTTATGAAGAGCATGATTTGGAGCAGAGGAGAGAGGGTGATGATCATCTTCCCACTGTGCAGTCCTGAATGGATAAGGAAGTGAATTTCCTTCTTCATGTTGTTAGATAAACGAACTGAATTTTCAGTGGGTTGTTTATCTAGCTCAAGCATGCAAAATTTTGATTGTAGTTATTTTCATCAAAATGAATGGGAGTTAGAGATTATGGCATCCTGAGCCACCACTTGGGCTGAGGCCTAGAGCAACTGGTAAAGTTTTGGGCTACTAAATTAGGACCAGAGTGGAAATATTTAAAAGTATATATTGGCAGGTAACAAGTAACAACAGCCAAAGAATGAAAGTCACCAGAAATTGGGAGAAAACACGCTCCTCTGGCAAGTCCTTAAGGCAGTGCTAGTCAAAGTGGTGGTCCATAGACTGGTGTTGATCCAAGAGCTATTGGCTGTCAGTCTGCAGTAAATTCCAAGAAAGAGAGAAACAGTTGGCACAAATATGGTGCCAGCCCATTGCACTTTAGAAAAGAAACCCTGCTGGTTCTCTACAACAGATAGCTTAAGAAGCACTTCCTTAAGGGACCTTGGGATGAGACTTGGGGCATGCCCATCTCTGGTGCTGTTGAGCTTTCCTCAATTGCAGGTGACAGAGGAACTGAGCAGTGGCTTATGCTCAAGTGGGTTCATATGTTCAGTCATCACATGGTTCACATGAAGAAACTGGGCTGGGTCTCTACTGCCAGGCAGATTGTCTAATGCCTAGATCCATTGCCCTACATCAAGTTTCTACAGCTGTAACCAGTAAATGTTGTGGCTTTTAACTCCCATGTGGGTGTTTGTCTGGAATCTTCAATTTCCTTGTGCTCACTACTCACAGCACAGAGCACCCCACTGGTTTTCCCATTTCCCTGTCCTAGTTGTGCATAAATGGCTGAAGAATGAATAGAAGACTTGAAAATAAACGTCCCTCGTGTATTCTGCTGTGCTACTGCAGATTTACTTTACTGCATATAGCATAGTTATCTGTCAATCTGCATGATGAACTCTCTGTATAAAAAGCAATGCAAATTTCACCAAACCCATTCTTTTAAAAGGCTTATACACAGCCATCATAAACCTACAGTTTTTAGTTTTATTGTGATTGAAACTGATAATAATAAAATATTTCATTAACTGCCCAAAGAAATCTCTTTCTGGTATCATACAAACCTCATCTGCGCAGACAGGGTCTTGCTTTTATATGTAACCATTATCTTTTATCAACAAGTAGTATTTTTTCTGAATGTCTCAAATAATCAAAACCTCCTCCTTGGTTTTTCTTTTTTGTATGAGGAATAATGAGCTTGAAATATATTTCTGTAAATGGCTTCATGGATTTATTTCCCCTAAAATTGCAGGGTACTCTAGGACCAATTGGAGTTCCAGGACCAGCAGGACCAAAAGGAGAGAGGGTGAGGAACTATTGACTAGTGCAGTCCATATACAATGGCCACTGCTTCTCAAATGCAGCCATTTTTATTGTATAATGGCTTATTTGTGTAGTTATGCCACTTTATCTTTTAAACAATTTCTAACTCATTTTATTATACAATATTTATGTAGTCAGTTTCTGTCACTTAGCAAAATATAGCTTCACTTGCCTTTGAGAGAGCCTTTTAACGGGCTGGGAATGGAAATGGAAATCTGCTCTCTCCAATACTGTGGCAGCAGGTGGCTCTTATATCAGACTATGGGTTTTAGTCTAGACCTTAAAGGAACTGTCCAAAGTGGTGAACCTCAGTATTGGTTCAGCATCTCAGATGGCTCATTGGAACTTCAGACTGAAACCTGGGGCAGATCCACCATCCTCTGACATGGAAGTTGCCACTCCTCCAATCCCACGTTAGCCTGAGACCAAGTTGTCCTTCTGTATGAAATCTCTGCAGGATGTAAGACAGAGATCTTATAGTGTCACCAATATGCAGGTGACACCCAGCTCTGTCTCTTCTTCCCAGCACATGTTAGGGAAGTTGCTGAAATTCTGAACTAGTGCATGGAGTCAGTAAAGTGTAGATTCAGGCTAAGTGTAATTTTAATTGAGACAAGCTAACCAGTATAGATGAAAGGGTTCAGTCTGTGCTGGGTAGGATCACACTTCCTCAAACATAGGTCCATATTTTGGGTATTTCTTTCAGGTTTTGTCCTGGATACCTATATGATGTGACAGCTTTGGTCAGAGGAGATGAGAGCTTCCTCTTGTTCAAAGCTGGAGCTAGTATTCATAGCATGTGATCCCATTGATGAAACAGCTTCACTGGCTTTCTGTTCAAAGCAATGGTTATGAGCAGCTAACAGCTAATTATGGCTGGTAATTCAAAATGCTGGTAAAGACTTTAAAACTTTGTAGGGATTAAATTATGTCTGGAAGATCACCTTCTCTCATATCAGCCTGCCTAGGATCATCAGTTCCAAATCCACATTTGGTCAGGAAAAGGGCCTACTCTGTTGCTTTAAAACTCCCTACCTGGTCATGAGGAAAAGGCCTCAAAGCTGAAGTTGTTTATCAGAAGAAAGTACAAGCAAGTAGTGTGGGATGAGTCGGAGCACAGAGCAGGAATGTTTTAGGAGTATGACATCAGGCTATATGATTAGCTACTTACAGCCTCAGAAACAGTATATGGTTGAAGTGTATTATGCCAAATATGGCAAAACTGAGAAAAACATACTTGTGGAATGGAAGTTCTCTATAGAAGCTGTATGTTCTGTATGCTAAGAGATATTCACTTTGCTGGGTAGAGCATATTGTTGGTCTGTGTGACTACATTGATGTTGCTTGATTCTGAAATAAAGAGCCTCTAACAGAGGCCATTTCCGCACTACAGTTTTATAGCACGATGATTCCACTTTCAGCATCCTCTGGAATCCTGGGGCTTGCAGTTTCAGGAGGGGCCGGCAGGCCCCTGCTGAAGCTGCAAGCCCCAGGATTCCAGAGGATGTTGAAAGTGGAATCATCGCGCTATAACAGGCTAGTGTGGAAATGGCCAGAGTCAAGTCAAAAAGTGGAGTGAAGCTTTACACTGAGGAGATTCAGCTTGACTCTGCCACACCCACAGAGTGATCTTCTGCCACAGCACTAAGAAGTCTTCCCAATTTGGGGGGACCTTTGGTTTTTATAAACTAGAATATTAAACCATAGCCCATCACAGTTATATGTAGGCCTTCTGTTTCTATTCTATTTAATTTTTATTGTGTGTTAAGTTACTAGGGAGGGGCATTGTTTTTTGAGTAGTTTGATGCTAGTCTTTATTTTTTTCTGTTTGCTATTTTCATTATGCTATGTTTCACTAATTTTGAAAGCTGCCTTGAGCTTTAACAAAAATCAGAAATTTCCTGCAGCCCAAGGGTCAAATTCAGATTCAGAGAAATCCTTGGGGGCCAATTCCCAATGGTGATCAGGCTGAAAGGTGAAATGGTGGGACCAAAAATGCTGACAAACTTCAGATAAATCTCTTATTGCCAATAAATAAGTCTCAGGGGAGACATTTCAACTTTTTAGAATGGGAAGAAAGCCCAAACAAAAGTTGTAAAACCAGCAAACAATGGGGTAATAAGAGAAAGGGGAAATAGCCTTTAGGGGAAGCCCAGGGGGCTGGATTGAGATCTTAGCAGAGCCAGATTTGACCAGAGGCCCCCCCCCGACTTATGAAGAATGGTAAATAAAAAATATTTCAAACAAGCAAACAACTTAAAAACACAGGTTTTTGCATTACTAGGAGCAGGTTGTTATCATCAAACATATGATGGCTGCAGTCCAACATTTGGATTGTGTGAAGCACGAATATCCAAATGTGGAGGTACACTGCACTGGCACTACACAATCCACATGCAGAATAGCGACATTGCCAATGACTGGCTACCATTGTGCAATGCACAATTGCAATGCTGAGTGTGCACCCTCAATGAACAGCATGCACAGCTCCGTGTCTGCCTCTGTCAACAGAATACATCTTGGCAATGGTAAATAATTTGCCCTGCATGTATAGTGTGACTTATGCACGCATATGTCACTAAGAGAATGCCAGCCAATATTGGTCTATTTGCCATAGGTCTGGAGTCTCTTTCTGTAATCAGAAAATAATCCTTTCTTGCTATTTCCATTTCAGGGTAATAAAGGAGATCCTGGAACTGCAGGACCAATAGGGCCAGCAGGGCTTCCTGTAAGTACAGAGACATTTTTATTCTCCCCTACCACACACACACACAAACACACACACACACACACACACTTCTTTTTCCCAGTTATGTGACAGAAGAAAAGTCCTCCTGCCTGGTATGACTTTTTACAGGAAATCAAAAAGGTATAAAACAGATTATTTTCTTCACCATCACTATTCATTTACACTGCAGTCTGACAGTTCCTGGGATGGCACCCCAGGCCCATAGGGCAGATCAAAAATCCCTTCCTAAGATTGGCAACAGAGATTCAAACTGAGAAGCAGATCTGATCTTATATATCTGTTCCTTGTACACACGGATGTGTTTGCATCCTTTCCCTCTACAGCAGGGGGAAGGATTGGGAAGATTGGAGGTGTGAGGTAAGGAATCCAGGGGGCCTGTGGATATACAGCAAGCTCTGTCTTGCCCTAACAGGAGAAAAGATTTAGACCAGTTCTGCAGAGCGGGAGGGAACTACACGGGACAGAACACTGTTTTGGCTGTTGAACTGAATACAAATCAAGGCAGGTTCTAGCTGATTATCAACTGAAACACATTCTTCTTAAACAAGAGTGATCCTTCCTACAGATCTTTTTAAAATAATGGAACACTGGATTGGTTTTATATATATATATATACATGTTTTTCAAGGAAAGAAACAAACTTAAGTAAGCAGACCTTCGAATACTAAATAAAATTCTCCTGTCTTGCTTGTTGAGAAACTGCAAGGCAAACTTTGTACAGCCATGAATACTGTATGATAATTTGGTCCTACTGGAGTCTGGTGATTCAGGAAATTTTCTTATAGACCTATTCCCCAGAAAGTAAAGTTAAAACTATTGTTGTTTTGCAAGCACTGTGATAGGGTTGTTACCATTTGGAGTTTGGTTGTGAAAATATCATCTTCAAGTGTCCACTCACCAATAAAACTTACCAAGTGACACTGATTATTAGTATGTCACTATCTGCCTGATGTTATCACACAGAGGTGCTGTGCAGATAAAGAGCAACCCCAAGTCCAGGAGCAGTACTTCTTTTGCTACTGAACATTTTAATTTACAGTTCAGTTTTCTTCATTAATGACAGAATTCTCTTCAAAAGTCTACTCTCTGCTGGGAAAATTGTTATCTTTTATGGTGTAATAAGAATAGTTTGCTTACCTGTATCTGTGGTTCTTTGAGTGGTGATCTGTGTACCCATGTGAATGCATCTTGCGCTTATGCAGAGGCTTGCAAACACTTGCAGAGAATATTCTTGACCTGAGTAGCTCCTGAATAGTTGCCCTCACCTTGCTGATGCATGTGCTCCATCCAGTACATCAAAGCTGCTCCTCCTCAGAGTTATCATCACTCAGTCTCTGTTCACTTCTGCTGAGTGTAAGATTTCCTCAAATACTTTTTTCTAGTCAAGACTTGTTCTATTAAGAAAGGGAAAATAGACTTCATGGCTATTTTTTTTTAATTTTCATTTCCCTCAGGACTTTAGTTCATGGTCTTTAAGGCTCTTTGAAAGAAATCTGTTGTTCTGGAGATAAAAATCTTCTCATCAGATGGCCACTCACAGTGTTTATTTTGTTTATGTGATGGTTGTTCTTGTTGTTTTGTTGTTTACCTTCAAGTCATTTCTGATTTATGGTGACCCTAAGCTCAACCTATCATGTGGATTTCTGGAGCTCAGAGTGTGTGAAGCACCCCAGATCACCCAGAGGGTTTCCATGGCCCAGTAAGGAATTGAACCCAGGTTTCCAGGGTCATAGTCCAATGCTCTGTCAATGTTTTAATGTATTTGTATATTTTGTAATGCCGCCTCGATCCATTGGGAGAGGCGGGATAGAAATAAATTTTATTATCATCATCATCATTATTATTATTATTATTATTATTATTACACCATGCTGGATCTCAGCTGAAGGTTATATCATTCAGTTCTGTTTAATCTGTAGAGCTTTTACCTTGGAGGATATTAAAATAGGCTTTCACATCTTTGGTTTCAGTCAACTTATAGCATAATAAAAATTTGGTTTTTATGGTGCCATAAGAGTCTTTCTGAAGGGATGGTTAAAAAAAAAATTGTGTGACTGGGAATGATCTGTAACTTTTAAAAACCAGCATAAATATTTTATAGGGCTTACCAGGCTCACCAGGGGAAAAGGGAAATCGGGTAAGTTTAAATTAAGCCTCTTTTACATACTAATGTCTTTAATTAATGGTGGAATGATTAATATTTTGATGACAGAGAAAATGGTAAGGTGATATCCTACAGCCTAATGAATTAAATAATACAATGACTTATGAACAGTTTTTCTTGAAGCACATAGGAGCCTGCAGGAGTCACTTCATGACTGATGGCAGCAGTATCGGCCAGTAGCCATAACAGAGCCAAAGTGTGGAATAATTTTCATGAATAATTTGATAAATCTTAAAAGGGTAATATAATACTTGCTGAAGCAATGAGACAGTAAGTGTTTGCTGCTGGTCAGATACGACGAGTGATAACCTGCAGTTCAAAGTTGACATCGTATAATTAATCATTCTACCTCTGATTTTGCTTTGTGACATCTTCTTTTTTAAAAGAAAAAAAAAAGACTTAAGAAACTATTCAGATTATTCCATAATGAGGACCCTACCAAAATCCTGAGACTTTTTCAGTTGGTTTTAAATGTGGATGGAAGAAAAATATTTGTTGAAAAAAAACTGAATCCAACTTTGGATGGGATTTTCTGTGAGCAAGTTAGCCAGCTGATGAGAACCAGAAGAAATTAACCTTCTGTTTGGCAGGTTCACGTAATCAGAGCAAGACAGTTTTGCTCGCAAATTAATGATAATAAAATAATGGGAAAAATCAGATCTGTCCCAGTTGTGCTTATAGTACAAGAACCTCTTCATGAGAATAAAGATCCAAAGCACCATTCATGAGGGTATTCTGCCCATGGGAAAGGAGATTGTAGAGGGACAACCAATATTTTGGAGCCATTAGGAAAAATATTGAATTAGAGTGAGTACTTACTGCAAGCACACAAAATCCTGCAGAAGCAGCATTTAGCTATTAACAAAGAAGAGTTTCCCCAGTCTTTTTTTTTAATATAACATATTATTAGGAAGCAGTTTATTGGCATTTTATGCATGACTAATTGCTATTGTGGGAGAGATTTTTCTTTCTTTCTTTTTTTCTTGAGGCGGGGCTTGAGTCATGCATGTGTACCCACTTGTGAATTATTAATTTGGTCCTGTGGTCGAGAAAACCATAAGTGAGGAGCTGACTAGTTGAGCTCAGAAAGAGGGGGATAGCTGAAGAGTAGAGAGGAAGCAGTTGCCAGGATTAAGGAGTAGGCCCTTTTCATGTTGAGTAAGTTAGCAGGATTTTCAATTATGTATTGGGAGAGGGGACAAAAGAATAATTCACAAGGGTTACACATGCATTATGGTGCTCTGAATGAAAAACAAAAATTGCTTGACATGTGGAGCAGCCTGTTTCAGCATGATTTGGCAACACAATGTTCTCTACAGCCTTTTGCAAGCGGTCTCCCCAAACAAGATACGACAGCACACCTCAACATGGGTTCTGCCATATTTTCAGGAGAGTGGAAAGAAGGGCCAATCTGAAGCGTAGAAAGACATCCTTGAATCCTTAACCTGACTCCATTTCCTCCCATTTTTGTCTCATAGTCCCACTGGGAGAGAAAATAGCTGGGAAGAGGTGATGTGGTTTTAAGTGGTAGGAGAAGAGAAGTGGGTATGGGTGGAAAAAATATTTGCAAATATTTGAATGCTAAATAAAAAGTTTTTTATCAACTGTTAGGAAACCTTGATGAGGAAAAACTGAACATGGCAAGGTGTTTTGTCCATCAGGACTTTGTACATGCAAAATTTGTGGTCAACCACATTGTTTCTATAGGGGAAACTTGCTTCCTGCACAGAAAATTTAACTTTTTTAAAAGCAAAAACATTTTTCCAGTGCATGAAATCCTGATTTTCTTTGCAAGCCTCACCCCCACATTTATTTAATTTCTTTGTGCAGAGTAAATCCTGACCTGCAAATACTTGCACAGTTTTCAAAGAGTCTCTTACAGTGTGGATTAAAATTGTTTGAATCATTCATTCTTGCTAATTAAAACAAATAATTACAAAGATTACCATTCCCAGTGAGGAGAGGGAGATTACACACTCCCTTTCTACCAGTCCCTAATGCCCTTTGAGGATTCTTCTAGCAAAGGCTTTTATTGTACAATTGCCTTGCCTCATTAGTGGAATTTTACAGAGATTTCAGATGATGATGACCAGTTTTGATTCACGGTCCTTCTGTCTGGATTCTAGAAGTACCCTAAGTTTTGCCTCTGTCCCCCAGCTTCACAGAAGTCCAGGGCAGGCCTGATTCTGAAAGAGGAGTCTGCCACACACACACACACACACACACTCCCCACAGCCCATTCAATGAGGTGTCTCATTTCCACTGATCACTCTCATTAGCTCTTGCATTGCTGTAGGGAAATAACACAGCTCCCCAAAGCTGGTGCACTTCAGAAAAGGTGGTTCATGTTGTAGCATACATGAATAAAAGTATTCTTTTTGAGCAAACCAACTGAAAAAAGTGTCAATGCTTAAGGTGTGCATTCATGTGGAACTTGCTATTTCAACTGCTGTTTTTTCTTCTCCTGTCTGTGTGTTTGCGCGTGTATGTGTGTGTTCCTTGCCTCCACAGGTCTACCTTTGTCCCCCTTATCCCTTCCTGCTCTTCTGCCATTTCTCCTGGGTCTTTCCTCCTCTTCCTGCTGCAACTCACTCTGCATTTTCTCCTGGATTATCCTTCCTCCATGCCAGCGTTTGACCCTGGGTGACCTTCTCCTTTCCCATCCATTTTTTCCTGCTGACTTAATAATGTTTTTTAAAAAATCCCCCCCCAATTATTTCCTTAAAAAAAAAAAGATGCATACTTTGCCTGGTTTCTACCTTATCATCTAATCCTTATACCACTACTAAATGAAATCCTCCTTCCAGCAATCCCACTGACATTTGCTACCCACAGGCACTTCTCTCAAAATCTTTTCCTCTTTGTATGTCACTGACTCTTCTAAATGGGTACCAAAAGATTTGAACGTTTTCTTTTTTCTGTATTGAATATGGTTCTTTGGCTTGATGTTGGCTTTATTCAAAATGAAATGACCTCAGTGGAGTATTTGACTTTTCTACTTTGTATAAGATGGAAGCATGTGGCCTACCATTTCCATTTTTATCCTTCTGAGGCACTATTTTAAGAAGTTATGTAGGGCAGAGCACTTCTTTGCCAGTTTTACCTTTTGTATTAAACAAAAATGACAGCAAAACTCAAATGGTTATCAAATGATATTGGTGATTTTAAAATAGTTGCATGTCTGCCATTCTCCCGCCCCCAGCCATATCGAAACTAGATGGAATTCTTATTTTTATTTATTTATTTAGTTTTGAAAGAAAGGCAAGAAAGCAGCATCGAGAATAATAAATGAATATTGCCTTTCAAATTCCTTCTTAGAATGAATGTTACAAAAACTAGGAATAAAAAAAAATAGAACAGGTATATGGGGGATTTAACTATATTCTGTCCATGACTCTGAGTCACATCCAAAATGCAACTGTAAGAGGAGTGTTGTGTGATATTGCTAGCTTTATAATGATTACATGATCTCTGATTCTTTAGATCCTGTATTAATAAGTTAGCATCAGGTTTGCTACTGATCAGAAAGGGCAACAGATCTGGGAAGGCTCCGTTTCAAAAGGAGGCTGGATATCACCACATCACTATATCAGCTCATTAATAAGGCTCTCAGCCTATCATCCATTAGGAAATTCAGTGTTTCTCTTGGTGGCTGGAAACATTCTGCAAAACACTATGTCCTGTTTAATGATAGCCACTTGGAAATTACTTCCTTCAAGATGTGTTGCAGATTGTTCCAGCGTTTTCCAGGGCAAAAACTGGCATGAATATGTCCTTTGGTTTATTGGTCACTGAAGATCAGGAAAATTAGTCATTGGTAGAAAGGAGGTGAGTCTTACCAGTCATTCTATGTAGTACATTCAAGTGATGATCCTGCATTGGAAAATGTATAGTTCTACCATGGAAGAACTACAATAAATCTCCCTTCCTGTAGGATTCATCTTCTATCTGCATTTCCTTCCCTCCCCTTCCCCAGCATGGCCATTTAGTGGCTGGTGGAGAGTAAGAGACGGATGAGAAGCATCTGATTATGTGACTATAGTCAGTTGCATAATGACAGTGTCATCTTCCAAGACCTACATAGGACTTCTGGGAGGTCTTGCAGGATGCCTTCAGTGTTGTATGTATGGCTATATTTACACAACCAGATGCTTCCAAGCCACCTTATCCTTCCCCTGCCATTAAATGGCCATGTCAGTAAGGGGCAAGCAGGATGAAAAGGGTAGGTTTTGAGAGTGGGTTGTTATACCAAGGAAGTAGAGAATACTGACTTCCACAACGACCCTGCCCAGACACAGGCAGATATAAGTTGGTCTTATGCCTGCATATGTCATTAACAGAATGTCACCATCCACTACTTTCTTTACGGCTTTTGTATAAGGTGAGAGTTCTCCATTGAGCTCTAAAGTTAGAAGCACCAGTGAGCTTCAGAACAAGCATAGAAGATCTGTTCTTACCAGTGACAGCTCTATCAAAACATGTTGGCATCACCGTGGTCATTTCATTAATAGAAATGGGAGAGCAGAATCTTTTTATTCTTCTAATTTGATATTTTTAATAATGGATAAAATACAGATACGTTTCAGTCAAATCAAGTCAAAATGCCTTTTTTTAAAAAGAATAATGACCTTGAGTCGAGACTTATTTTTTACATTGTTTTGTTTTTGTTCATGACGCCAACTTGAAAAAGATTGTGCTAAAATGTTTATATATTTTAATAAACTATTATTCACAGGGGGAAAGGGGCAAGAAAGGCTCTAGAGGGCCTAAAGGGGATAAGGGAGACCAAGGAGCACCTGGATTAGATGCACCCTGTCCATTGGTATGTTGTGTTTTATATGAAGTATCATTTTAAGAGAACCACTGCGGGGAAAAGAAGGACAAAAGGCTTCATTACAGCAATTCATTGAGTTGTGTGCTTTACAGTTCTTGCCTTCATCTACTGAAGTGGAAAACAAAAGTAGATTAAGCTCTGGAAACAAATGCACTGTGAAAAAGTAGAAAGCAGACAAAATCTACTTGAAAAGCAATCCCTTAACATTTCTAGGCCAGGTCTTACAAGCTCTTCTTTAGAATTAAAGCTAATTCATGTATTTCACTTGATTACTCGCTTGATAACTGGTTTTTGAATGTGCTGACTGTCGCAGATGAAATGTACGAGTGTGAAAGGTTTTGAGACAATATGAAAACATTGTGAGATATGATCTGTAGTGGCACATTTACACATACAAGTTATCACCTGACACTGCACTCATCAAGTGAACCTACATGAATGAGCAGCCTAAGGAAGAAGAGAATCGAATGTGCCTTCTTTTCCCCTCTTCAGTGCTGATCAAAAGGTGTCTTCAAAAATATATTATAGCTGATAATAATGAGGGTACCCAGTTTATGATGCCCAGTGGAAAACTGTCTGTACCAAATCTCCACCCACCCAAAAAAATTGGAGAAAGTTCTTGAGATGGAATAATTTTACATCTACAAGTCAGAATTCGGGCAGTCATCTTTTTAACAATATTCCTCAAAATGCTTTTTAAAGATATATAAAAGATCACTGGAGATATATGCACACCTGCAGAAAGCTTCAAAATTCCTTAGTGTCAATTTCTAGAAAGAAGATGTAGGATACAGATTAGGAAATGGACCTAGTCCTATCTTTTTAAACTGACTCTTTAACCTTGGTATACTTTACCTTTGTAATGTTGGCTTATCTATGTATATCAAGCCAGAGAACAGGACAGGTTGTGAATTTTGTTTTTGTTTATGTTTTTTTTTGTTCTAATTTTAGAAACCATATCAAAAATAATATATACGTTTAAGTTAATAAATAACTATTGTTGACTCTCAGCTTTTTTAACTCAGTTGTGTTTGTAACAACTATCCATCCAGCTAATGCATACCTACAGACAATTTAATTTTCCTTTAAATATTAGACCACCTGAGATGGATTTTCCAAAAATTAGGATCTTCTTCCCTTTTTTCAGTCTCTGCAGAGTCCTATAGTCTTTTCTAGTTAAGCTATTAATCTTATGATTATTTCAAACAACAACAACAGAAGGCTGAAATTATTTGCCATACACTGGGTGAATAAACTGAGTGCCCTTAGGTACTGTACATCTTTGTTTTACTGAGTTTTTCCACCCATAAAATGGATATGATCTGCACTGACATCAGTAATTCTAGCGGTTGATTTCATGAACAGGGACTTCGAGGTTTTAAAGGCGAGAAGGGTGAGCCGGGGTTACCAGGGCTGGACGGGCTGGATGCCCCTTGCCCATTGGTATGGTGTTACCTTCCCTTTCCTGCATGTTTCAGAGTGCTTTTCCTTCCTTGCTATTGCAAAATCCTTCTCAGATTACTTCCTTCCTTGAAACTGCTTGATGTATAATACTACCCATAATTCCCCCCTGAATGAAACTAGTTGCACAGCCATTTTTCTTGCATTATATGAGGCTGACCTTAAATACCCTAGATTAGAGAATGTGAAGATGCTTGCTCATAGCCACTTTTGTTCTTTTTTCACTTTTCTTTCATAACACCTTGCACACATGCTCCTAACATCTAGTTACACACACACAAAACCCAAGTCGCACCTACGATATATGCCATGTTAGTCTTTAGAACATTTTCCACAAGATCAGAACAATGCTTATTGTAACGTATGCACAGGCCAATGTGGGAGAATGCTCTCCTTGACAGAATACTACTCAAAGTGGTGGTTCATGGACTGGTGCTGGTCTCCAAGCCACTGGCTGTCACCCGTGGCAAATTTTGAGGAAAGACAAGTCCCTTGCACACAGGAAAAGTTCACTCACATCAGGAACTTGAAATGCATAGTTTTAAGTTATTTGTGTCTCAGTCCACTGAGGGCTTCAAAGGTTCCATCCAAGAACTGACCTTGGAAACCTATAGGTGGCCAATGTCACATTCTATAATGGTTGAAGCTTTCAAACTTTTTCCCTCAGTATCCTTTTGTATAGTGCACTACTGTAATTAAACCTAGAAGTTACCAGAACATGGATCACAGGCTAGCCCAGGGAATGTCATAGCTAATGAATCAGCCAAAACTGATTTTGCATCTGCCTGGACCTTGGTCTTGGACCCAAATGTACTCCAAAGCTCTGCACTTGCTCTTTCACTAGGAGTGTGATTCCATCAATAACAGGCTGTACACCAACTTCTTGGATCTGAGAGTGACTTGACTGTACTGCAGGCATGGAAGATAAGATGCAACTTGACAAAACCCTCCCTTCTGCTCCCTGTTCAAATGCTATTAGACTGAACAGAGGTTCTCTATTCTAGACTTTCTGAAATCAGTGCTGCAGGCATAAGTGAAAGTTAAAATCATGTAGTCCCATCTGCAACCAACACAGAAAGCTGGTCCGACAAGATTCCATCATCAGGGATCCCAAAGCTATTGGGAGAGCAAGATTAATCAAGAGGTTTGTCCCAAATCTCCCCATCTCTCTTCTGAGAGCGATAGGAATGATGCAGGGTGTTTTGAAGCCAAATCCCAGTTTAGACACAGATTGAAATGAGTCTACATAATTACTTTCATCCAACAGATCTTGGAGATGGACTACCATCCTTCTTTCAAGCATCTTGTTCACGCAGAGGATATTTGCAATTGGGCAGTAGTTGTTCAAATCTTCTGAGTCCAGTGAGAACTTCTTCAGGACTGGTTTCATAACTTCCTCTTTCAAGGTGGCTAGGACTGCTCTCTTTTTCAAGGAAGCATTAATCATCATCTTCAAAGTCCCAGATGAAAATTAATATATGGTTAGATTTAAAAATGATATCAGTTTAATTCGGAAAAAGAGGTTTTATAGATGTCACATTCCAAAAATGTAGTACCCTAACATCCTTTTTGGGTGCATTGGACTCTTCAGTATTAACAGAATATTGAAGAGAAACTAAAGCAGTGTTTTTTAAGCACCAAGATCACATAGTAAATAATGGGAAAGACCTAATACACCTTAATAGGGAGCCCCCTCCCCCAGACAGCTTTTATGTTATTTGCACTGTGAGTGTTTTTACTCCTGTGTTTAGATAAACCCACCTAGGAACTAAATTAATTCCTTACAATGAAATTTACAACTGAAGTGTTTGCTGTTTTTGGAGCAATAAGAGATATTTTTCTCCACACACATACAGGATATGGGAAAAATGTATTCCAGTACAACCACAAAAATTAGAATTTATGACACAGGAAGACTGCTAACTAATTTACCTCCCCTGTTTTGAGAAGCTGCTAGAGATATAATGGAACTCAGCTTGCTGAGACATCTGATACTTCCCTATTCATTTCAGTAGAGCTAAAACACATCCAATACATTACTAAGGTAAACGTTGTGTGTGTTCTAACAGAAAGGGGTTGAGATAAAACTCAGCAGAGCAATGCATCCCATAATTGAAAGGGCTCAAGGTTAAAAAAAAAAGATAAACTGCAGGACAATTAACCCTAAATGTGACAAGGGGATCAGATTGAGACCAGGTTTCCAGTCCTTCTCCTAGTGGGTCTCCTCCTGGGCACCCAATTTAAAATTGCCAACCTTCTGCCACCATCCCTTTCATCCCTTGGAGATCTCCCATACCACTAACACTGGAGCCTTAGTCCATTTCCGCACTAAGCTATTATAGTGCTATTATTCTGGTTTCAACATCCTATGGAATCCTGGGGTTTGCAGTTTAGGGAGGGGCCTGGCTAGGCCCCTCTTTAAACTGCAAACCTCAGGATTCCATAGGATGTTGAAACTGGAATAATAGCACTATAACAGTCTATTACGGAAATGGCCTTAATCTTAAAATCAGAACAGTAGCAATGATCAATGTGTAGGCATTGAACTGAGCACTGGGAAGCCTTAAAATAAACAGGCACGGATCTACTGAACTGAAAATTTGTTTATAAGAGAGGAGGCAGAAGCAAATAATAAGTCTCCAAAGAACTATAAGAATTATATTCAAGCAGGCCTTAAAATAACAGATCTTACTGTCCTAGTTAATATATTACTACACATCAGGCACAATCTCAGGGTCCAGAATAGAGCATGTATGCTCTACAAAGCATAGCAGGCATAATCACCACCTACCCCTGCCCATGCAGAATGCCTTGCAGCAATAAACTAAGAATATGAAACAATTATATACGGTGTGATGTCCAGGATCACTCCATGCCAAAAAAGCAATCAAAATGCCCCAACTTTTGAAGTTTACAGTTTTCTCCAGACATGAAGAGTACAAAGGAAACAGCTGAACAACCAGATTACTTTCACATCATGAAAATAGTTTCAACCTTGAATATATCTGGTCTGAGAACTGGTAATAGGGTTTTGGTTGGGTGGAAAGGCAAGTGCAGCTAATTCACCTTGACAAGACTTGGATGGCAGCTGAGTCTCACCATGCTAGAATAAACAAGACTGTGATGGTGAGTCCCAGAAAATTTTAACAGTTTAAACCACATGGGAAGCCGTTTCTTTGACAACAAGACAGCTGTGTTAGCACAGGAAGGTTAAACAGACAAAGGAAATCCACCTCCTAAACTTAAATATCTAAATCATATTTTAAACTGAAAGCAGACAATTCAGATTGATAGTAATACACACAAATTTGATAACTTACCTGCATTTTTCTTAATTGGTGCATTTGAATAAAAATATATATTTTAAATGTATGTTTACATGTCTATCCTGATACATTTACCTCACTGAACACTAAGGTCTTTTGTAGACAATGGTTACAATCTAAAGACATTTCATTCTCATAACTGTTCTAGTTGTCACTTTCAGACAAATTCTGTGCAGAGCATTCCATGTTCATTATTATTATTATTGTAGAAGATACAGATGCTTATCATGCACACAGAAGAACATTGCAGACACAAATGCACATGTGCACACATAGATGTTACGAAAAGCAGTTGTCAAGTTGTGTCATAGTATGTTCATACATGATTAAAATATACTTTCTGACTTAAGCATGCAAAAAATTACCTGCACTTCTCTTGCTGCAGTTTGGCTGCTCTGTGTTCTAAACTTACACATGCATACTTTTCAAGAGTGCTGTACCTAATTTCTCCTCCTCATTAATGTGTATGCTTCCACCTCCCAGCTTGTCCAAGCAAACATATTGTTGTGACCATGCCCTTCTGTTGATCCCTAAATGTAACTTTTCTGCCTATCATACAATCCCTAACTTTGGTTTTAAATGCAAATCACTGTACAGTTTGTTCCTGCCAAAGGGACCATTGTACCAATGGGAAGTTTTTCATTTCCTGTTAATAGGTCCTCAGTTGTTAAATTCTAATGCTGTATGTCTGACTGGGAATATATAATGTGAGAAGAGTGTCATGTTACCCTGACTTCTTGGGTCCTGTGGGGGACACCTTGATTCGCTCCAAGTTATAAAGGTTGAGGAAATTAGCGGAGCACTGGCAATAGCAAAACGAGGGGGCAGGGTAACCCAGCAGGATCTTTTACCCAACTTTACGGGGTCAGACCAAGCCAAAAGCCAGACAAATGTACCAAATAAATGAATTGTATTAAATGAATGTATTATCATGCACCAATGCACTCACTCACTCATGCACACAAGGCCTATTGAGAAGGAAAAGAAGTGAAAAATGGATAGGGGATATAGCAAAGGGAATGTAGAGGCGGTAATACTGTACCTATCCTGAAGTCTTTGGTCTGGGAAGTGGCGAGAAGGACGAAGCTCACCAAAGAGACGGCTGAGGGGATCACTCAACTAACAGAGTGCCGGTCTGCTAGTGTGGTGGAGAGTTCTCCGAAGAGACCCTCAAAAACTAGGACTCCTTATAGGGCAGAATGTACCTCAAGGGAAGGCCCTGTCCTGGGAAGAACAATGGCCAAAACAAAGGAATGTCATATAATGTCAAGTAGGGTTGCAGTCAAGTAGGGTTGCAGTATTGGTTTACGTTTATAGGTTTTTTCCATAGTCAAAATTGCTCAACCTGGGGAAAACACACTAATCCCCTCAAGTTGGCTACTCCTGGCTGAGGATCCTTTGTTTATATGGATGTGTATAGTCTGAGGTCTCCTTGGGCTACGTGACTGGGGATTTTTCTGGTCTTGACCTGATTCCGGTTGTTCAACCTCTTTGCCTACATGCCCATCCAGGCAACCTCTCTGGCATGGTGGGCATATCTGATATCAAATTTATAATCCCTGGGATAGAGTATGCCAATAGAGTAACAGTCAACATTAAAGAAAATGGATTTAGAAAAAATATAGTTATGTTGGTGCCAATTAATCCTTAATTACCCATGCCCCATACTACTGTATTGTTATTTTTTGCAAGAGAAGTATTTAAAATGCTCAGTTTGGAAGTAAGATAATATAACCAGTTGCCTCAAGAACAGGCCAAGCTTAACTCATTCTGAAATTAGATTGACCTGTAGGCTTGGTCAGATTTGATCTGTCTATTCTGAGCGTATTTGATATAAATAAAATTGTGTCATGTCATATACAATTAGTTATTTAGTTAATTGTATGACTATGATTATATTGATATTCCAATTAGAAATCTAGACAAATAATAGAATTCACACAGATTCAAGTCTATGTGCAAAAACAATAAATTTTTTCAGACAATTCACATTTTTTTCCTATTTCCATTCCAGGGTTAGGAAAATTCAGTATCTCCACAAAAGAAGGCTTACCTTGTGGTGAGGGGGAAGACTTCTGAATCCTTCTCTTAATCAAAAGAGTGACAATTACTCATTTAAAGTATAATCCACACACTATAGAAATATGTGGAAAAACTTCTATAAATTTCAGTAGATCTAGATGTCACTGTTACTACACAGATTTCACAAATGATAGAAAAAATTAGCAGTGCTACTCAAAGAGGTAGCACATAGACCAGTGCTAGTCTGTGAGCCATCAGTTGTCAGTCCACAATACATTTCCTGGAAATGACGCAAACACAGTAATAATATGGTACAAATATACTGTCTATTTCTGGCACATGGGTGGGTGAGTGGATTGCTGACTCACCATATCAGATAGCTTGAGAAGCATTTGCTTAAGGTGAATGTGGTCATTAAATTCTGATGGAGGAGGTTTGGATCATGGGAGGTATGCCACATATGTTTAGGCAACCCTCTTATGCCAAACAATTCTATACAGTTTATGTATAGTGTAAGCAAGGTGTATTGTATTAGGATAGTTTGTTGACTAATATTAAATTTTGAATTGTATTACATTTTCCTTCTTGGTATATTTTATTTTAACTTCTCTGCACACTTCTGTTTTGACATTTAAAAACCTCTTTCTTTTTTGTAGGGAGAAGATGGCTTGCCAATTCAAGGATGCTGGAATAAGGTACAACATTATTCAAAACCATGATAAATGTTTTGTTGCATGGTGTGAGTAACAAAAATAGAGTAGATAAAGCATGGAGATAAAGCATAAACCAACCCAGTTGATAAGCATGAATTTTCAAGGTTCATTTTACAAATATACGACTTTTAGCAAAATGAGATTATTACTTGGGTAGCTCATCTTTTGTAAATGCAAACAAATGAAATTCATTAGCAACTCTCCATATCAATATCCTAAAATTATAAAGTGCACATAGATATTTTCCTTATTTTAATAGGCCAGAATCCTGTTGGGGAATTGTGGAGTTATGCATTCATAACTGTTTAATATTCATTATCCCTCTGTAGCTCCTAGGTTAAGGGACACATAGGGACTGTGAAAGTCCCCCAAATTCTACTTACCAAGAAGCAGCCTCTGCAATCATCAAAGGTCCATTCCCATTTCTTGGGAACCAGCTGACGGATGTCCCCATCACCTTCTGAGAAGAATTTCTGGTGTGAGGGAGAATTGCAACAGGGACCCTGCTTTGCCCTGTTTCGATGGAGACTGGTGATAGGAGAGGGTGGGAATGTCAGTCAGCAGCTTCTTGAGTGACAGGGGAATGGACCCCTGTCAGTTGCAGCAGCTGCTTCCTGGTAAGTGGGGATTGGAGGGGGTTGGGCCAGAATTCACCACATAGCTGTGTAACTCCTCCAGTTAACCATTTGTAACTGCCCTATAGGATTCCAGTTAGCACTCCTAGTTCACAGACTGAAATTCAAGGCCTGAATCAAGACCACAGTGGGGGAAGGAAAGGGTTAAATCTCTCTTCCATGTGCTGTGATCCTGACAAAAATTACCCCATACCTGCTATTCATTTAAAACAACTACAGCAACACTAGAGATGTTACTGTTAGTAATGTCAGGTCTACTTAGGCCTTTAAATGTCAACATTTGATTTAATTTTAGTCCTACTGTTCAAACACAGGCTTTCATACTTATATGGCAGCGTTGTTTTTTCAAAAAAAAAATTGGAATGTCACTAAAATTTTGCCACTAGAATTTGTGCCACTAGAATTTGTTCTTTGCATGGATGTTCCATATCTATTCGGTGGGCTTTTTTGTGTTTGCTTTGTAATGTTCCATGGGAACATTTCTACCTGTAAAACTGTCTCTTGCAGCTGGGCATCCACCAATTAGGATACTCAACTATCTCCATCTTTTAAAATATCCATAGGGTTCATACTGTTCTTAACTATGCCCAAGATGTCCTGTATTTGCCATAAAAGGTGACAGCATTGAGATGATGTCACAGCTCTTAATTGGTTACCCAAGATAGAGGCAATGCAAGTGATTGATTCTGTTTTACAAAATGCCATTAAATAGAAAATCCAGTGAAGAAGTGTTTTGGCACCAGTAAAGACAAAGGTCTTTATAATAAGGCAGAAAGCACAAAAAGCTCCAAGCTATGAAGATGGAGGAATGATTCCTCCTTGTCCATTAGTGAAGAACACAATTTCAAAATGCAATGTTAGCTATGAAAAAACTAGCATTTAATAACTAGTCAGTATTCATAAGGCCCTGGTGACAACAGACAAATGAAGGCTGGCAACAAACAAAAGCCAGACATAAAATTTAAAGTCATATTAATTTCCATGCACATAAATCTCTCTTAATAAGAACAATAGGACTTAAAAGGGCTTTTGTTTTGTTTGAATTGTGTGCTAAATCCTAGTATTTCCCATATTCCTTGCTGTGTGTTCAGATAACAGTATATCTTTATAGTACCACTTCCCATCAGAAAATCCCCATCCAAAAACTGTATGATACTAACATGGTTTTATATTTTTCTTTTGCAGTGAAAATTCTAACCATGGACTGGCCTGTGTGTGTGTGCGTGTGTCTGTGTGTTTGTGCATAGAATATTTATTTTTATACAATGTTTGTTTTTTAAGTGCCAAAAGATAACACATTTTGCAAATTATAAAAAGCTGCATATTTTTGTACAGAAAATACTACATTTCTCCTTTTTTTTAACCTGATTGTCAGCCACTTGTATAGTTATATGTATATTGATACTATGCTTCTTGCATTGTGGAATACAGCTGCAATATTTGCATGATATTTGTGCTCTCATAGTACATGTTACAGCTTAATAAGTTATTGCATTAAGGCGCCAGAAAAAGCCGCTCTGTGTACATATGAAGATCAAAGCCATTTGACAATGAATGCAAGAACAGTTTAAAATACTGTGGCTTTTCATTATTAAAATGAAATGAAATCCAGCCTTTGTAAATAAGTCATATGGTGGTATTTTAAACAGGCAGATTTAAATCAACCACGTAAAAGACAACAGGATCAGATCACCTTTCTTTTGCCTTGTGACCAGCAGAGGGCACTACTAATCCAGCATTAGTAAGCAAAATAACTGGGTAACAAAATGACCATACAGACATCCATTTTGAACTGCTTAAAGCGAAATCTAACTCTTCCATGACGTAGTCTTTAGTGAGAATAGTAAGTTTCAGATACAAAGCTAACGTAGTCTAAATGGAAGCTCTGTTCAAGCAACAGAAATGTAAGTATGAGCACCCACAACAGTCCTTTTCCAATGTTAGAAAACCTGCATGTGAAGAATGTCATGGGGAGGAGAAGTAGGTGTGATCCTGGCATCATGCTTCCCTCTCCATATGCTAATTATACACAGGTCTTAAGCATCTGAAAAAGCCCACTGTCTGCTTTTTTTATTCCAGATGTTCCCCATGCCTTGTTATATAAAAATTCATTCTGGACTTACCACAAGAATTGTTCAGCATTTCTCTGCTAGTGCCTCAGAAGATTTCACAACTCAAACAATTAGTTATGCAGCTGAACTGCTGTCATACTTGAGAAATTCAAATTAATTTAAAAAAAAAAACCCACTTTCCTCTAGTTTTAAAACACATTGGTTCTTGTCCTGACCTCAGTGCCAACCTAAAAGTGATGCAAAAAATCCTAGTAATAAAATGGGGCTGCTGCTGTTTAAAACATACAACAAACAAGAGACCCATAATTAAGATCTGTTGGGGAGAATCTTTTTAATCATTACAGCTACAAGGGAAACAAGTTTGCTATCACAACAAAAGGAATACTAACCTTTTGGGGGGGCATAATTTTGTCTGATCTCTTCTCCCCAAGCTGCTATTTGACTTCACAGAGGGAGCCTTAGCATCCGGTCCCAACCTGTTCCCCTTGAGGGGAAGGGTTAATCTCGGGAAAGACACAGAGAAAAGGGTTAACGCCCACTCAGATTGTGGTCCAGATCTGATCTGATCAGTGGCCACAACTCTTATTTAAAAAACAAAACAAGACTGTCATAGCTGGCACTATACCCAGTGCCATAAAGCAACTGCGCCACCAGGGAGTCCTGGTGGTGCAGTGGTTAAATGCCAGCGCTGCAAGCCACAAGGTTGTGAGTTCGATCCTGCTGGGCTCCAAGGTTGACTCAGCCTTCCATCCTTCCGTAGGTCGGTAAAATGAGTACCCAGCTTGTTGGGGGCATGTATAGAAAAATGTATCGAAATACATGCTATTTCTAAGTTGTTCGCCACCTCGATCCATATGGAGAGGCGGGATACAAATTAAAAAAAAAACCTACCATTTCCATTGATTACTAATATGAGATAGGAGATCATGGCCTATGTCCAGTTGCAGCTCCCAAGTAGAGTAGACTCAGAATTCAGTGGCAGAAACTGAATTGTTGATTGGTCGAGTTCCCCTTAATTCAGTGGGTAAACTTTAGCTGGACTAGCAATTGTTCAGTTTCCCATTTCATAATGCCCGTAATAGTCAGGATGCGTGGTTAACTATTCCTTCAGTTGTTCTAGAATTAGTTATGATATGCTAGATTTTAGCCTGGTGAAGATTGTGAGCAAATGCTGACTACTTCAAATGGAAGAAGAAGGTGAAGCTGTTTTGGTCTGCCGCTGAAATCAGGGCAAGAAGTCACAGCAGGATGAGTTTTAGTGAGCTGTGTGGGAAAGGCTGAACATTTACCACTATTTTCTCCTCCTATTATGTGTCATTCTTTTCAGCCCTCTATTCCATTTTCTCAGCATTTTCTTAAACTGAAGTACCCAGTATCCAGAATTGAATATAGCAGTGAAGGCAGAGCTTACTTTTTCAAGCACAGCTCCCAGAATCCCCTAATCAGCCTGGCCAGTGGTGATTCTGGCTGAAGGCTCTGGAAGTAGCAGTCCAGTGAAGTGCAGATGATAGTTTAACAGCAATGTGTAGATAACTTCTGTGTTCTTCTCCAGTACTGTGTGTATATTTCACACATGCTGTTAGCACACCTACTAGTATTGAAAAGACACAACTCATGTGGTACACCACACAAATTTATCACCACAATGACCACACTATCCACAGTAACTGTTCAGCAAACATTTTACAGAAGTCAGCTTTTCCACTACATTTCACCAGATACCCCATCTGTGTAGTAACCAAAGGTGACTTAAAATCCATTTCACTGCCTGGATGCAGGATGGAGCTAGACTGCACTTTTGCAATGCTACTTTTCTGATTAGAGCAAATGATTGTGGGTAACCATAAACACACTGGCGACAATCCAGGCCTACTAACTGAAGCAGCGTGTGAGTTACCCCAATCGTTTTCAGAAGGGAAATGGCACAAGTGCTAAACCAGAAAGAATGAGGTCAAATGGACTTGCTGCTCATGTAGTCCAAGGATTATGCTATGGCTAGAATAGATCAGTGTGGACACATGCTATAATATATACAGAACACAGATGATTCAAGTTGTTTTGCACAATTTTGGAAAAATAGCATACCCTCCTGATTACTGTGTTTTCCCACATTTTCAGCTGCTTTTAAAATGTCCCAAGTCCTCTCTCCTCCTCCCATTTCCCCCCTTTGTCCTCAGCTTACTTCAATTGCTGCAAACTAAGTTCATAGTGCAAAAATAGTTTGCACTCAATTAAGTCAGTAGTGGGGAGAAGAGAGTAGGGGGCTTCCCAGTAGGCTCAGGCAAGAGCAAACTTCTGCAGCCTCTCCTAGCTTGTGTGTTCGTCTTTATTAATAACTTTTGCCATCTTGACCACACTGACATTGCTGGATGGCATGTCTCCCAGTCTTCATTTGTGAAATGTTGGCAGGTGTCTAGGAGCTGTGCTTCCATTAGTGTCTGAAAGGGCATTTCAGTGTGAAATAATTTGTCTGTTATTTAAAGGGTCAAACTCCTTGGCTGATAGCCAAATAATGAAACAAATAAGAGGGTGGAGATACTTGTGGAAGGCCTACAGTGGTGAAAGAAGAACATCCTGCTTGAAGGTTTGCTGAAGATATTCAACAACTTACCTCCGAGGAGCACGGAAGTATTCTTGAGCCATGTACACCAGAGTTTTGTTCCTGTATAGTGGGCCTGGTGGGGCTACAGAAGATAGACACACCAGTGGGTTTTGCTCCCTGCTTCCAGAGGTCAACATGAGTGCCAGTCATGAAACAAATTGGGCTTCAGCGTCACTCTTGCTCTGTTTCATTTTGTCTGTTATAATAAAGGAAGCCTTGGCGTGAAGATCTAGGGACTTTACCCAGAAGCTGGTGTGAAGAGCCTTTGGACATAGACAACAGTTCTATGGTTGCTTTTTCATGAAATGGAGCTATATTCTCATCTTTTTTAAATAATAAACTTGAACATTGATTTTGAAAAGCAGTTAAGAAACAGCAAAACATTTGCTACCTTTCCTGATGATTCCATCCTTAAATCTTTCTTAGCTTATCTTCAAACACTACCATTTATTTTTTGCAAGAACACTTATTATTTTTGTATAGTTAAGAAAGACTAAGTTTCATAAGCGTTTGATATTATAAGACAGATTTTTGACATAATTGTTGTTCTTCTTACTTCCAGACTTTAATTTTTTTCATACTAGAAATACTTTGCTACAGGTTTGCCATAAAATGTTTTGGTATCCTGATAAAATATTTAATAGGCCCTTTCCTATTACCTCCATGCTTAAAACATAATTTAAAAGTGCTGCTTTTAATGAATTGTACAAGTAAATACAACAAACAGGATTTGGGAAAATCGTGCATAGAGGAGCCACCTTCCATTAATGTATTGTTATTGAAGATTTTGATGATACATGTTGCTGTTGATGTTGTTACTAGTTCTGCAATAGCATCTGAATTATTTAAGGAAACTAAAATTAATACTACATAGTTGCAATAACATACTATTTTGGTTTATCACTTGGGTCTAAAACTTCTACTGATTCCTGGTAAGTTCACATATATTATCTTTAAAAAAAATGTTTCCAGTCTAAAAATATATCCTTGTAGTGTCTTGTGTTACAAAGACACATGCTAAAAATTACTTTGTTTTTTCTGCAATTTCCCTAAATTTACCCCCCAAAATGTTACTTTCTTTGCTTTTTATCAGACCCAGGGCTCTGACAGAATGAAACTCCACTCCAACCACTCATTATGTAAAAGAAGTTTCAGTCCATACAGTGTTTCCACATGCAGAACAGTTGTTAGCAGGTGATTCACACACAATAGCTCCATGTGCACACAAGAGCACCACAAAGGTGTTGTGAGAATTATCAAGGGATTTTGAATAGTAAATTTGTAACAAAACAAAAGTGATGTTTATTTAATCTTTGGATCCTAACTTTTCTTCCATGTACTGTACATAGAACAAGGCTGTCACATCTCCCTCTTTCTTCTGCAACCCCCAAACATTTTCTTCTGATGGCTGTGCAGTCTTGAAAAGGCAGGAGAAACAGTGCGTAGACCTTCAGATGGAAATTACTCTTTCCTAAGTGAATGGAGGAGCAAGTTAAGTCAGTTCTGCCTACTGACTTAACAAATCACATTTTGTTTAGAGAGTATAGCCTGAACTATTTAGTAAGACTACAAAAAGACTTTCCGAGAATAAACAGTTTAGACTGGCTGTTGAAAACCTTAAGTGCCACTGGATATCCCTTGCATCATTAAACAACTTTCAGCCAAAGTTTTATCTCAGCCAGAAATAACTAAGTCAGAAATGTTGGAGAATAATTGTTTTTTCAAGCTTATGGGGTACTCATAACAATAAAACTGCATTGCTAAAGACATTGGCATAGCACACAATTATAGGAGTTATGTGCTTCAAGCTAACTCCAGCTTCTGACAGTTCTAGTGCTGAGAAAGTAACTTGCTCAAAGCCACAGCAAGGAAGGAGAAGTCTTTTCACCTGAGTCCTCTGATCTGTTTCCAAGCTTCCTGTCATGTGTCCAGCAGCTTGCACAGGACTGAATACTTTAGGATCAGAGAGACAGTGTTCTCACAAAGCAAAAGCAAGAAAAATTGACAATTTATATATATATATATAAAAATATAGATTTAGATTATTGATATACATTTTAATAGGGATTGACCTTTACATATTAAGTTGGTTGTAGAGATTCTTTTCTTATCTTTTTTCCTGTAGAAATAAGAATCTGACCAGAACTGCAGGCGGTGTGCCTTATTTTAATTATTAAAAGGCTATATATATTAGTTTCTTGATGTTAATTTAACTACAATCTACCCTATTATTGGTGTTTTGATATTGCATATCCTTTATAAAAATTTTGTTATATATTTGTTAGCTGCATTTTAATTTTGGTTTTTGGAGAGTAATGAAATTGTAATTGTTCCTAACCCCTTCCTTTTGGGAATATTATCTCTCTCAAATACAGTGTCTAACTGGTGCTCCCCCTCTTATTTTTTTTTCCTCTTGCTGCCAGCTCATATCCCCCCCCCACCTGAAGACTACTCTGGGGACCAAATAACTGTAGACTTCCTCAATACAGGGCCCCAGTCAGTCCCTGGCAATGCACAGTTGAATCTTGATGATACCATCAGCCTGTAAATAGGAGCAAACACTGAGAATAATGCCATATGGCCAGAAGCCAGGATCTAATGGGATACTTCCACTGTATTCTACATTGCTCCAGAGGTCTGAGAAACTCTCCGGTACAGGTTTTTGGTGCCATGGAACCTGGAGGGGGGCAATCAAGTCTGCTGTTAGATATTGCAGTATGCCATTGGTTCTCAGCCAGATCATACAAACAGACATTCATCCAAATGTAGATGCCCTCTATCTGCACTTGTAACTCTACATCCATCCAGTTGCATGCTCCCATCTACATTCTCTTGCTGCCAGTTACACATAACTATACACAACCAGAGGTAGCATGGGTGATCAAAATGGTCTCTTTCAACAGTGGTAGCAATTTACACAAGTATAAACTTTTAGGGACCAGGAATGAAAACCAAATTGATTCCTTTGATACCAGGCAGTCTCTCTATAAGGAAGTGATTGTAGACATTCATGTTAATTCTGCTTGAAAACCTGACTGTTCAGTGTTAGTTGAAACTTAGAAGAGTTGATGCTAGTTGAGGTGGCTGTTGGACTGAAATAATTCTACAGTGCCTTTTTTCCCCCTTAATCTAACAAAACACTTTAGATCTGAGACAAATGATCCTATCCTATGCATACTTCTACTGAAAAGGATCACTGAATTAAATAGGACTTTCTTCCTGGTATGTGTATATAGGATTGCAGACTTAGGCCATTTCTGCACTAGCCTGTTATAGTGCTATTATTCGCTATTATTCCCCTCCCTAAACTGCAAACCCCAGGATTCCATAGGATGTTGAAAGCAGAATAATAGCACTACAACAGGCTAGTGCGGAAATGGCCACAGTCTTTTGATTCTGAATGTATAAATTATCCTAAGTAATCAGCTGCTTGTTCATATGTAGAATTTTTCTACATCTGTCACTGGTGAACAAATGGGGAGAACTGCTATTACTTTTCACTCTGCTTGTGAACTTCTTGAGGCATTTGACTGATTCATGGTGGAAACAGAATGCAAAACTAGAAGAATTGTGGTGAGATTCCTCAAGGCAATACTTTATGAAATAATGGAGCCACTCCCATGGAAGGTTCATCATGCAATCTTGGAACTATTAGTACATATACATGAATCCAGGATTTTACTGTGATCTTTGGAGCATTTTGGTTGCTTGCATATTTATGCTGGCTTCAAGTTTTTAAACATCTAGATAACTAACTACTGGCTTAGTTCTATAATTTGGAATTAGACAAGGGGTTGTGACTTCTACTGCATTTGTCTGGGTTTTCCAGTTCTTCTTTTTCTCTTATAGTTACTATATTCAATGTTTTTGAGATTTTAGACAGTCAGCATAAGGAACTGGTGATAAACTCATAACTGTCTTTCTCCCTCAGATACAGGGTTCATAACAGATACTCTGAGGAACTCAGAATTCCATTTATATATAATTCCTCCCCCCTCCCCGAAAGACACACTTCAACACTTTTTTCCCCTAAGGAAAGTGCCACTATTTCTAGTCTTGCAACTGAAATGCATTTTTTTTTCACATAACAATCATATTTTCACCAAATATTTCACTCCTTCAAATGTATCTGCTGAATGTTCCTCAACAGAGGGAAAAAACACTTTGGTTTTCATTCAATATTCATTTTCCAAAATTTGTCAGTAGCCATTTATAGAAGGATTCCTTTATACATTACACTGAAATATTATACAAAAATAGTGGAACTAAATCCAGATTTTTTTTCCCATTGTACAAGCTTTTCCATTGCTATAAAGACTACATATTTTACCATTGTCAACTTTTGTATAAGCGGATCATAAAGCAGCACTAGCAATTACTTTTCTTCCCCTTACCACTCTTTAGATCCAGGTCTACAAGGGCACATTTGTCCCAAAATAACATTCTTCATGCAAAAGAGTACACCTGGCATGATTTTTATGTGTGAAAGCACATTAAAATCACTTGAAGGACCTATGTCAGGTATCAAAAGCAAAAGATGTATTTCTAAATAAAGGTTTATGGAATTATTAACACAGGGCATATGGAAGATAATACATTCAGGCCAAACTCCACACATCTACATACATACACAGAGTTCCATGCACCTTTTCCCACAAATAAAATAAAATCTAGGCCTCATAAATTCAGATAGAGCTAAATCTATAGGAATCATTGGTTTTGGTATGGCAAATAAATACAAATATTCTACAAAATTGTGCAAGTAGACATAGATAGTAAAACCAGGGAAGACAGAAACCTACTTTATAAGTTCCTTTTGTGATATGCTACCTCACATCAATCAACAGGAGTCTTGCAGTGACTTCAGAGGGTCAAGATTTCATTCTAGGCATTTAAATATCAGACTTTTTTAAATTTATGAATTACGAATAACTAAGTTTTTGAAATATTCATTTTGATTTTTCAAAAATGTTATTAGATATTGGTTATTGAAATGGTTTCTTGGGGAGAATGATTTACAGAAGCAGTTTGTTGTTTCTGATTTTGTTGACTTTCAAGATAATTTGCTTCTTTATCTCATGGTACTGGATGTACAAATCTTTAAACAACCGTATCTAAGTGGTATATAGATGAATATTGATGGGGCATTGTTTTACACATTCTGTTATATAGACACCAATTGATCTTAGATTTATATCTATATGTCTGTACATTCATTGTGTTTTTCTTCTTTCAGTTTGTGAAATGACTGTTTGACAAGATAGTATAAATATTCTAGGCCATTTTTAATAAGCTTTTTGAGAAAGTCATTTTAATTCTTTTTGTTGGAATTCTTAATCAATTTCAGCTGGATGCTCTATGAAAACAGGCTAATATTCTATTATTTGTTGGCATTGTTTCTTCTTCTATAGGCAAGCCAGTCTTTATCATACTATATACTGTTTGAAGCTAACTAATCCTGACCGTATGGTTTCAATACCCTACGTAATGTATGAGTAAGATATGCAGTTTTAGAATGTTCTGCAGCCAAAGCCTATTGCCTACCTAAACAAAGATATTTCATACTTTCCTTGAATGCTGATTAGAACATGGAAAATCAGTTTTCATTTCAAACTCCCTCAAAAACTGTTGGAGGAGACAAAATTAAGCTAGTGTCTCTCTGTTACATTGTAGCATAGTTTAAAGAGGAAATAATGCCCAACCCAGAAGTAAAAAGTACTGTTCAATTTTTATATAAAAGGAGTAAGAATTTATTTCTTAAACAAAAAAATAAAAAATAAAAAATAGGTAATATATGGTATTCATACATTTTCTACACCTTATTATCATTAACCGTGAGATAAGTATTTGGTTCAGTTCCAAGAAAATTGCTATGTCCACTGTCCTATTATTTCTGTGGTAAAAGTATTTGGATTATGATATATGCATTTCTGTATGACTGGTGTTTATTGTATATTATGTAAATATTTCCCTTTTTAGAATGATAAAAATTTTACTTTTTATTATTTCACCTGCCATTTTAAATGCAGCTCATTTAAAAATAAAGTGTGGATTCTTAAAAAAACCTGTTCCTGTATAGAAAGATTCCTTTTAATAACATGTTTCACTCTATCTTTTTTACTTTTCATTCCCAGTTTTTCTTAAGAAATGCAACAAGTAAGTTTTTCAAGTAAATGCTTGGATTGTTGCCTTCTTCTTTATAGATTCATTTACTTTTTCTCGTCACCTGGAGGGGACCTCTTAATAGTGTCATATGTTCCTGATTCTGCTCAGCAGTAATTTTGAGTGGTGAAATTAGTATAGCAGTATTGGTTGTGTGTATGTGTCTTCAAGTCACTTGTCTATGGTGACCTCATGAATTTCATAGGGTTTTCTTAGCAAAGAATATTCAGAGGTTGTTTTGCCAGTTCCCAAAAACTAACCAGGGCTAACCCAGTGTAGTTTCCAAGATCGGATGGGATCTGATGCCTGTAGGGTATTTAGTTTCCTGCTACCTAGTAGTATCTATAGTAAAATAGTCCAATTGAAAAGTATGTTGAGGTTTGCAAACCCCTCCAGGAAACTAGAATGCAGGCATATTTACTATAGCTTGGATCAGTGTTATTTTTAAAAATAACACATTGGACATTATTTTTCAAAGCGATACGTTACTTGTAGACTGGCTGCAGTATTTTTTAGTTGCTTTATATTTGTTTCTTAAAGTTTCAGTTAAACCTGTTTTCACAATTTTTGGTCTCAACAACATCTAGTATACTACAGAGATACAGAAAGACACACAAAGAGATCTTATTCTGAAAGAAACCAATCTTTGTTGAAGATGTGTACAGCATAGTCCTATTTACTACATTTACTTGGAAGCAAGACCCAATGAATTTGGTTGGTCAAATAACCTTCACACGTAATTGCTGTTATTTTAATGCAGCCCAGTCCATAATCTACATAGCAATTAAATCTCTTCGGGCATTTCCCAAATTCCTTATTTCAACATGCCAGCAGGGATGGGACTATATCAAGCAGCTCCACCCTTCATGTCACAAATTCCTCCTAATGTCCATGTGTAGAGTGTGGACAATGTGTGTGGGGGAAGTGATACCTTACAAGAACTGTACAGTTGGACATACAAAAGTTTCCATATGAGCAGAAGCCTCTGCTAACACATTCTGCTTGTTTGGAGGCCTCTGCATGTAGAGGTCTACATGCGAAGACATAGGCCATTTCCACACTAGACTGTTATAGTGCTATTATTGCACTTTAAACATCCTGTGGAATCCTGGGGTTTGCAGTTTAGGGAGGGGCCTTTGATAATAGCACTATAACAGTCTAGTGCAGAAATGCTAATAATGTAGGTTCTCATCTACTGAAGAGGTACATGGCATGCATAATAATAATAATAATCATCATCATCATCATCATCATCATCATCATCATCATCATCCCACCTCTCCCAGTGGATCGAGGCGGCATTACAGAAATATATAAATACATTGAAACATTAAAATGTACCCCATCCTCCCCACCCACCAACCCTTCTATCCCCCTAAAACACATTAATTATTAAAACAGATTAAAAACAAAATTAAAAACAAGCAGGGACATCTACCCAGCATAGCTCGACTTACCCATGTTTGATGCAAGTAATTGCTTCACTTAATTGATCAGCCCAGGAGACTGATGATTCCAAATGGATTCCTGATGGCTCTTGGGGACTTCCCTGTTGCCTTGGCAGGTAATCCAAGTTGAAGCCCTGGCTGAGCTCTTCTGGAACAGAAAAATGGCCAGGACAGTGGACATGATTGCACCTAAGTGTTCTCTCCCATGGAGTGAAGCTGAGCAAGCCTCCTGGATTTATGAGGGAGATGATGATGATGATGATGATGATGATGATGATGATGATGATGATGAAATCAGTGGGACAGAAAGTAGAGTGTCAATGGCAGAAGACTCAGACCAAGGCCAACAGGCTAGAGCTCATTGGAAAGACTATGCCAGGAAAGAACCTTTTCAGTGGCTGCTCCCACTCTCTAGAATTTCATTCTGCAAGTTAGGCTGGCCCCCACCTTGTTCTTTCACTGGCAGGCAAAATCTTTTATGTTTAAGCAGGCTTTTAATGTATAACCGCTTGTAGGAAGATTTCTTGGAGAAGGGTGTGTGCTTTATTTTTAACTCTTGTATGCCTTTGAATGATTTTATACTGTTTTAATGCAATGAATTTAATTGTTTTAACATTTTATTGTTAGGTTTTGGGTGGCTCTTTTTGTGAGTCATCATGGGTCCCACTCTGGGAGAAAGATGGCATGGAAACAAACAAGTGATAAAATAAATAAATAATTTATAAAC
Organism: Ctenosaura bakeri; assembly: GCA_948474755.1. Classification (NCBI taxonomy): domain Eukaryota; kingdom Metazoa; phylum Chordata; class Lepidosauria; order Squamata; family Iguanidae; genus Ctenosaura; species Ctenosaura bakeri. The sequence continues at coordinate 115,966 of CAOLHI010001515.1, forward strand.
CTGCCCAGTAAGCTGCCTTAACTATATATGAAATCCACGCCCACTGGGGTAGGTTGGCATGCTTCTTCAAGAAATACCACTAATGCTGGGAGTTTTCAAGCTATAAAGCAGTGGTGGCTTTCAGTTTCTAGCTGTGGACTTTAAGCAGAGGTTTCTTCCAGGCTTCATAGTTCAGCTAAAGCGTACAAACTGTAGTGAAGCTTTCAAGTCCATCATTTCAAATTGATTCAGATGAATTTATTTACTATAATGTATTAATTGGAAAGAACACAATTAAAAGATGGCACTTGAACACTCATTCATACTTAATCGAAAAGATGCTGTTTAAGTGAACACTTCTGGCGAACACAGTTATTTCTAAGAGAGGGGGATAAATTATTCCCATACTTGAAAGGAAGAATTTAAAATATTTATAAATACCCATGAACAAATATTTCAATGTATGAACCATCTTGATCTTTTTTTTTTTTAACCTACATGAAAGTTTCACTGATTCTGATATATAAACTGAACATCCATATATTGGCAAGTAAAATTCTATACAGAAGCAAGTCTCACTTATTTAAATGAGGTATATCTCCAGATACAAAGTCTTAGTATTCAATAATCCATCTTTCTATATAAGCGTAACAAAAGAATTAACTAAACATTATCTACTTCTAACAGATACGTGAATGCCACATATATAATATTGCCCAGTTTGCTTTATCAGTGTTGGCTATAAAGTGAAAAAGTACTGCATTTCTCATTCTCTATCAGACATTACAGTTTTGTTTATTTGTATTAAATTTTTGTTGTATATTTTTTGTTATAAAGCCTAGGTATTGTTTCACTATAATCCTATATATCGACCACAAGTTTGCCATATTTGCTATAATATATACATGTATCAATTTAACTATACAGTTGTATCAACTAGTCGAAGTGTGATCAACACAAAGTAACTGCAATTGCAACATCATGATTTACAAATATTTTGTGAAGACACATGGCATTGCCTGGGAAGAAGCTATTTTTGTTCTATTACACATTTCTGTAGCTGTCTTTCAAATATTTATGCTCTGGTTGAAATCAACCTGTCTCTCATTGTCATGTGCCTTGAAGCTGACTTTGACTTTTTGTGACTTAGAGTTTCCTCAGCAAAACTGATTCAAAGGTTTGCCATTGCCTTCCTCTAATGCTGACAGAGTGTGGTTTCCCAAGATCACCCGCTGGGTTTCCATGGCTGAAGTTTCCATGGCTGAAGGTCACCCACTGGGTTTCCATGGCTGGGTTTCTGTGGCTAAATAAAACCCTCATTTTCGAGTCCTAGGCCATTTCCGCACTACACTCTTACAGTGCGATTATTCCACTTTCAACATCCTATGGAATCCTGGGGTTGGAAATGGCCCTAGTCCAGCATTCAAACCCACAAACCATTGGCTTTCACACTATGTTGGATCTCCAAGGACTTCCTTCTCAGTATATTCATAGGACGAGAGTGTAGATTTTACCAAATTAACACTGTCGTGGTATTTCTTGGTCCTTGATCTTCTTTGCATACAAGAAAGACATTCATTTCTTGTAACAGGTTGAGGTTGATATTTCTGGAACATGCAGTTTTTTAAGAAATCACAAACACAGAAGCAGGCAGCTCAATCCACAGCTCCCCTGGGGTTAAGTAGTAGTAAAAGGATTATAACATATAATGTAAATATTTACACACGAATAGGTAAGTCAGTATGTAAACTGGGGTACAATGTCACCAGTATGCAAATGACACTCAACTCTATTACTCCTTTCTGCCAATCTGAGGTACCTGTTATCAGTGATGGACCAGATGAGGGCAAAGAGACTTAAACCTACTTCAGTCAGAACAAGAGGAGCTCTTGGTAAGTCAAAACAAAGACCACAGAATAGGAATTCAAACCTGTGCTTGATGGGATTGCACTCCCTCTGAAAATACAGGCCCACTCCTGAATTCAGCCTTGAGGCTGGAAACTCAGGTTTCTGTGATGGCTGGGGGCATACCTGCACAGTTAAAGCTCCTGCTTGTTCTTGGCTACACCCGTCAGGTTTCGATGAAGCATGTCTTAGTTACACCCTGCCTTGATTACTGTACCATGTTGTGTATGGGGCTGCATTTGAAGAATGTTCAGAAACATCAGCTGTCTCTTTCACATTATGCAGCTAGGATTTATCCACAAACTCCAGTCTGTTGACCACGGTTTGAACAGAGACAATGGTTTTCTGGTACACTTGCACATATTATAACACAAGTGGATATCTGAGCCGCTAGCAGGTTCTCATGGCCACTTCATTACATTTATTTCCTGGTCCCAAGCCCATATCAACATACCAGACCAAGAACTTCCCCCGCTATTCATATGTTTCTGTACTCATTGACTCTCACCTTTGTTCCCTAACCATCTCATCACCACACCCACATTTGCATGATGGTCACTGTTTGTGTTCCTACTACTGTTTATTCTCTCTCCCCAACCATTCAGTGGCATAAATGTTTGGATGAATGTTTGCATCTGATGAAGCAGACTATATTTATAAAGGCCTGAGCTACAAACTTCTTTCTCTCAGTTAAATCTCAAAGGTACTAGGAGATCCCTCTGTATATGATACAGACTAACATAGCTACATCTCTGAGTATGACTACACAGTTATTGCACTTTGATTCCATTCCTATGGCCACATGCAACAAAATCCTTGGGTTTGTAGTTTAGAGAGGCATTACAATTCTCTAGCAGAAATTCAAAATACTTAATGAAACTATAAATCCTATAATTCAACAGCATGAAGCCATGACACTTAAAGTGATATGAAAATGCTGTAACTGTTGTAACGTGAAAGAGACCTTGGTCCAATAAACTGAAACCAGATGACTGGCCAGAGATAGTTATAGGAAGCATGCAACTCCTTTGTGAGAACAGTTCCACCACCCACCAACCTATTTCTGAAAACAGTTGGTTATGACCTGTGTAGCTTCATATAGGTCATCTAGAAGTCAGTATTATCTCATTAGAGCCTCCCCAGTTTTTGAGATCTTTGGGGAGGCCCTTCTGTCCCATAACTCTCACAGCTATATCTGGTAAAAACATGGAAAGGGGATTTTTTTGGCTGTTCTCAAGCTCTGGCATTCCATTCTTAAGAGACCCTGGACTGTTACTTCCTATGGTGTCCTTCCAACACCAGGCAATGAGGTTTTTCTGTTCTCTTTCTTTCAACACATCTTTGGAAATTTACACATAGGGAAATGGTTTTTAATAACGTGCTGTGTTGTATTTATTTGTTCTTTGGAGTATGTTTTTAAAATGTTTTTAATTTTATTGATAGTTTAATTGTATTTTTACTTTTGTACATTGTAATGATGTGAACTTTTATCTTAAAACTGTCGCAACTTTTGTAAGCCACTTTGAACCCAGGGCTAAGGGAAAGGTGGGATAGAAACCAATAAAAATTATTTGTACAGGTAGCAATGAAAGCCTATTTGGGCAAAATATCTGGGTTAATGCGTAAGCAAATTTGCATGACATCAGAGATGGCAAGGGACCTCTAAGCCCTGTGCAACTATAAATTATTCATCTTCGAATCCAGCATGTCAAGTAACGCTCTCAGTCTAGAAACTAAACTAGTCTCTGAAATGAATTTTGCAGCATTTTGGCAACAGCTTCACATACACACCTGGAATATTCTACCAGTGCCACTTCAATTTTATCTTTCAGGTGTTCAAGGAAACATCTTTCTTTCAGTGTCTTCTTGTGAAAATTGTAACCAAAATGTTCTGAGCATTCAGGAAGAGAACGTGCCAGACATTTGAACCAAGAAGAGGCAGGAATAACATCTGTGGGTGATAATTGCAAGCTGCCCCTCCGTGGCTTCAGGAGAAAGCCAGACAAAGCCTGCCGGGGACTTCGCTGCGAGCATCTTTCGCGGCTTTTCTGCGCAACCTGGCCTCTCCTTGACGGCTCTGCCCAGAGAGGCGCAAGGAGAGCGTTTCCCTCGCCAGGGCTGGCGGCGGGGGCGCTCGGAGGACCGCGCTGCCGTGACTCCTCCTAGAGGTGGTATGTGGAGAAGGAACCCCCCCTCCGCTCCCTACCACCGGCCTCCGGAGCTGCCGCCATTGAAACCATACAATACCAGCGACGAAAGGGAAGGAGGGAGCGCGGCACGGGCACTGCGGCACTCGGCGGAGGCGGCCCTGGCCGGACAGGTGACTGGGGAGCGGGGCGGGCGGGGAGGCGGCTCGACTGAGGCACCCCCAAGCCGGCGGCCGCTGGCTGGGCGGCGGCGGAGGCCTTTCGGCGACGCCGCCTTCGCCGCCACCCCCCCTCCCGCAAAGCGACGGAGGCGGACCGCAGCCAGGGGAGCGGCGCCCCAAAGCCGCCTCAGCCGAGGCGCTTCGTCCCCTGGAGCCACCGGCGCCGGGTTCGGGTGGGGCGAGGTGTGTGCGTGGGGGGTGTGGCGGGCGAGAGAGAACAGGGAGCCCGACCGAGAGAGGGGCTCGTTAAGAGGCGGGAGGCCGCCGAGGCGCGAGCGGGATACGCGGTGGCGCCTCAGCCGGCGGAGGCGGGAGGCGTCGGCCCCGGCCCCGGCCCCGGCCCGTCCTCCTTCAGGGCATCGCAGAGGTCAGGCCGATGCCGCTGAAGGGAGCCGTCGCCGCGGCCGCCCGCCGCGCCGTTTCTTTCTCTCGCGCTCCCGGGGGCGTGATTCCCTCCCCACCGCGCCTCTCTCTCCCGAGGGGGAGCGAGGTGAGGAAAGGAGGTCACCTCCCCGGCGCTTCCCTTTCCGGGGCGCTCTTTCAGCGGGGAGCCGGTGAACGGCACCCAGCCCCACTGCCGCGACCACTCCCCTCGCCCTCATCTTGGGCGAGAAACGGAGCGTGAACAGGGAGAGCGCGCGTCGAGGGAGCCGGAAGGGGGAACTCTTCCCTCCCCGACAGCCGCTCCAGACAGGAGAGATGGGGAATCGCGCGGGAAAGCGTCGCGGCGCTGGTTTCCCACAGTTCACCGCGCTACCCCGCGCGCGTCATTCGCTCGCGCCCCGGCTCTGGCTCTCCTTCGCATACCCCTCTCCAACCGCCGCGCCCCTTTCCCGGCTGGAATGTCACTCCTTTTAAAGCTCCCGGCGCGCGCTTTTCAACGGTCCGGCCTATGAGCGCGCGCCCCTTAAAAACAGAGGGGGGGCTCTTCTCCCATTGGCCCGTGTGTGTGTGTGTGTGTGTGCGGGGGGTGATTCGCCTGCTGGCGTTCTCGCCCGTTAAGCAAATAAGTTGATAATTTGGCGGTTTGAATTTGAAAAGGAAAAAGAATTCCTGCTTGCTTTCAAAGTCCAGCCTCTTTAAAGGGATAGGCTTCCTTATCGAAAGGAATGCTAGAAGCGCCATCTGCTCCCCCCGCTTTCCTCAGGCGAGAGTGTTGAGGACTGGGGAGCGGAAAGGCTCGCAAACATGCGCAGTGCTGGGCTCCGCAATGAGGCGTGAAGTTGTGTGTGATACTTGGGAGTACGCATCGCCCTTATTTCCCCAATTTAGGCCATTTCCGCACTAGCCTGTTATAGCGCGATGATTCCACTTTCCACCTCCTCTGGAATCCTGGGGTTTGCAGTTTCGGGAGGGGCCGTCCGGCCCCTCCCGAAACTGCAAACCCCAGGATTCCAGAGGAGGTGGAAAGTGGAATCATCGCGCTATAACAGGCTAGTGCGGAAATGGCCTTAGATACATCGTGTGACCTTACATTGTATCATTTAGTGGTCGAATGGTTCTACATCTTGTTTTACCTGTTTTATCATCCCCAGTGCCTTATTTGTCGATTTTTATCTTGTTAGTGGCAACAAAGGCCTGCCCATTGTCAGGGGGAAGAGCATGGTATAAGACATTAAATGAATAAATTATACCTTACTTCACGTATCAAGTGCCACAGAACTCGCTGGAGAGAGTGAAGTAACTGTAATACTAGCCATTTCCACACTAGACTGTTACAGTGCTGTTATTCCACTTTCAACATCCAGTAAACTGCAAACCCCAGGATTCCATAGGATGTTGAAAGTGGAATAATAGCACTATAACAATCTAGTGCGGAAATGGCCATTGGTTTTCTAAGAAGCCTTGTTAGTTTTGCAGCATAAAGGGGAGGAAGGGAAAGAAAGGGGGAAATGAATGTAGAGAAGGGTGAGAGGCAGGGTGGTGTAATGGTCTGAGTGTTAGAGCAGGACTCTGGAGACCAGGGTTTGAATCCCCCATTCAGCCATGGAAACCCACTAGGTGATCTTGGACAAGTCACACTCTTGGCCTCAAAGGAAGGCAGAGGCAACCCCCCCTCTGAACATATTCTGCCAAGAACATCCCACAATAGGGTTTCCCATAGGGTCATTGTAAGTCAGAACTTACTTTAAAGCACAACAACAGCAAGAGAAGGTTTTGAACCCAAGGAAACTGACTTTTGGTAAGCAGATTATTGCAGGCACACATCAACACTCCTTGGACACTAAAGATCTGAAAGGCTTGTAACACCCTGCGCAGACCTTTTGAAAATTTAGGGCAATGGTTGTGATCTGCATCCCTCTTGATCCTATTACATTCCATCCCACTCCCACATACATTCATTATACCCAAGCATTTATCACTGTAGTGCATCCAAAGAAGTGGGTTTATATCCACAAAAACTCATGCAAAAATAAAAACCATTTGGTTTTAAAGGTGCTACAACATTCCTTTTTTCCTTCCTCTCCTTTCCTGCTTTTTATGTGTTTAACACTAGGCAATCTATGTGATTGTCCTTTGTATATTTGACTGCTACTAATTAGGCCTAGATTGTACTGAGGTGGTAGGACAACCTAGGCTGTGCCACTCCTGCTCCATGTGGCAGATTATAGTTATATGGCGGATGAGTCCCTGCACATAAAAAGAAGCATGCTAATGGCAGCTAGATCTTTTCTCCCTGATATCTATGTGAATAGACCACAATTTTGTATGGGGAAATATGAGTTCCAGGCTACAACTGGAAATAGTACAGCCAAGACACAGTTACCATAGCTCTGTACAGATGTGCTTTCTATGAGCTTGGTAAATTTGAGAAGTAGCAAGCAACTCCCACTGACATCTTGCCCACTGCCCTCATTTCCAGTTATTTCACATTTGGCAGAAGATGTGAACTGTACACTTACAAACCTCAGTTCTCTTCAGACTTTTCATTAAACCAGACATTACAGTGGTAAGATAGATTTGTGGGCAAGTGGCTATTTTATCAGATACATTTTATTCAAATTCATCTCCATAGCTGGATCACAACTCTTGAGATCCACTTAGCCCCAATCCTGGAACAGATTCATGTGTGGCAGGATGCTGTTAGAGGCCAAGCTTTTTATTTTTAAGTGACATGTTTTCTAAAAGTCTCTGGATCTTCTGCTTTTATGGATATATGTCTATAAGATGAAAATAAAGATGGGACTTTTGTAGTTCCAGTAGCTGCTTCTTGTAGTGAGCACACAATGCCTATAATATAACAAGTATACTGGCTCATTTCTGGGCACACTTCAAAATGCTGCCTATGGCCTATACGTTCCTATATAGCTCAGGTCCAGGTTATCTGAAGGGCCACACCTCCCCATGTGAGCCTGCCTGTGTTTTAAAATCTGCAAAAGAAGTTTGCAGAACTTCATAAATATGTGTGGTTGTGGGGGGTGTGGGAGGAAATCCTCAATGGTACTAGATTATGCCCTTCCTAGGGAGGTTAGGCCAACCTCTTCCTTGCTGACCTTCCACCAGCAGGCAGAGACCTTTTCATGCAGGCAGATATGCTCGAGTTCTAAGCTGGAATCCTGTTGTTGACATAACACACATGTAATTCCAGGTATGTCCTTTGAACATTGTGAAGGAGGTATTTGGTACCGCTTTACATAATGCAGAATCAATACCTTTTTACATGATATTCACAGACACAGAACCAGCTTCAAAGTGTCAGGGCAGAGTGCCATTGCTATTTACATGGAATGTATGATTGGATGTGCCCAGGCAGCACTCAGTTTCATTTCTGTTAAAGAGAGAAAAGAGATGACATCACCCTCCCAGATCTCCAAACAGTTGCTGGGGGGCAGGGGATATATTAGCACGTGGAAGCTACAGGGAGTGGTAGAAGGAATGCAGAGCTTCTTAGTTCAGTACAGGATCTTGGCCTTAATGTTCAAACATATTTATTAAGGTGCTATTTTCAAGTATTGTAATGGATCTTTTAAATGAATTTATAACTTTTTAATTTATAATTTAACATATTTTATTAGTTACTTTAATATGTTGCAAGCCATCTTTTGTCCTATCCTTGGGAAAAGGTTGGGATACAAGACAGACAGACAGACAGACAGACAGCTATGTAATAGACACAGTTTTAGCAGGTACAGTTTTATGTGCTCCTTGATGTGAAAGCTGGACCTGAAAAAAGAAGAGACTGGTCTGTTGTGCTTTTGAACAGACTCAGAAAGTACAAGATTCTATTCAGAGATGAACATTGGTTATAAGAACAGAAAGAAATTAATATAGCTGATAACTGCAACAAAATGTTGCAGTGTTTCTCTTCCCTGTTCCATCCATCAGCCATATCTTCCCCTTGCTTTTTCACACCACCAGCAACAGATAGCACTCTGTGGCCATACAGCATGCTCAGTCTTCATTAGAAGACTCATTAGGTTTGCTTGTCCTGGCTTTTTTCTTTTCTTTTCTTTTCTTTTTCTTCTTCTCTCTTTTTTTTTTTTTGGTACTTTTACAAACATTGGTGTTTCCCCAAGCCTACTTATACCTCCCTCCTGAGTGTGAGTGGTAGGTTTTGAATACCTAAGCATGGTCATTCACATCTCAACATCAGAAAGAAGGAATGATCACATGGAACACTGATTTTTCAGACTTAGGCCATTTCCACACTTCACTGTTATAGTGCTATTATTCCAGTTTCAATATCCTATGAAATTCTGGGATTTGTAGTTTATCAAGGCCAAAGAGCTTGCTGGCTGAGACTTCTAAATGCCCCTCCCTAAACTGCAAGTCCCGGGATTCCATAGGATGTTGAAAGTGGAGTAATAGCTCTATAACAGTCTAGTGCAGAAATGGCTATAGTCTCAGTTACATTAGGATGTTAGCTCTTGATTATGAGATTCTTCATGTTTTAATCCAATTGGTGCAATTGGTGATATTTACTTCAGTTTAATGATTTATGAACTGTAATTTATCAATGATATGTTTTGATTTCTCATTTATACTGAATTCAGATTGCTACTTCCATTCCATATCCAACATCAGTCACTGTTTTCACCCTCTGTAGGTTTTGCATTAAAACAAACAAATAAGGATCATCTGCCAGAAGACTGAAAAACACAAGGCAACAACATGTCGGCCAGAGGTGGAAAGAAAAAAATGTCCAAAATGTCACGCTCCAGCAGAGCAGGGGTTATTTTTCCAGTGGGACGAATGATGCGATACTTGAAGAAAGGAACATACAAATATCGGATAGGAGTGGGTGCTCCTGTCTACATGGCAGCGGTCATAGAATATCTAGCAGGTAAGAACGTCTTTTAAGTAAAATGGTGAGTGGGAAGGCAGGGTGCTTTACATGGCAAGTTTTACATTGGTAAAAAACAAAACAAAAACACTCAAATCATTGACTCATTCAGTATTGCTGAATTTAAACTTTCAGCAGAGCTGTTGGAATAGTGGAGATCATCTAATCTGTTTTGCTATATCCCGGAAGGTATTTTTGTGTGTGTGTTGTTTTTTTTTGATAAGCTGGAATGGGTGCTATGTGTCATAGAATCATAAAATTATAGAGTTAGAAAAGTCTCCATGGGTCATTGAGTCCCATCTCCCGTTCATTGTGGGAACTCCAGAAAGACAGCTTATAAATCTGCAAATAAATGAATGAAAGCAAAAGTGTTGGTATATTGTAGATAGTGATCCAATCCATGTTTTTCAGTCCAAAGGTGGGATTTTTCATTTTGGGCAATGAAAAGCAGAAAGGAACTGAAAGAAAAACAGTCTTCTTTTAAAAAAAATGTGGCCCAAATATGAACTAAACATGTAATTTGTACACATAAGGAATTACAGAAGCAAGTATGGGGTTTTCACGCCCTCTACCATAGTGTATATAATTGTTAATAAGAACCAAGTCACGTACTAAAAGTAAATATTTGTAAGCCCCACTTGCAAAACCAGATTACGTTTTCATGGTTGGTGGACATGTAATGGGACATACTCATATGGATTGTTTAGCTCTGGCCTTGAGGTGAGGTGCACATAGAGTTCATGGTGGACTCTCATAACCCACTGTGTGTATAACCTATTTCTTTGGACTGACAGGAATGAGATTTTATTCAGTCTGCAGAAAAGCCTACTGTATGTACATGAGATGTCATTTATTACTGTCATACTAATACTACTATTGTTTCAGAGATACAATAATGGTCCTCAAAATACCTCCTAAAAGGCAAAAATAATATTATTTTATTAAAGCTGCAAATTCAAAGCATGTCTAGAAAATGTTCATATCAGTCACCTGGAGAATTTTAAAGCTGTGATGAAAATCTATTATTTGCTTGTTCGTACGAGCTTTCAAGTCAACTCTGACTAATGGTGACTTTATCCTTGGGTTTTCTTACCAAGATTTGTTCAGAGGAGGTTGTCACTGTCTTCCTCATGGGCTAAGAGAATGTGACTTGATCAACCCTTAGCCAAAGATTTCCATGGCTAAGCAGAGATTTGAATATGGGTTTTCTGGAACCCTAGTTTAACACTCAAACCACAAGACCATGCTGGATTTCTGTCAAAATATATACAATCAACCCTCCACATTTGCAGGTTTCACTTTTGCAGATTTGATTATTCATGGATTATTTGCTGTCACCTCTGCTGCCTCCCCTATACCATTTTTAGTAGGGACTGCAAGCCTTGTGAGACTGAGAAACTGTGAATGAGGCTTGTAAGTCCCTATTAAAAATGGTTGTGGGGCAGCAGTGGAGGTGGCAGTAAGCCCCACCAGCCACCCACTTCTGCCTTGTGAAGGAATCCTGATGCCTCAAAGGAATCCGTGGCGGGTTGAATATGGTGATCATACTTCTTTTTGTGTTAAATATGGTTTGGGAGGGCCTAAAGTTATTCATAATAATAATAATGATAATAATGATAATAATAATAATAATAATATTTATATCCCGCCTCTCCTGATGGATCAAGGCGGCAGCACAACAGCACATCAAATACATGCAAAGCAGTTAAAACATAGCTCATCCTCCCCACCCACCAACCCATCTAAAACCCCCTAAAACACATTGACTATTAAGAACAAGAGGACAGTTGGTGGGAGGCGGTGGAGTACTAGTCTGGGAAGGCCTGTCGGAAGAGAACAGTCTTGACGGCTTTTTTAAAGCCGTCAAGACTGGTAATATGCCGGGTCTCTTCCGGCAGGTCATTCCATAACTTGGGAGCGATAGAAAGAAGGTCCTCTGGGTAACTGCAGCCAACCTAGTTCTGACTGGCTGCAGTAAGTTCCTCCCAGAGGACCTTAATGTGCGGGGCGGATTATATGGGAGAAGGCTATCCCGCAGGTAGGCTGGCCCCAAGCCATGAAGGGCTTTAAAGGTAAGAACCAACACCTTGTACTGTGCCCGGAAACTAATAGGCAGCCAATGTAAAGACTTCAGAATTGGTGTTATATGGTCAGTTTTAGATTTTCCGGTGACCAACCTGGCTGCCATATTCTGAACTAATTGAAGTTTCTGGATTAAGCACATGGGTAGCCCTATGTAAAGCGCATTGCAGAAGTCAAGCCGTGAAGTTGCCAGCACATGCACCACTGTTTTTAGGTGTTCCAGCTCCAGGAAGGGGCGCAGCTGGCGTATCAGCTGAAGCTGATAGCAGGCACTCCTGGCCGCCGCATCTATTTGAGCTGTCATCTGAAGTGGCGAGTCCAGGAGCACCCCCAAGCTGCGGACACAGTCTTTCAGGGGAAGTGTGATCCCGTCTAGAACTGGTTGACAAACCTCCATACCTGGGCTAGGACCCTTAACAGCGGGTACCTCCATCTTATCTGGATTCAGTTTCAGTCTGTTTTTCCTCATCCAGTCCATTACTGCTTCAAGGCATTCATTTAGAGGCGAGATGCCACCTTTAGTTGATGCTATTTTCCGAGGCATGGAGAGATATATCTGGGTGTTATCAGCATACTGATAGCACCTTGCTCCTTGCCTCCTGATGATCTCTCCCAGTGGTTTCATGTAGATATTAAATAGCATTGGGGACAGGACGGTGCCCTGAGGGACGCCAGATTTGAGCTCCTTTTCGAGGAGCAGCTGTCCCCAAGCATCACCATCTGGTATCTACCTGAGAGGTAGGACCGGAACCATTTAAGTGCAGTGCCTCCGATCCCCAGCCCTCTCAGGCGTTCCAGAAGGATACCATGGTCTATGGTATCGAAAGCCGCTGAGAGGTCCAAGAGTACCAGCAGGGTCACACTTCCCCTGTCGATACCTAGGCGAAGATCATCCACTAAGGCGACCATGGCAGTCTCAACTCCATATCCTGCCCTGAAGACAGTTTGAAATGGATCTAGATAATCTGTTTCATCCAAGACAGCTTGGAGCTGAAGACCAACAGCCCTCTTGATCACCTTGCTTAAAAATGGGAGATGGGAGACTGGTCTATAATTATTCATATCCAGGGGATCTAGGGAGGGCTTTTTTAGAAGCGGCTGTATAATCGCTTCTTTTAAACAAGCTGGAAAATCGCCCCCCCCCCCGAAGGATGCATTAATAATATGTCTTAAATGAGTCTTAATGGCAACTCCTCCCTGGACGACCAGCCATGAAGGGCAGGGATCAAGAGGTCAAGTTGTCTTTCTTACCTTTCCAAGGAGCTTGTCTACGTCCTCGGTACTCACTGACTGAAACTGATCCAGTATAATCCTGTTCACGGAGTCGCCGGACACTCCATTTGTAACTTCTGCTATAACACCGGCATCCAAGTCGGCTCTTATCTGAGAGATTTTATCTGCGAAATGATTATTCAAAGCATCACAGCAAGCTACATTAGGTTTTAACAACGACTTCAGGGGAGTGGGTAACAGATCCCTTACCACCTTGAACAGCTCTGCTGGATGAGAAGTTGCAGATGCAATACGTGCAGAGAAGAAAGTCTTCTTCGCTGCATCTATTGCCACTCTATAGGAATGAAGAAATTCTGTATAGCGTGTCCTGTCAGATAAGAATCAAGATTTCCGCCAGTTGCGCTCTAGTCGTTGTCCAACCCGCTTCATGGTTTTTCCACTTTCACGGGGGTCCTGTGCCCCTAACTCTAGCCAATGTGGAGGGATGACTGTATTGTCAAACTTCTATAAATTGTATGTCCACTAAAGAATTCCTACTTCGTTGTTTTTAAACATAGTTTTGTATCACTATCCAGATTCAATTTGTTAGGCTTTTAAAATCAAGAATGTGTCAGTTATTAGTAATCTGACTGATTGCAAATAGTACTTTTGAGAAGTTGCCCAATTCTATACTGGACTAGGACATTCAAATACTGGACTAGGACATTCAGATGCTTTATCAGTGGCTAAGGATTTGAAATATTTTAGCAGTCTTTCCATTTTCCTAAATATATAGTATGTTTTTACTTTCTGGTTACAATGCAGACTGATTACTGCCTGCACAGTCCTCATTAGGTATGCTTCTGTTTATATAGTGCAGTCTTGTATTTATGCACTTATCTTGTAGCCATAGAGGAACAGTAACTTTAAGCAAGTAAGGAATTCCCTGTAAGTAAATAGGTGGGCTTCTGGGAGGACTGAGCTCTCCATCTCTCCTCTGCACCCAGCAACAAAATCAAAGGAGAAGCCCTAGAAGGGAACCCTCTTCCTTTGTGCCTAATATGGAAATATATTATATAGAAAAAAAGGCAGTTGAGGAGATACGGTTCTCCCTTTGGCCTTCCATTGCCAAGGCTACAAGAGCCTACTGTACAAAAGCTAGTTGATTTTGTGGATTTACAAGGTTTAAGAAAACATTGACTGAAAAATCTTGATGGTGGCACATAAGCATTTGAGAATTTATTTGCATTTTTTCACAAGCTTAATATCTTTGAAAATCTTACAAAGCCCCAACAGCACTGTTTGAGTATCTTCAGTGAAGATCCAGTAATTCAACTCAGACATGAGAATAGTTAAAGATGAGGAAATTCTGGATGATTTTTACAAATAGTTCCCCAAAGAGAATGCCTTATGGAAGTACTTTGTGGTAAGACCCAGGCTAAACAGACAAGACAAATACAAACACAAAAGTTATGACAGAAATATGTTGTTAGATTTTGTAGCCTGGCCAATCAGTGCCCTCACCTCAGTTATACCCCCCAGCAGGTAGGTGTCTGCCTCATATCAGATAAAGGTAACCTGAGACTTTTGGATTGCTTTTCTACCACTTAAGAAGATAAACTCTGAATGCATCAATGACTTGTTCAAAGCAATATAATGTATCTTTTAATGAAATACCATTGAGAATGCCCAGTTAAGGAATAAAGGATTTGAAGATATAAATAAATAAGAAGTAGTGATTATAAAAATCTGGTGAAGGCGCAGAAAAACTGATTTTGCAAATGAATAAGGCAACAAGCTGGACTAACTCTGATTGGCAGCCATCCTCTCTTAGGCTCCAAGGAGGATTCCTTTGCTAGACCTATCAGGAGATCCCTGGAATTACCTGATCATCCCCTTTCCAAGTACTAACCAACTCTGCTTAGCTTTCAAAATCAAAAGAGGCTGTTATGATGTAGTGGATTTATCTTTAAAAAGTTGTATTTATTAGAGTAATTAATGTAAATATGGATACATATTTAATGTATAGTACATGTAATAAGGTAAGTGATCGGTCAGGAGGATGTGAAAGTATAGAATGGTAGGAGTCACTGAATTGGTTGAGCATTTGAAGGAATGTTAAAATTAAATCATTTTACCATTCACTTATCTGCCTCAGCTATCCAACTTTATGAAAGTTGGCTAATCTTAGATATTCAAAGGCTTTGATGTTATTTATGTTTACTAGAAGAATATCTGTAGATTCTAATAGTGTACTCCTAACTATCCATACAACTGTGGCACAATTCTGTCAGATAGGCCAATTCCATTCAAGTGAATTTTAACAGAACAGATGGCTTGAGAATTATAGCTAAAAGGCACACTTTAGAAAATGGTGGAGATTATTTAATGACATTGCAATAAGTTCAATTTAGTTTGACTTACTGTAGACTGCAAACAAAGCAGACAAAAAAGAAAAAGAGTTGTTTATTTCCATATTTCAGTTTACA
This sequence comes from Ctenosaura bakeri, assembly GCA_948474755.1. Classification (NCBI taxonomy): domain Eukaryota; kingdom Metazoa; phylum Chordata; class Lepidosauria; order Squamata; family Iguanidae; genus Ctenosaura; species Ctenosaura bakeri. The sequence continues at coordinate 131,285 of CAOLHI010001515.1, forward strand.
GGTAGGTTTATCTCAATCCATCTGTTTGGCCCAGTTTGGGAAAGAAGCAAGATATAAGTAAAGTTAACAGACAGACAGAGAGATGTGGCCTTGCTCTGAATGCTTAAATCTTTTAAAATGAATTTAGCAAGTATGAAGATCATGGTTTTTTCAATGCTGGCATCAACTCTGCAATTAGTATATTGTAACTAAGGAAGCTCACCTGGCCACTTGCTGATAGCTTTTAGAAAGTTTGCTAAAGTTTACAAGGGTGTTTGTGGCAACTACCTTGGTCAGACTGTTTTTGTTTGCTTTGTTTACTGTTGTTGGTTGCTGCTATGACATTTTACCATTAATTATTTTACTGATTTAAATTAGGAATGGTAATGGGCCAAAATGATTAGATATGAATTTGAAAAACAGGGAAAATAAGTACAGTGTAATAGGTAAACCTTTGTTCATTAAGACCTCCGAAAAGGAATATCATCAATTAAGCTAATCAAACTTATAGGTGTATAGAATTGTAGCCTCAGACACTCATCCCAACTGTGCTGCAAGAATAATAGCATAAATAGCCATCTGTCACTGCTGATCAAGTTTGGGAACTGGTCAGCACACTACAGCATTGTGTAGTGGTTTTAGCATTGAACTATGACCCTGGAGAGGTTTCAGTTCCCCACTCAGCCATGGAAACCCATTGGATGACCTTGGGCAAGTCACATACTCTCAGGCCCAGAAAACCCCATGACAGGTTGGCCTTAGGGCTGCTGTAAGTTGGAAGTGACTTGAAGGCACACAACAACAAAAGCACAATTGATAGTGGAGCTTTTGCACTGAAATTTTATGTTCTGTTTCTTCTAACTGAGGCTTATCCCAATGTATTTGTAGCAGAAATATTGGAATTAGCTGGTAATGCTGCAAGGGACAACAAAAAGGGAAGAATTGCTCCAAGACACATCCTTCTGGCAGTTGCAAATGATGAGGAGCTAAATCAGGTATGCTTTCCCAAAAATTACTAAAGATGTTTTTGCTGGGTTAACCACTTTCTTATATCGTTCAACAAAGCTTCTTGTTGTGATAACAGGCGATTTTGTTCAAAGATACTACAAATAAAATGTTGAAAACTGCCAAGTTCAGGGAAGACTTGGAAATTGTCTTTTGTTTTCCCCCCTGAACTTACAAAAGGAGGTGTTGCCTGCAAGTAACTCTTGCTCAGTATATGTTTCCCACTTAGTAAGGGCATTGAAAGAATCTTTAGGTTTTCTGGGAGAGAAAGAAATTAAGCAGATGATCACTGAGTATGGTGACACTTGATACAAATATGTAAACTCATCGTCAAACTGCCCTACAAGGAACATGCTCTGCAACAAGTTATTTGAATGTGAATAGTACATTTTCATTAACCAATATCCAATAGTGAGATACACTGCACTGTTCCAATCACCTAAGTGTCTAGGATGGGCTATATTACTAACTATACTAATAGTATGTCAGTAACTGAATTCAAATAGGCTGACCTATACCTATTTACATGGGAGTAAGCTCCATTGATCTCAATGGGAACAACTTCTATATAGTTGATTCTTTGCAAGTAGTTTTTTTAAAAAGTTACTTTGAAGAGTGTTACAGTTATAAATGTTGCAATATAAGGAAAAATAAGAATGAAACATAGTTTGTTTTTTGTTATGTAATCCCATTCCTATCCTACCCACCTTGCAAGGTGTTTGAGACAACACATGTAGAGTTTTCTCATTTTGTATGGGGAATTGTTTTAAAGGCAACAAATGCATCAAATTAAATTGAATGAGCAACCTTGAGAGAACTGATGTTCAGATATATTCTGTCTTTATATACTGCCTCTTTCTGCAGTTGCTAAAAGGAGTGACCATTGCAAGTGGAGGTGTTCTGCCCAGAATTCACCCTGAGCTTCTTGCCAAAAAACGAGGCACCAAAAGCAAATCTGATACTATCCTTTCACCTTCTCCAGAGAAGAGAGGGAGGAAATCTTTGGGAACCAAGAAGACTGGGAAGAAAGCAAAGGCTTCCAAAGCCCGGACACCCAAAAAGGTAAGCAGAGGTCAGACTATGCAAATCTACTTATCAGGAAAGCAAGCTATTCCTCCTAGAGCAAGTCTCATTCTTTCTTGTTATTTAACTTTCTTTGTAGTGAGGTTAATTGTAGATGATATTAAGTATTAATTTATTCACTGAACCATTCTAGATAATGTTCATTATTAGCAGAATTTCAAGGCTGTTCCTTCTGTTCAAGAAAAAAGTTATCAGAGCGTGGACTGTTGTAATCTTTTAATGGATAGTGGTGTGCTTTTATTCTTATTGTTTTATTTTAAATATTTTTAAATTGCATTGAGTTAGTTTTTTTTTAATAACATAATTTAATTGTTTTTAACTTGTTTATTTTTATGATTGTTTATACTTCTGTTTTTTTAACCTATGTTGTGAGCCTCCTTGGATTTTGCAAGACAGAATATGTATTGGAAAAACGAATAAATAATGCCATGTTATCATGATCCAAGAAAGACCATAGTTGACACACCACTAGCTATAAGTACTCTTTGCTACTGAGACCATTTTGAGTCTCCAGTGGAAAGTCTGAAACAAAGGGGTACCTGAAAGCATACGATTGCTCTCAGAAGACCACTACCCCACCTAGAGCAGGTTGTCTGAACTCAGAAACTTCCCATTCACAGAGAAATCTTATCAGGATTTCTTTTCCGATTTTTAGCTTTCATCCACCCCACAACTGCCTCCAGATGACCATTGTTTTCAGTACTTGCATAGTGTTACCTGATTCAGGTAGAACAGAGAGTGCAAGGTGTCAATCAGAGTAGAAGTGACACCAGACTCCAAATCATCTGATGACACCCCTAGCAGTTTATTATAGACATTAAATAACTTGTAAAGGAACCTTCACAAACAGTACCCCCCTCTTTTATGTGTTTCATTATTTATTAGATTTATACCTCACCATTCTCCCAGGATGTGATCCAAGGCAGCTTCCAGAAGTTTAAAACATGATTCAATTAAAACCTCATTTTACAAACTTTTAAGAAGAATTAAATAACAATGTATTAAAACCATGATTAAAATAATTAAAAACACATTTAAAACATAATTACAATTAACAGATGAAAAATAAAATAAAAATACACCATATCACTTCACCCATACTACTGTTATATAATTTACAACCTAAAGGTCATCTGAATAAAAAAGATCTTCACCTGCTGATAGAAAGAGAACGGGGGTGAGAGGCAACCAAACTTCCTGTGAAAGTGTGGGAGCAACTATGGAGAAGGCTCTATCCCATGTCTTCACCAAATTAATTTGTGAAAGTGTCAGGAGTGAAGAAAACCCTCTGGTCCAAATCCTAACACTTGCACTGTCTTGTATAGATAGATATGGTCTCTCGCATAGTCTGGACTTAAGATGTATAGAGTTTTAAAGGTCAAAATGGCACTTTTGAATTGCGCACAGAAATGAACTGGCAGCCAGTGAAGTTGTTTCAACAGAGGGGTCACATGATCTCAGTAACTCACCCGAGTCAACAGGGTGGCCACAGCATTTTTGAACCTTCTGAAGTTTCCAAGCTGTTTTCAAAGGTAGCTCTATGTTATGTTGTTTTACGGTGATTGAAATGGGATGTAGTGTAACAGAGTAGCTCAGAATGTTGCCTCTTTGATGTGTTTGCAGAACATTCTCAACTACAGAAAATGGGGTCACCATATATTTATTATGATAAAGCATCATTTGTGCAGACCTTTGGAAGAACTTAAAATACGTATATTTGATAATCTGAAATACTGCCATTAGCTTTCCTCCCCGAACATTCTTATTCATTTCCAACAGAACAAACAGAAGGAAAATGAAAAAGAAGGAGCATCAAATTCCTCAGCTGATGATGGACCTGGAGATGGCTTCACCATACTCTCCTCCAAGAGCCTTCTTCCAGGACAGAAGGTACTGAGTCAGAAAACAAAAGAAGGATCTAAAAAATACTGTGCACAGTGTCTACTCTGAGGTGCTCAAGTTTTGCAGTATTTTAATGAGGATTTCATCAAGAATCAAGATCTCTTTTTTTTTTAACAAATAATAGTTTTTTTTCTTGTTTTTGGGAATTAATTTCATCAGAAAATTGCTTCTCTTCAGGTCATAACTTCAGAAGTGTATATCCTACCTCATAAATTTCTTACCTGGTCAGAACTAGGTATTTTCTCCAACTTCTCCTTCATGCCACTGTATGTGAAGGTTGGAGTCCAATGCCATGTTTGCAACATAATTCCTTGGGTTACTGTCACTCAACCCTTCATTACACTAAATCCAATAGACTTACACACCAGCTATTAATTAATTGGTAGCACAGCTTACCTTCATGTTGAAGTATAGTATATCCAAATTATGACTTGGGATGCAAGTTTTCCAAAAGTAGGATTACCCATGTTGTGCAGTGATGTATGATCTTGAAAATGACTTCCATGGACATTATTGAGAGTGGAATCCACCCCTAACTTCTTGCTTGCTCTGTATAGTTGATCTGACTTTGGTGCCTGCTTTAAAATACCAACACTGGTAACTCAGTTTCTAAAATACTTGTGTATGTTGGCTGACTATAAATGATGACACTGCAATGAATGAGACAGGGTTCTTGAGGGGAAGAGAAAGCATGTGGTCATCTTTTATATAAAGCCTGTGTTTGAAAAGTGAGCTTCTTGTAGTCTAAATTTGAAATTGAGCACTTAGCAACTTGATAGCAATTTGGCAACTTAAAAAAGGAAGTAGGCTTCGTTTCCTTTGGTATGAAGGTGATTCTACAGTGTTCATTAAAAAAAAAGTGCATGGGGAAAACATCTTACAGTTGGTTTATGTGCTTATAGGAAAGAGTTCAGGCAGTCCTACTGACAGAGTTGGAAAGCTGCTTATCAGAAGGAATTTGTTGCATAACTCATTATGAAACCCAGAAAAATAGCATATTGTTATGTAAAAATAACAAAGAAAAAGACAAGAAAATTTGTAGTAAATCATTATTTTATCATAGCTTTCTAGGTCCTTTTTTGAGGGGAAAAAATCCATCCTCAAAATGGCCTAAAATCAGGGGGAAAAATGCTCTCAAAATGTGCCCTCCCAAAGTTGTAAGCAAATTTTATTCCTATATAGGAAAATAATGACCAGGAGTTACATTATTTTGCAAAAGGGATGGCTATGGACATATTGCCCTGGGTTCAGGCTCATACCATTTATTTCCAACCAGCGTGTTTACCTGGCATTGCCTGGCATTTTATTTTCTCATAAGTAATATTTGTTAGAAATACCTTAGGAGTTACCTTACCTTAGGAATTAGATGCGGTTGAAATATACAGATTTGAGATCCTGTGTCTAATTTCTCATAGGTACTTCTTGTTAGACAGATTTGAGATCCTGTGTCTCTTAATTCTCTCACAGGTAATACTTGTTGGAAATATCTTAGGAATTATCTTACCTTACCTTAGAAATTAGATGCGGTTGAAATACACAGATTTGAGATCCTGTGTCTCTAATTCCCCAAACCGTCTTGTCCAGTACATGTAACTTTTCCCCATATTCCCCAATCCAATCTGTATTCAGAGTTGTTAACATACAGAGTTTGGGTTCCTGAGGGAATACACTGCTGTCTTTCTTGCTGCTAGGCCTTGTCTCCATAGCAACCAGAAATTCTCAGTTATTCTCTTGCTGAGAATTCTAAAGGCTCCTCCCTGAACTGCTAACCCCAAGATTCCATAGATTCCACAGCCAGCCAGTCATATGAGGTCTTTGCCTCACACAGTCAATCATATAAAATCTTTGCCTGCCTGACGCAGACAAACAGACAAACTCACTCAAACTCATGAATTTTGACTTTAATATAGTAGGTATGTTACCTCTGATCTTTGTTGACAGCTCACTGAAAGCATCAACAAATGTGCCCTAGAAATTAAAAGGCAAACTCCATTTGCAGAATTGTTTGGAAAAAGACTGGAAATTAAACCCATCAGTATCATACTGTATTTAAATAAATATCTGTTTTAGCATTTTTCAAATCTAGTGTATCATTTTGATTGCCCCATATCAGAGTATATTGTAAAGCTGGGAAAAGTACAGAAAATTATTGGGGAAAGAGCACCATCCCTGGAAAAAAAAAAGGCTAAAGCTTTTGATCCTTTCTAGTTTGGGAAGAAAGTACACCGCAAAGTTGACATTATATGAGATTTATAAAAACACAAGGAGTGGACACTGAGCAGGAGGTAATGGGGGGTGTTTTTCTACCCTGTGCCCATCTGGTGGGCCATACTAGCACATTGCAGTAAACCTGAACTGATTGATATCACTTTTGCCCACCATTTAAAGCCAATTTTTGAAATTTCTTTTATGTTTTTGTGAGGCTTGGTGGCTTCAGAGGCCTGAGAAGGCAAGCTGCTATCTTTTGGGCACATTTTGGGTGTTTTTTTTGGGGGGGGGGAACAACCTGTATTAAAAAAAAAATTAAAAGAAAAATTTAATCTAAGGTGTTTGGGGGACTTCTGGGTCCCAAGGACCACATGCAGGCCACACTTTGTCCACGGCTAGTGTAGAGGGAGATTATTTATCGCCTCTATCCTTGTTTTATTTGAGACACTTTCCTCCTGCTTTACATATTGTAACTCTACAGAGCAGCTAACAGATTTAGAAATCTAGGAATCATAGAATGAAACTGAATAGAAGTAGCTTCAGAGTGGAAAAGAGGAGGCATTATTTCACACAATGCATGATTAACATAAGGAATGCCCTGCCACAGAATGTGGTGATAGACTAAGATAGCTTTGAAAATGTTTAGCCTCAATAAAATCATAAATCATTTTTAAGGGGGTTAGACAGATTCATGGATAATAGGTCTGTCAGAGGTAAGAGTCATGAGAGCTAAACTGAATCTCCGTTTTCAGAAAAAATACTGGATTCTGGGGATATACCATGAGGGAGGACTGTTGACTTTTTAGTGTAATTTTGTAGATTTCTAGCTGGCCTCTGAAACAAAAATCTGGATTATTTATCCTTTTGTCTATTTCAGGGGTATATATGAAACTCCTTTCCATCTATTCTAACTCATTTTACATATTTTTTTTCTCCTGCTGCACGGGCAACTTGCAGCTCTCCCTGACACAGAGTGACATCAGCCATATTGGTTCTATGAAAGTAGAAGGCATTGTGCACCCAACTACTGGTGAAATAGACCTCAAGGAGGAAGTAGGTAAGACTTTCTTTAAGGAGGTGGGGATACTTGACCATCTGAATAACTTGTTTTTCCGAGACATCTGTCGACATCACATCGTCTTCAAGTCTTTGACAAGAAATCGAAACTGAATCTGAATTGTTGTGGAAAGCTGTATATGTTATGGACAATTAATTGACGGTATCCAGTTTAATGTCACATGGTCAGAACTGTGTAGATCAAGTTTTCCTCTCACTTTCAGACCAAGCTGCTATCTCATGTATGCTATTAAGCTACTGAAGATGTAAATCCTACCAAAATCAATTGATCTTGCTTCTGAATAAATTTCTGTAAAAGCCCTTCCTTGTATGGTATTTTCTGTTTTTACTGTGTGCCAATGTTTTGACTTTAGTAGTACCAAAATTCACATTTTAAATATGAATTTAGGGTACTGGGAAGAAAAAAAAAATTCTTTTGGTTAATGGTAAAGGAATGGTTCACCAGAGGCCACTATATTCAAAACTGGTCACTTTCTTATTTTTAAATTTTAGCCATACATTGATTGTAATTACCCCTTAGACCCCCCACCCTCCCTATCCCTGTCTACAACATAGTTCAGAGATCAGTCAACATGTACCCAGCAAAAACAGTCACAGTTCATAGTCTGTTATCCCATAGCTTTAAATGAGATGATAGTGGACAGGTATCTGTAGTTGATAAATGGGAATCAGAGTTCCATAAAGGAGTCTTTTGTGATTTCCTCTCTGTTTAGTTGAGTATGGGAGGTTAATTTTTCTGCTAAGGCAGTCTGCAAGAGTCTATCTGACCACCTCCTAATTGATAGGTCGTTTGCTCTTGATTTCTCAATTCAAGTGGCACCTAGCATTATAGAAATTAATTATTTATGTGGAAAATCTGTATTCCCTGCATCAAAGATTGAGAGAATGGATAACATATCTTAAAACTGTGTATCTTGCTTTGTCATTTGGCTAATCCAGGAAAGAATCTAAAATTGGTGGACCTTAGGACAATGACTCCACATATATTTTAGACGGCTTTTTCCCCACAACCTTTCCAGTGTCTGTCAGACAAAGCATTATTAGTATGATGCCATTTAACTGCATAAAGGTGCCACCTGCATGCTGATCTTATAACACTCTTTAGGAAGGGAAGAAATGAATTGGTATGGAGAAGTTGATCAAATGGTGTACCAAGCTTTATTTGAGATTTTTGTGTTAAGACTTGTCTCCAGAACTATTTTCAAACCTTTGACTTGCCCAAATATGTTTCTCAGTTAAGAGCTTGTAGATAAATGAAGTAAGATTAGCTGAATTATATGGAGAAGAACCATGTTTTTGTTTGAACATAGTGAGTCCCCTAGGAGGTCCTCCTGACCTGAATATCCAATTGGCAAAGGAAATAATCTGAAGTAACTGAAACAAAGATATGCATCGTTCTTCTTGTCTTCTGTCTAATACATGCTCCTTTTAAAGGGGATTGCCTCATAGAACAGCTCTTGGAATGTAAAGTGTCCCGTTTGTCTCCAGCCTTTGAAGTGCTTAGATTTATCACAGGAGCTAAAGTTAGGATGTTCAGGAAAGGAGCATAGCAATGATAACAAAGGGACCGACAAAACTGCTTCTTATGACATTACATTTCCTTTAAAATTTGTGTTTTTAAGTGGAAGCTCTGTGCAGCCTTGTAATAAAGACATCTTGCTTTTATATCTATTTTAGGCAAAGCACTGGAAAAGGCTGGAGGTAAAGAGTTCTTAGAAACAGTAAAAGAACTCCGTAAATCACAAGGGCCTCTGGAAGTCACAGAAGGTAACTTTATTGCTGTAGTTTTATTAATCGTTTTATATTGTGAGCTGCCTCTGACCACAGTAATTGAGGGCAAGGCAGAAATTTGTTGTTGTTGTTGTGTGCCTTCAAAGTTGTGACCCTAAGATGAACCTACCACAGGGTTTTCTGGGGATATAAATAAATACATCAGTCAATAGTTTCTCCTCTCAGATACTCAGTCTTTCTCCTGCCATTCTTCATCCTTGAATAAATGTTGTTTTGGCATTTTTGATATTAAAAATATCTAAAGGAAATGTTGGTTTGGAGACACTTCTTTGTTGTGGTTTTGTCTGGCTAAGAAAGTAATGCTGGTTTTGTTTCCATGCTACAAGTCAAAGCTTGCTTTTTCAAAAAAATCATGACACTGAATAACTGATATTCTATACATGTCTCTTCATAAGTTCGTTCAGCAGCATTCAGTTGCGATTACTGCCAGGTATAGGTATAGGAATGTAATATTTAAAAAATGTCACTGATATTATTTCATAGAAGTAAGAAACACTGAAATGTTATAATTTTTTAGTTATACAAATATCAAAGAAATATTTTTATATACAATAAATAAGTACACTTAATTTAAAGGAATATTGCAATTTCATGCAACTATGTGGTACTGAGATGACAATGATCCTGGGAGTATATCACATTGACTGCTGTGCACCTGCTGCTGGGGAGACATGCATAATATTGCATTACTTTCAATAAATTCCAGATAATGCTTGAATATGTGTGATATTTCAGCCTACAGATTATTGCAGTGTGGTTTGAAAAAGAATATAAGGGTCATAAGTAAAGCTTTTTTGATTTGAAAAAGCACACAGACTAGGCTTATATAATTTTACTTATTGTGCTTGCCACAGCAGGTGTGGGTCACTCTTTAGCAGGTCACAAGAGATCAGATTTACTTCAAACTTTGAAATTAAGGAGGTAGACAAGGATCATCGTGGCAATTCTATGGCATCCATGCCACCTCCCCAACTCAAGTAAAAGGAGAATTTGACCAAACCAGTAACTAGAAAGACCAAAAAAGAAAGAAAAAAAAGGATGAGGTGCTTGCTTGGGCACCACAGCTTTCAAAGGTTCTTTGAGCAACTTCAGGTAGCAGCATCCCAATCAGCTTGCTTCCTATCCCACTGGTTCTTCCCAAGGGAAAGAGCAACAAGGAGAGGGAAAGAGATGAACCTTTTTTTTCCCAGTCAGGAAGAGCAAAAATGGTGAACCCCTGCCTAAGACAACAGAACCTCATTTTCTTTCCCTTTTCTCCTTTTTCCCTTCTAGCTGCTCTCAGTCAGTCCACTGGCTTAGCAGCAAAGTTTGTCATTCATTGTCACATCCCACAGTGGGGTTCAGACAAGTGTGAAGAACAACTGGAGGAGACTATAAAGAACTGTTTAACTGCTGCTGAAGACAAGAAATTGAAATCTGTGGCTTTCCCACCTTTCCCAAGTGGCAGGTATGGATTTCCTCTGTTAAATCTTTCCATTTTAATTGTTTCTGAAGAGTTTTGTATTCTATTCATAATCTAATTTTGACACATCTAATAATAGTCATTTGTAGAACTCCTTGCATGTTGTTGTAGTTTTTCCTGTCAGGGCTCCTGGTCATTTTACAGTTGCATATGTAGGTGTCTGCTGGTTGAAACTTTTCCATCGTTAAATCCTTTGTTAAATCACCTGAGCTTTATATTTCATTCAGCTATTAAAGTCATAGTAAGAGGCCTGCTTAGGTATTTTGTGAACTGCCTGGGGATTTTGGTTTCCCAGCTGAAATGCTAAGTATTTTTACTTAACATTTGACTGTCCATTCAGTTATAAAATGAGAGGACTGAGTATTAGAGAACATAGCAGTTAACTCAGGACTGTTTAAGTGAATGTTTTACTTTTGGACTTTAACATTGGTCTCTTTCCTTCTATCTAGAAATTGCTTTCCAAAACAGACTGCAGCCCAGGTGACTCTCAAAGCCATTTCTTCCCATTTTGATGACTCCAGCCCTTCCTCCTTGAAGAACATATACTTCCTGCTTTTTGACAGTGAGAGCATTGGCATCTATGTGCAAGAGATGGCAAAGTTAGATGCAAAGTAGCAACAAAGGCCAAATGAAATTTTATTTTTCAACATGAATATGAGTAGGAATGAGAATTAGAATTGGGTTTTATTTTTAAAATATTGTGAGGACGGAGTATGTGAGTAGCTTTGAAGTTCTGTGATGGGTGGAGGGCTTTTGTTATGAAAAACAGAGAGGAAATTGTTTGGGAGAGTTTGATCTGCAATTATACCATACTTTAGATGCCCTCTACCATTTTGTATGATCCCAAGAATTTATGTTGCCAGCTCTCTACATTTTAATGTCTCCAGTTATTTTAGTTTAGACCTTTGTAAAGATTAATCTTTAGAGTAGCAAACAATTCAATGCAAACAGTGGTTGAGAAAAAACGTGAATTGTTTGCTTCCCTTTCTTTTCCCTCTAGTAGTTAGAAAGCCTTACGTTGTGTCTACATTCCATGTTGGAGAAAGTAATTTCAAAGGAAACTCACTTGGTGCTTTACTGTTTTAACCCAGAATGATCTGTAATTGCTGAAAATATTTCATCTTGTTTTGTTTTTATAAAAAAAATGGCATCATGCTTTTTTAAAACTTTAAATTTGAGTTTTTTTCACTCCTGCTTATTAAAATAGGAAAACAACTTCAGCTGCAAGTTTAAAGGCAGAGAGATCTTTTGGAACTGCAAAACAGTTCTGTCCCCATAATGTAAGCCATTGGTGTCTGCCACTGGGAGATATCTTCATTCACAGAATTAGTTGCAGTTTTACAACTCTAAAATTATGCATACTAGACCACAGAGAATCTGGACATTAATTTTTTTAAAAAGAAAGAGACAGAGTTAAGGATGTATCAAAAAACCTGAGCCTTGTTCTTGCAGCATATTTGTGTAAACAGTGTGCTTGAAGAGGGTTTTTTTGTTTTTAAGATCCATTGGGTGGTTTAAACATGCTTGGACAGTATCAGTTTTTAAAGTAAAATTTAGTTCTTCACATCAGGGCAAGTAACTGTGGATGGCTGGGGCAGATCATTAGCCCCTCCCAATAATGTGGAAGGCTGACTGTGCTCACTGCTGCGAAAAAGAACATCCTTTTTTTTCATCCCCTAATGACTTCAAACATCCTCTATCTAGGAACATAGGGGTATTTTCATCATGCTTTTGAGGCCCAGGACATGCCTTTTTTCACAACAAGAAATGAGCTAAAGTCACTTTCTTTTCATTTCCTTCTTCAAAAAAGGCTTTTCCTGACCCTAAATTGCTCTGGGAGGGGCTAAACATTTTGCAGGGGGCCTCCAAACATGGTCAGGATGCTTTCCACATCCCCTATAGGGTATTTTGGAAGATTCTGAAGAAAAAAAAATGCATTTTTTTACCCCAGGCGCCACACTTTGCCTACCCCTACTTTATATGCATATTTTTATTCAGCCTTTTTTCAACCCTCCAGGCAAAATTTATTTAGCATTCTAATCAAGTTTCTTAGAACAAGAGTGACTTCAGCATTGTCTGGCCCATTTTTGTTTCTACAGTCCCTGTGAGCTGCACACATAGTAAACTCTAAAGAAAGAATGGATTCAGATCACTTCACAGCTGTCTGTATTGAGTGATGCTGAGTATGCATTCCTATTCAACACAAGAAAGACCTTGTTGAACCACAGCAAGGTCTACTGAATCCAGCATTCTTTTTGCAAGCAGAAAGATTAGGTGGGTTAATAGCATAAGCATACTATCAACTATCATGTGACTAAAGTTTAGACAAGAAGTTGCTCTCAGACATAGGAATCCAGCTGTTATACTCATATACAGGAAAGGAAGTCATATTCTTATGAAAGAAGGAAAAAGTTTGTTATTCTTGGGAGTATTATCAAAGAATAATATGATATGATCACCTCAACAGAATCCTGTTCTGCCACCTCATTTTTGCATGGAGGTGGCCCTGGGTTCTTGGAAGCTCTATCAGTGGACTATAAGCTGTAGCAGTCTTCTAAAATGCAGTGGCTGTGAGTATGACCAATGGATGAAATACATGTTTGGCACTCAAGAACATGCTTAGCAAGGAACCAAAAAGCTCATGATGAGACTGGCCATCAGGAGATGAATCAGTTGCAACAAGTATTAACACAATGACAATGCAGAATAGTTGCAGTCTGCACTAATGGAAGGAATGAAACCGTAGGTCTGCAAAGTGAATACTGTAGAAATGATCGGTTTAGCTGGATTGGAATCACTGATTTTTTTACTGAACTGTAATGGAAGGGTTTTTTGGGACCATAATTGTAAGCTCTATTATCTTTAGGTGTTGTCAATATGTTTACAGTGCACCCTCCTTATCTGCAGGGGTTCTGTTTCAGGAACCCCCACATAAAACAAAATGTGAGTGCTCATGTCCTGTAAAACTAAATGGTGGTGACATGCGTGCAGACACTTGAGCATGTGCACATCACCACCATTTTAGGTACAGGACACAACATGGTTGCTCAGATTTGCACATTGAGGATTTCAGGTAAGGCAGGCCCACTGTGTTACAAAGAAACACCACATCAGTTTACGTATCGCTCATTTTAGAAATTTACCACAATTCAGCACACATCAAATTTGTAAAATGATTTTTATGTACCATTCTTGACCCATGAATAGAAGGAAAGTACTAAAGTTGTGTGTATTAAGCATTTGTGAGGCTTTATAGAACCTTGGTCCCATGAATTGGAAAGCTCTAAATTCTGGGTTGCTTGAGACACCAAATTAATGCAGGGACCCAGAACAAGTTGCTTTAAATGTTAGCAGCTGGACCAGAAACAAGTCCAACAAATATACGGAAGGGCAACAACTTGACTGAAGTGAATACATGTTAAAGGGGGGGGGGCATAATCACTAAGTGATGAATGATTACTTCCAAAAACCACATAGCCCAGTTTTTTTAATTCAAAAACTCAATCCAGTTTTGCAAAATCCATGTTAACTTATGAATTAATAAAGTTCAGGTCCAATGTAAAATGCAGCTTCTGCAAGGATCTACTGAACATACTACATAGCAACTCAACATCCTTTCCCCCTAATGTAACTCCTCTCTTCAACAGAAGTATATTCTTAGTGGCACTGGTAGTTTCACATTTTTTTGCTAGCTTCCCTTTTTCCTACTAGGAAGGCATAGGCTGATCCATCTTCTTCCAGCTTTTTGAGACAAAAAGATCTTTGCTTTTGGCAACAGTCACTAAAAAATGTCCAGCGTAGTATCCATTAATCTGCCCAACTCCATCATTTCTTCCCATTGAAATCAGAAAGGTAAGTGATCCTGAAGGAAAAACACAACAGATTATTTACAAAAGCACCTCAGAGCAATATTTGATCTGAATAAACATTTTAACTCTTCTAGGCACTGGCAAAAGCAAGTTTGATTTTTACACTAGGGATGTTTCCAGACAGCTAATGCTGTCAATTAAAACCATGCAATTCCATTTTTCTCTGCACAGATTTTCTGTGATAAGAAAAAAAAAAAGCCACAAGAATTGGTGGAAGAAAATGAGATGCTTACAAATGCAAGCTATTGACATCTGCACTTCCTTGAAAATTCTATGAACAAATGAAGCAATTACACAATAAAAGTTGCCTGGAAGCACCTTATGCCTATTATTGCTATTTACATACATGACTAGTTCACACATTGATTCATGATATCTTTTTTTCCCATACAAATAAACCCCTGATAAAAGACCATCACAGAAGTAGCATATGAACTAGCAGCACAAAAGTACACTATAACTGCCTTGTAACAGCCATTTTAAAACATGTAATTGCAGAAGTTGCTGTAGAAAGAATAATCCCGGCTTACATAGTAACTTTAAAATTCCTATTTATGGGAGACATGTAGAATTATATGAGGTCATTAAATCAGTGGGCCTTTACCAGGTGTGTAGATTTTCAGAGGTTTCTGCGTCAGGCTGTTGATAATGTTGGTCACGGCAACATCTGCATGGAGTCCAGCATGGTATGCCATCTTGGGCTCTTTCACATCAGCACAGTCACCAATAGCATAGATATTGTCATATCCTTCTACCTGAAGGTGCTCATTCACTTTCAAAGCACCATTACTTGCCAGGTTATCACCTAGGGTGGTACAGAGGAAGGAATGAAATTGCTATCAATCCAATAAACTTAATCCTAGCTGAATATCAAATAAAGGAAAGCTGTACAAGAATGGTAATTGATGTGATCATAGTGATTTTAAGCCATTATAAGAGGACAGCTAAACTATTTCTACCTTCATCCAAAGGATGATGAGAGATGGGCTCCTGAAATACTTCTGTGAACACTCAGCATTAGACAAGAGTCAAATTATAAAGAACTCAGTATTTTCAAAATACCAGTTTAATATTTATCTGGTCCCATTCAGTTGATTTTAACTCATAATCTTGCCATAACAGTTAATTAGCCTGACTTGAATATTCACTTTGTTAGATGAATATTTGAAGTTTCAGTTTCAGCATTTTGGAAAACGATGGTGGGTTGTACAGACAGGACATGCTTTACCTTTCAGGGCTATAACCGAACTTGGGTTTAACTGCAGGCAAACACATACAAATACTAATCTATAGACAATATGTTGTCCTTAACAGTATAATACTCTGTGTGTCTGACAAAAGTCCCACTGAGTTCAGTGGGACTCACCAAGGTACCGTACAGGATGGCAAACTGCAATCAGAGGCAGATGCTTCAATGTACCTCGTAAAAGGAGCCATGCTTGTTAACAACATAATCCTCTCACCAATAAACAAATCCAGACTGCCCTTGCCTCTCTCCAAAATCTATAGAAAGTTGATCAGCCGTTCCACCTGAGACTTGAAATATGGATTTGAAAGAGTTCTCTGTTTCATTAAATAGGTTGCACAAAGAAGGCTGGCCAGGAAATTACTTACTGAATGAACTGCTATATGCCAATGAATTGACTTTTATTCCAGTGCAAAGGATTACCATGTCAGTAACAATTTCCGTGCCTTTATCAGTCTTCACTACCATGTTCTCCTTGAATTGGTGTAAAGTCAGTTCGTGCAGGTTATCAACTTTTTGACCTATCGTAAGCAGTAAAAAAAAGGGGGGGGATAAGCACTTAAACTATTTTCAATTGCTCACTGATTCTATTTATCACAAGAGCTATGTGTTACTAACCCTTTCACTTACAGAGAATGTCTTCAAAGTGTTAGTCAGCAACTTTTAGTTAAAACTTAGAAAACCACCTGGAACTCAATATATTGCCTGTGGATAAGTGGAAGGCTTTTTACTCTGTACACATCTTGGGGAAAAAATATGTCAAATAACATTCCGAACTCTTACATGTAGGGCAATCCTATACAGGGAGGAGAAGCGCCAGTTTCCAAGGAGGAACTACCAAACTTAAGCTGGCAGCAACATGGAACAGCAGTGTGCAGGTTTCCACTAAGCTCACTGCCGTCACCAAACATGAGGACTTTCCTTTATCCTCAACTCTGCCACCAATTTGTGATGATTTCCTGTTCCACCACTGTGGCAACCAATTGTGGGGACTTCCTAGATGCCTTCATGGCTCCTGTGTGAGATTTTATTCATCTTCTATCTCCACCACTCTTTACTAACTGCTGCCACCACGACACTGTGTCTGAACTCAAACTTTCCAATATGTAGCATTCTCTGTATAAATAATGTATAATACAAAAGCGTATAATACAAAAATTATGATTTAATTATTTAACACATCTAAATTACACCTCTCACTCTCTCACATCCTAATCCTGATCCAGACTAATTTTCCTAACTGCTCAGACTCCACTAACAAATCTCTAAATCTCACTTCAACAGACTCCACTCTCACTCCCTACCAACTGACTGACACCAGCCTTTTCAACCCCCCATTCCTCCAACCACCACTCACTCCCACCATTCCATTCTCTCACTCACTCCAAACAAACCCTTACCTTATAATATCTAATACATGGTAAGGTAATAACTTTATTACCTTAAAGATGTAATAAACTTTTTCCCTTGGAAAGTCCACAACATCACAAGCAGCTTGACGGAAAAGGTATGCCAATCCCAAGGAAGACTTTCCTTCTCCCGTTAAATGTATCTCAGAAGAACAGAGCTGGGAGCAGCTCCAGCAGATCCAGAGCCACCCCTGGCCTGGCCTTCTTCACTGTTACCAAGAACAAAGGCAAGCAGACATTTCTGCCCCTGCAAAGGGAAGGCTTGCAAGGACCATGGCCTGTGGATTTGCTTCTCTGCAGGTGGAGAGGCCAATTCCCTGTATTCTTTGTCCCCCCTTGGACACTGCCCACCCATGAAAATATTTCTTCAGCCCAAGTAGTACAAATAACAGAGAGGAATAGTCAAAACTATACCATTACAACCAATGGCTTTTAAATGGGGTAAGGGAAGCTGTCCTCCAAAGCAGAAAATCTGCAAGTGCAAAATAGCACATTGCAAGCCTCAGTTTAAAATGGGCACATTTTGTCTTTTGTCACATACCAACACACATGAGCAAGGCTCAATCCTGCACCATTTACCACTCACTTTAAAAAAAAAAAGGAAGTACACATGCACAATTTAATAGAGATGCACAATATTATTTACTCTGTGATTGTACACAAGTAAAACGTGTATCAGCTGAAGAGGCCTGTGGCTATTCCTGCTATACCTACAGCAACATGTCCTGTAATGGGCCATCTTTAGACTTCTTCAGAAGAGAACCCAGGATTCTTGGGGAAATTTCGTTAACAAGCAGACATGCAACCCAAAAGCCAGCTATATACATACACAACAAGACGTGCACTCCCTCTCGTATAAGTGTCTCTTTCAACTCTTGTCGGACTCTGGGGAGGAGTTCTACATCTCCCAATGCAGCTTTTGAGTGAATTAATGTGACCTGGGAACAAAACAAGATGCTCAGCTGGAAACAGTAATCAACAGAGGCTTATCACCACACCACAGAAATGAAACCATTTGTTCATTATAAGTTATAAATCACACAGCACTCTAGATTTATATTTATTTTTTAAAAAAATCTTTTCTACCCTATAACCAAAAGGCTTGAGCAAATGCTGCCAAGAGAACAGCTTAAAAACAATTTAAACAGTGAAAACAATGCAACATAATTAAAATTAAGCAATGTATAATTAGCTTCTAAAGCCTAGGTGTAAAGCCAAGTTTTAGCCTAGCAGCTAAATGAGGTCAGCACCATCCAGGCATCTGAGGGAGGGCATTTCATAACAAGGACATCATAGCTGAATGTCTGCTGCACATACACTTTTTAAAGCCTCAGGTGTCCTGTGTGCTGCGGTTCAGCAACATCTGAAAGGCTACACAATTCCCATCCCTGCTCTACCATGTCCAGTACACTTAACTTCCAATAACACACACAGGATTGCAGGTACTAGTTAAAATAAAGGATGGGAAACATACCACCTTACAGATATTTTAGATTTCAGTCCCCATGATCCCTTACAATTTACCATTCAGGGTGGGAAGGACTGGAGTTAAATCTAAAATACCTGGAGAGCCAAAGGTTCCATACCCCTGGATAAAGTCACGTAAACAGGGAAGTGGGGGAGAAGTTATGAGAAGGGTATGCGTATACCTGCCCTAAAGACAAAATACTTACTTTCACTGGACAAACTCTGGTCTCTGTGGAAGACTACAGATCTAACAGAGTTCTTAGCAACTTCCCAGGTTACTCTGGAAGAAGGCTGACAGGTAAATTGATGTAATACAAATTTATAGTATAGACTGCAGTGAGCAACTGCAGCAGGGGCAGGAGCCATTCTATGCCCCCTAACATCTGCATGGAGGGCCACATCAGTGCATTCTGGTGCACTAGACATGGTATCACTCCCAGCTGCTATTATAGCTGATTTTCATCAATTTTTTCACCAGGTTTTTTTTGGGGGGGGTGGAATTGGGGGGCCCTTAGGGGACCAAATCCCTGTGTTTGTGGGAGGTTGGGGGGGCTTTTGGACAGTTTCCAGATGGGAGTCTGGAGGCCTGAGAGGCTGCATTTGAGGGTCTTAAGGGCCACAGGCAGGCTGGGGGCTGCACTTTGCCCTTTCCCTCTTAGTTACAGTCCAAATATATATCTGTTGTAGTCCCTCCACTGTGAACATTTTAAGGCTCTCTTTGCCTTCTGGCTCTGACATATTAAAAATAATGAGGTATTTAAGACCACTAAATAAAAGTGATGCGCTGATAGGTAGACTATAGTATAACGTGTGCATCATACCTCTTTGGTGGGATACTCAGACTTCACTTCTGCAGCCATTTCGACACCAGCAGCACCGCCACCCACAATTACTATACGAGGAGCTTTTTGAACCTTTCCGTTCCAAAAGGAGAAACAAGCTGACATTATAATATTGTTATAATCAACAATATAAACTATATTTTTTCATAAAGCTCTGTAACTCCAAAGAAATTGTCTGAACTAACTTAACATTCATCAACAGTACATACATGACTTTCTTTATTTTGGAAGGAGTCATGTTGCTTACTAGAACTGCTACATTCCTCTTAGAAGAGGCTTTGAACCTAGAGTAGGGTAAGCAATTGCCAGGGGTCAATGTGGTGCATTGCCCCCTCCTCACATGGGACCCAGCAATCCTCATTCCTTGCTTCCAATCTAGAGGCTGCAAATGTTTTCACCTCCAACGTAGCCAATAGCAGCCCTCCCCCTAAAGTTTTTTTGGGATATAATTGGTCATTTTGCTGCATCTGGAAAAAAGTTCTATACAGTCCACCACCATTTGAGGCCTTCTTCCAAACAGAAACAAGCTCCTTCTAGGCTCAAAAAGGCAAAATGACAATAGCACACCCCAGAACCTTTGAGGAAGTGCTAATGGTCAGTTTAGGGGGGAAACATTACCCCCAACATTTGGGAGCAGTGGTTGGCACATAGACCCTTAGGTAGACCCTTAGGACCCATGGCAAAAACAACCCCGGGCCCAGCTGTACTCTGTGAACTTCACTATTCCTGCTCCTGACCTATAGAGAAGAATCCCAAGTAGGTTGGACCATCCAAGATTTCTTCCAGATTTTCTTTAGGAAATAATAGAAAATCTGATCTGTTCATTTTACCCAATATTTGTTGTATTTATATCTTTTGGATGTGTTCATATCTAATTATCTTCTATTAGATCATTTTGATAAATATAACTAACTTTTCTTTTACAGAAGCCAGTTCAAATCTCAGCACAGGGAGTTAAGTAGATTCTTTTTATTCAGAAATCCTGACAACCATGCTACAACAGATCAAGTTTATTAACAGCCTGAGAAAACTTATTGACATAAAGCTACCAAATTCAGTTAGCAGTTGTAGAATGATCTGAACCAGAAACATTTCAGTTGAGAACTTTCCCTCTTATTCTTGACTCTACTCCAGAATGGCCTCATCCAGCAGCCATCCTGTCACAAACCACACTAGGGTGACCTGAGGTGCCTCATCCCAACTGAGCTAGGGTCACCTAAACTGTGCATAGGGTCACCTAAACTGTGCATAGGGTCTAGGGTCACCTAAACTGTGCACAGAATCAGCGTAGTGTAGTGGTTTGAGCACTGGACTATAGCCCTGGAAGCTAGGATTTCATTCCCCGGTTGGCCATGGAAACCTACTGGATGACCTTGGGCCAACTCATACACCTAAGCCCACAGAAAACCCAGTGATCGGTTTGCCTTGGGGTTGACATAAGTCAGAAACAACCTGAAGGCATACAACAACAACCAGCAATGCAAAAGGACAGATAATCAACTCCCCCTTCCCCACTGAAAGAAATGTTCAGTGTTACCTCCTTCACCATGTCTTCATAGGTCTGAATAGCAGCCTGCATGTCAATGATTTCGTTAAATTTCCCAGGGAAAGGTCCAACACTCCCTGTAGCAAGGATCAGATGAGAAAAAAAGATCTCCTGAAAAGAAATATACAATGGTCAGACGTCCTCAATCAAGGAGTGCCCACTAGTGAAAACAGATGTTAAATATAGATATACCCACTTCACCATCATCCAACAGAACATGCTGTTTCTCCAAGTCAATTCCAACTACTTTGCCCTGCCGGAAGCTGTCTTTAAAGGTTACAGAGAAGGAGATGAAGGTTTTCTTTGCAAATCCTGCGAAAGCACAAAAAATTGAGCATTAATGGCCCTCAGGGAACAACACCTGGTGTTCTGGGCAGTTCCCATAATCCCCCTGCAGCAGGTAGACATCGGTGTGCTGGCTAGGGATAATGGGCTACAAGCTAAAATTTCAGACATATGTAAAGCCTGATCTGTGTGTGCAAGCAGAACTTTGAGGCAGATGAGGCAGTAACATGAACCAGTGTTATTTTAGATGCTTGGGTCAGATTTTTTTTTAGATGTGGGTCAAATTTTGAATGCTTTCAGAGCAATGCAGCATGCAACAGAACAAGTTATTTTTTAACACTATTACAAGTAAGAATGAAACACTTTTTAAACTTGGGCAACAGGAAGAAATTGATTGTTTTACAGTAAGCTGCCAAGATCTCACAAAAACAGAAAGATGTCTAGTCAAGAGGGAGAGGCACGGTTCTAGGCTGACTATATGTCCTACTTTATAGCTGTTGGACTGCAGCTCCCAGCATTCCTCATCACTAACCATGCCAGCTGGAGTTCTTTGGAATTAGAATCCAACATGATTCCCTTGCCCTCCCTTAGTGCATTTCAGGTGACTTGGATCACAGTACCCATCTTCCCTAGCCAGTTACACCAGATGCTGGAGATTATGGGGACTGTTGTCCCAAACACCTGAACAGTGTTGGGGAAGGGTGGTCTAAAGAACTTAAGGAAAACTAAATAAGAACTTACCACTCTCTACAGAGGCCCGGAGGGCAGCCACATTGTGGTGGAAAGCATCTCTCATATCCACAAGAACAAAGGGGATCCCCCAGCCCTGTAGCTGGTGGGCGGCTTCAATCCCCCCAAAGCCCCCTCCAACTATTACCACACGCACTGAAGCGTCCACGGACACTTTGGATCCCATCCCAAATCAGCAAGGCTTGTTCAGTGAAGACAACTGTGGAGAAAAGCAGGGGAATGGATGAGATCATCTTGCACACAGTCTATTATAAAACAATTTATTATAATACAGTGATGTATTTAAGTATTTTACTCCAAGCCTCAAGTCAAGTCTCAAGTCTCTACCTTCAAGTCTCAAGTCAAGTCTCAAGTCCTTGCAAGATACTTTCAAGTCAAGTCTCAGGTGTGGGAACCAACTTTATATCTCAATCTGTATTCCAGAATTTCTGGACAGAGTCAAAAGTCAGTTTTAACAATTTAAGTAGAGTTGGTCCTCTTGTGATTTTGCCATCTGCAGCTATGGAAGTGGTGAATAGGATCCTTCTTGCTTCCCATTTGCAAAGCTGGGGGCTTTTTCAGAAGTGGGGAATAGGATCCTTCTTATTCCCCATTATTGAAGCTTCAAGAACTTTAGAAGGAAGGATCCTTCCTCCTCAAGACCACTGCCTAACACATTTTGAAAGTGGAATCATAGCGCTATAACAGTCTAGTGCGGAAACAGCCATTGTGAGGAACCCGTAGCCGCCTAGATGTTCTGGACCTCAGCTGCCATAATCCCGAGTGCTACTTGTAGGCTTCTGGAAGTTAAAGTTCAAGACTCCTGGAAGGCCACTAGTCCCCCAACCAATCTAAGGAGGTATTATTATTTTTATTAATTTTATTGCACTGGCTATTGTGATAGCTTCCAGGTGGGAAACAAAAACAGCATAATAGTAGTTTATGAATTGCAGGGTGATGCAGCCCCTACGTTTGACAACTTTTTAAAGATCGATGCCTGAGGAACAGTGTGACCAAGTCGTTAATGTCAGAGGCAGAGTTACCTTAAAATCTGGGTTGGGCAGATCATTCACTGCTTAGCTCTAGCTCACCTATTTGATACTGGTTGCAGTGAGCATCAAGGAGCAGGGAGGGAACCATGCGCAGCGCCTTGAGCAATTTTGGGGAAGGTGACTCAGATGATTTGAAGTTAATGAAAATACGATCTTGCTCAATATAATGTGATATTATAACAGTGAGGTTGGGGGCATGTATAGAAATGTATCGAAATACATGCTATTTGTAAGTTGTTCGCCGCCTTGATCCATATGGAGAGGCGGGGTACAAATAAATAATAATAATAATAATAATAATAATAATAATGAGGTAGACTTGAGTCAATAGACTTGGACTCAAGTCAGACTTAAGCCACTTCAGTGACTCGAGTTGGACTTGACTCAGCAAAAATTGCACGCTGACTCAAGACTTGCATATTTTTAGTGACTGATTTGATGTCCTTGGTTCAGTAACATAACACGTTCATCCAGAAACCTTACAACCTACTGGTCACATGAGGATCTGTCTCAAGCCCAAAGTGTGGACACATTTCTCAGAGGGAACAGCAAATGGGTCAGGCAATGGGCTTAAGGTGGGCTTGAGATCTGCTCAGCCGTCATCCCCAGTACCTATAGGAAGAACTTTCTAAAACTTTTCGTAAGAGCAGAAGGCAAGGCTCATGCAAGCCAAGTTCTCTAAGAAGCTGTGCTACAGAAACCAAGCAAATATTTCTTTTACCGGAACCGGCGCGGGAAATCCAAAAAATTCTCAAGAAATGCACTAAATCCGAGGTTCGCTGCAATGACGTCCCGCTGGACTAGCGATGACACAACTACGAGATGCCCTTTCTGCAAACGAGCAATAGCCCCACTGATGTCCACGGGGATAATAATACAGCAGCAACCCCAAACTAGGCAGACTCTCTCCCTTCTGCTGAATCACCTTCAGCCCCTGCTCGGCTTCTATCCCGGAAGAAACTGACTCGGATGACTTGGACGTATTTCTAAATCCGGCGCCACCCAGCGAGGTTTTGGGAGTATCGCACCTGAGAGTGGAATGTCTACTGAAATTGCTCAGCCAGGGCGAGATGAAAAATGATCTCTATCCATTAGACGCCGAGTGCTGGGCGTTTTTACGAAAAAGGAAAAGAGACTTAACGCCAGCAAGTATGCGTAGGAGGGCTGCAGTGGAAAGCTACGATCGCGCACTCCAAGCCTCTAATTAGGCCATTTCCGCACTATACTCTTATAGCGCGATGATTCCGCTTTCAACCTCCTATGGAATCCTGGGGTTTGGAGTTTCGGGAGGGGCCGGCGCTGTTCATTTCTCCTCGGTGAACTTGTTCGGAGAGGCTTTGGTGCCAACGATCAGATTATTCTATGCCAGTTACTATACTATACTCGGGCTGGCCTCCTGCAAAGTTCTTGGCATACAAAGAGAGACACACCTTACCTGTTATCAGAACATAAGAGGCAAAGTGGCTTTTTGGACTTCAGAATCGCTGGCGGCCGAAGGATTGGAGAACTTGCAGTCCCACAAAGTAACTCATCATTTCCGCACTATACTCTTATAGCGCGATTATTCCACTTTCAACATCCTATGGAATCCTGGGGTTTGCAGTTTTGGGAGGGGGCCAGGAGGCCAGGTGGCCCCTCCCTAAACTGCAAACCCCAGGATTCCATAGGAGGTTGAAAGTGGAATAATCGCGCTATAAGAGTGTAGTGTGGAAATGGAGATCTGTGTAAAACGTTGGTAACAGATCAGGATTCTCTCTGCAGGTAAAGCAAGTGCTGCACCAAGAACAACAACATTATTTGACTCTGTTTATGCGCAAAAATGCCTTCCCTATTTGCACACAGAGGATTACAAGTAGCTATGGAGCAGGAAATGGTCATCTTCTGACCCCTGGCCATGGAGCTATGCTCAGCCTTTATCTGGCATGGGACACTTTTATAAGGCCATTTCCACACTACACTGTTAAGTGCTATTATTCACTTTCAACATCCTATGGAATCCTGGGATGGGCCTTTAGAATTCTCAGCCGGAAAGCTGGTTTGGTCTCTGTAAACGACAAACCCCAGAACTCCACAGGATGTTGAAAGTGGAATAATAGCACTATAACAGGGTAGTGCAGAAATGGCCACAGCCAAGCACTGCAAGATACTTCCAAGCCTACCCTCACATACTCAAGGACCTGAGCCATTTCCCCCCCACCAATATACAAAGTGAATCCTAATGTACATGTTTCCCCCTTAATAAATGCTGAATTTCACTCTCTAACTTACTATTAGAGTCAGCACTGGGGTTTGTCATCTTGTTAGTCACCCTGCTTTTGTGCCTTTAAAGGCTGCCTGACACTGAACACACTAGCAGGTGGCGCTTTTCATCCAATAAAGCAAAGCATTTCACTTGTTTGGGGTCTCTCTGTGTGTGTGATCCTGCTGTTAAAGGTACAGGAGCTCGCGCAAAACAGCAAAGTCAGCAACCATCTTCTGTTCTGCCCTGGCTGACTCATCCGATTGTAAAGCCAACAGCAATGAAGTACTTTTCCTGTGTCATTTGATTGCTCAGATGTTTTGTGCTTCTTTCGGAAATCTTATTCTCTGGGTGATTGTTAACGTTCCCTCTCTGAAATATGAACAGCTCTGGAAGTACATATTGCAGAGTGATTTAAATCAGGGCACGATATTTAGTAAAATAAAGTGGAAGTTGGTTGGAGCCCTTTACTTGAGAGCAAACTAGGGGGCTGTAACTAAAAATGTAACAGCTGGGCTAGACTTGGCCCCTGCCCAGATGCTGAACTCACTGGGTTTCCGCACTACAGTTTTAAAGTGCTGCTATTCCACTATCAACGTCCTATGGCATTCTGGGATTTGTAGTTTAGGGAAGGGCACTTCCAATTCTCAGCCAAAAAGCTCTTTGGTCTCAGTAAACTACAAACCCCAGAATTCCACAGGGCATTGAAAGTTTAACACTGTAGTGCTGAAATGGCCTCAGCTGCTTACAGCAGGGGGCAAAATTGTCCCCTGACTCACAAGTATTCTACATCATGCTCAGTTGACTTCTTCCCATATAAGTTAAATGGGAACTGTAGAAAACTGAGCACCTTTGCACCTTTGTTCTTTGTCTGCCCTTAGTTTTATTTACTAGTCATAGAGAAGACTCATCTGGCAGGGAAGATCTTTCCAACATCTTACCCTTTTCCCTGAAATGCTCGATTTGGATCTGCAGCAAGCTTTTATGTGTGGAAAAATCCAGACTCATGGAGCCCTGTTTGTAGTCCTCATGAACAAGCACAGGCCGGAAATAACTCTTGCCATTAGTGCTGCTGCTCTAGATAAATCTTAGCCACCCACTTTTTGTTTTGTAATGAACCACAGTTTTATAAGCAGAAGGCATGGATGGCATTGTTGAGCAACACGTTGCATAAGGCCCCTTGCACCTCTCAGCCCTTAGGGAGTGCTATGATGTCATAAAAGAGGTAGGTAGCCTGTGGGGCTGGATGAAGGCATAGTATCATTTTATATCCTGGGGTGTTTTTTTAAAAAAACCCATTGGCGATTTTTCTGCATGAGGCAAGATGGGGTCCCCCTCTCCCCAGTCCACGTAGAGAAGCTGACTAAGCAAGTAGCTCACTCCCACAATAATGCTGCCAGCATCTTCCACCACTGAGGCAGGAGGCTATTGTAGGATCCCCAAAACAAGTTGTGTAGTGTATCTTGCTCTGTCCTTTGGTGGGAGGCAGTAAGAAAGTTCACCAGGAACAGCTGGGGGGCAGTTCTACCTCTCCTGCCCCACATTTGTCCATTCAGACAGTTTCCTCACTGACCCCCTTGGTAGGGCCAGCACTATACATGCCCGAAAGCCCAAAAGCTAGGCCCTGGAATGCTTGCATAGAAACAGTTTTGCTCCTGAGACTGTAGGCTACTAAATTGTATGTAAGGGTTGCCAGCTCAGCCTCCAATAAATTGTTCGCTCCCTGAATTAGTAGTAAGATGTCCTCTGTTATATTCGTTGAATGTGCCTCTCACTTTTCCATGAAAGTGTGCTGTGCTTTGGGGAAAAAAGAGGAGGGGTATATACATACCAAAATTACAGACAGGCTATATAGATCAGGAAAACAGAATCCTTCCTTGTACATGAGCTTCACTGAAGCCAGTTGGTCAAATCTCCAAATAAGTGGTTCTCAGGCATTGGTCCTCCAGATGTTTTGAACTTTAGCTCCCAGAATTCTTGAGCATTGGCAATACTGGCTGAGACTTCAGAGAATTTAAGTCTAAAAATCTGGAGAGTCAAAAGTTGAGAGCCACTATTCTAAAGAAAGGGCATTCAATGAGGCTGCAAGATACATAGGAAAAGAATGGACATGTTACAACCACCAGGTGGTGTAAAAAGACTAGGATACAATATTTTCTAAAATGAAACAGAACTCTCCTTTGGAGTTTTTATAAAGGATGCTGTGCATTTACTTTCCAAGGAAACTGGCTTGTTTGTCCTATGTAGGATCTGGTAGGGAATTGCTGGGAATGTCAATTCTCTCTGGCCTCATGGTTTTCTGTCCCCTCTCTCCAACATGTGTCTATATATCTTCTGACTGAGGATGACACTTCAAGCATCTGGCGAGGCAGACTCTGCTCTTAAACACTTACACCATCATAAATATGTTGGTCTTAAGGGTGCCACAGGGCTCCACTATTATCCTTTTACTGAATGGAAGTCACACTACTAGAATGTGGCAAGTACTAATGGGTGGCAGACAGCTGGCAGTGCCCAACTGAAGCAAGTAGCAGAGTTGCTACAGTACCAAGTTAAGTTATTTTTTTAATGATTTGATAATTAAAAGAACCTTTGGAAAAGCCATTAATCAATGCAAGTATTTTGGTGCAGAACCTTTATTAGAATAAGTCTGCTATGTCAGTGCTACTCAAGATGATGACCAATGGACTGGTGCCAGTCCCTGAGGCATTTGGTGTTGGTCCCCAGTGGGTTATAGGAAAGAAAGAAACAATTGTAGTCAGTGGGCACAACTATGGCACTTTGGAAAAAATAATTGCTGATTCCTCCAATGCTGATTCCTCCAATCCTCCAATTGGTCCTCCCCGCCTAAAGAAATTCTATCCTAGGCCATGTTCCAGCAAAATGATAAAATGGGATTGGTTTAAGTAATTCTATTTTAATATGCATTATTTATATGTTTTTAAATTGTATTGTTTTAAAGTGTAAGCTGCTTTGAGGTCCAATGTTGAATAAAAAGTAGGATACAAATAAATGTTGTTGTTATTGTTGTTTTATCCCACTCTTTTCAGGATTCTTCCCGCATTTTATTTTCATAATAAACCTGGGAGGTTAGGATAAGGCAAGAATGAGGGTGCTTTCAAGCTAGATTTTTATTGCACTGTTCTCTTGCCTCATTCACAGAATTTTACACAGCAATCCAGACAACTCTGTGTTCCACTTGTAGTCCTCCTATTTCTTCCTATCACGTCTCCTGCCTCATTTCTCACCAGGAGATAATGGAAATACTGTGTGCAGTGTCTTTTGACTGGTGACACTAGAAGCTGTTCCTCTGAAAATACCTTTGACCAGCCACAGTGCACGCAGTGACTTTTATGGTTGAATAGGAATTTGAGCCGGCCGATGGCACTACATTTCTATGATGTAGGATTGCATGCTGCTGTATGGCAAGAGGTTATGCTGATGGTAGCAGTGCTGCTGGGAGTGTCTCCCATGTCAGACAGGCTTTTTATGGGGAGTCACACAAA
Source organism: Ctenosaura bakeri (assembly GCA_948474755.1). Taxonomy (NCBI): domain Eukaryota; kingdom Metazoa; phylum Chordata; class Lepidosauria; order Squamata; family Iguanidae; genus Ctenosaura; species Ctenosaura bakeri. The sequence goes on from CAOLHI010001515.1 coordinate 159,982, forward strand.
ATGTACCAACAGTTATTGGGAAACAGCAGTGTTGGGGGTTGAGACTGGAAGATCTCTCAGAGACAACAAGAGGGGCACCATAGCTAGCACTTGTTAGTACTGTGCGGAAGAAGGCATGGTAAACTCCCTCTGAATGTCTTTTACCATGAAAACCCTATGATGAGACAATCCAAAATGAAACAAGGGATGGTGCCAGAAGATGAGTCTCCCAGGCGGGATGGCTCTCAGTGAGCTACTGGGATACAGCAGAGGACAACTAAGAATACTGCTGTGGCTAATGATGCAACTAGACTCAAGCCAAAAGGACATTCAGCTGTTGATGTGCTCAGAAATAAAAGGAAATTCCAAAGCTACACAATACTTATTATAGGACATGGACTGTAAGAAACATGAATCAGGGAATATTGATTATATTGATTATATTCATTATTGATTATATTCAATATTGACATATTGATTATATTCATTATGGATCATTTGGAATAAAAACAACATCTTAGGTAAGACATTCGTCTTGGTAGTTGATATGTGGCCCAAAAATAACAGTTTCAGCTTTGACTGTCTTTGTAAGTCCTACTTAATTTAATTCCATGTTTTAGTATGGTTGTTATCAAACAGTTTATTATTTTGTCTTTCACAAACAACTCCTAAGTACTTCACTTTTTCAACAATCCTAAATCCAAACTTCTCCATCAGTTTATTCTGATCTTCTTTTGGTAGATTTTTAGTCAACATTGTTTGAATATAATTTCCTTTTCTCTCTCCTTCCTTAATTTGTAAGATGGACATTTTTCTAGTTTATTTGCTGTTTCAAAGTATTTCTGTTTAGTATATTGCATTTTTTCTATTTCATACACCAAATTCATTAAGAATTGTTTTATAATATCTTTATTTGCTTCAATACATCCATATTTGATGGTTTTTGTTTGAGTTCTCCCTCAATCTTTTTAATTTCATTTGAGACGATTTGATTTCGTTGCTGTCGTCTTCTCTTTAATTCCATATTTTGTTGAATAAATTTCCAATTTCTGTTTGCAGCTGTGAAAGCCAAACAGTGAAGAAAGCTAATAGAGAGAAAAATCAACCCATTTGAAGTGTGGTGCTGAAGAATTGTTCTATTTGTATCGTGGACTGCTAAATAGATAACTAAATGGGTCATAGCGCAAATCTAGCCTGAACTATCCCTAGAAGCCAAAATCAGTAAACTGAGATTGTTATATTTTGAACATATCATGAGAAGACATGACTCACTAGAAAAGACAATACTGTTTGGTAAAGCAAAAGGCAGTAGGGAAAGAAGAAAACCACATTACAGACTCAGGCTATTTCTGCACTAGACGTTTATAGCGCTATTATTCCACTTTCAACATCCTATGGAATCCTGGGGTTTGCAGTTTTGGGAGGGGCCAGATGGCCCCTCCCAAAACTGCAAACCCCAGGATTCCATAGGATGTTGAAAGTGGAATAATAGCACTATAAAAGTCTAGTGCGGAAATGGCTTCAGTCAAGGAAGCCATGGCCCTGAGTCTGCAAGATCTGAACAAGGCAGCTGAAGATAGGGTGACTTGGAGACTTCTCATTTATAGGGCCATAAGCTGAAGTCAACTTGACAGTAGGTAGCATCAACAAGGACTTTGAACATAGGCCAGTGTGATGCAGTGGTTTGAGCACTGGACCACAACTCTTGACACCAGGGTTCAAATCCCTGCTCAGCCATGGAAACCCACTGAGTAACCTTGGGCAAATCACACTCGTTCAGCCTCAGAGGAAGGCAAAACCAAACAACCTCTGAGAAATCTTGTCACAGGAAAACTCTGTGATAGGTTCACCGTAGGGTTGCTATAAGTTGGAAATGACTTGAAGGTTCTCAACAACAACTGTGATCTAACCACTATACATGCTGTATATATGCTATATATTAGGCTGGATCTGAGATATCTAAGGCCATTTCTGCACTAAGGCCCCTCCCGAAACTGCAAATCCCAGGATTCCATGGGATGTTGAAAGTGGAATAATAGCGCTATAACAATCTGGTGCAGAAGTGGCCTTAAACTACTATGTTTGTGATATACTTCATTGAATAGCTACTCTTACCAAATTTTGGAAAATTAGTTTGTCTTCAGTTATCCAAAGGATGACATTAATGGCCAACTTTTTGGACTGAGGGAGGCTGTTAACCTGGAAAAGGCAGTCTGACTAAATGACTATTTATATAAGATGCAGGGCCATCATAAGCAGGGTGTTTTCCCATTCAGGTATCCTTGTAGGATAACCCTGAGGTGAAAAAGAAAGAAAACAAACTGTAGGCACATGTTTAAAACTATGATGTTTCAAGTACGCTGGACTGCATCTCCCCTCCAGGATATTAGAATAAAAGATTTGTTTGTTTGAGTTCATGCAAGGGAAGTATCCCTTCTCCTCCCCCCCCCACATAGCCCTCTGCCACTCCAAAAAGTTACCCTGGAGCATAGGGGCCCCTCCTGAACAATGGGGGAACATATGAGTTAAAAAAGAGAGAGGAAGCTTTCCTTTGTGAACTTCTTTATAGCTTCCTAGAGTGCCAGCATGATTTTGGGGATGATTCCTAACTCCTTAAGCAGTCCCCCATGCCTGGAGTTGTCAGGTGAAAAATAGGACAGGGCTCCTGTACCTTTGATAGTTGAGTGGAGGAGAGATTTTAAAAGAACAACAATCATCATCATCATCATCATCATCATCATCATCATCATCATCTGCTTTTGGCGTCATCTGTCCCAAGATGGAGATTCAGGGCAATTTACAAATTAAAATGATTATGGTTTAATTAAAAACATTAAAAAGTCACCATTAAAATAGAATTAAATTCTTAACCATATTAAAACAATTGAAAACTTACCCTTTACAAAAAAGAAGAGGAAGAGTTGAGAGAAATCTCTGGATTTAACATTGAGAAAAAGGTAAGATATTTGGGGATTTACATTACGAAGAAAAATTCGGAATTATATGAAAACAACTATCTAAAAACTTAGAATCAAATTAAATCAGACTTACAGAAATGGAACAAATTAGAACTTTCACTATTAGGATGGATAAACACCATAAAGATGACGATTCTTCCAAAGATTATGTTCCTGTTCCAAAATCTCCCAATAATAAACAATAAAAAACCATTTGTAAGTTGGAACAAAGAGATTTCAAAATTCATATGGGCAGGGGGAAACCAAGAATAAAGATGAAAGTATTACAGGATAGCAAAGAGAGGGGAGGATTTGGATTACCACATCTAGAAGTATATTATCAAACATTCTGTCTAGAATGGATAAAAGAATGGGTACAATTGAAGAATCATAAACTATTGGAATTAGAAGGATTTAATGTACATTTTGGATGGCATGGATACAGCAAGGCACAGATAGACAGAGAATTCAGAGACCATTATATCAGGAGAGCCTTGATGAGAACGTGGCAGATGATCAACAAGAAATTTTACAGTAAATTGCCTATGTGGACACCACCTCAAGAAGCCTTCAGAATAACAGAACCAAAACAAGGAGAAATACTAAGATATACAGATTTAATAAGATGGGAAGGGAGAACACCGGTGACGAAGACTAGAGTGGAATTAAAAGAACAGAACAGGGAATTGGATTGGTTTCCTTATCAACAATTAAAAGAAAGATATAAAATGGATTTAAAAACTACAGTATAGGAATGGGAAATGAACAAATTGGATGAAATCTTAATGCAAAACGAGAAAAAAACAATTTCAAAAATTTATAAAATTTTATTGGAAAGAGAATTGGATCAGGAACGGATCAAGGACTATATGATAAAATGGGCGTAGAATGTTGGTCATAGTATAGAGCTGGAAAAATGGGGAAAAAATGGGAGGAAGATATAAAATTCACCCAAAGTTTGATATTAAGAGAAAACCTTTACAAATCAATGCATCGTTGGTACATGACTCCCCAGAAATTAATGAAAATAACAAGAAAAGGTAATGGGCAATGCTGGAAATGTGGAAAAACAACAGGAACATATTTTCACACATGGTGGTTATGCCCTACAGCTAAAAAATATTGCAAAAAGATTCATGACAGCATAACCAAGCTGCTAAAGGTGAAATTTGAAATGACCCCGGAGACATACTTATTAAATATGATTGAAGAGAATAGTCAAATGAAGGGTAAAAGGAAGATATTGTTAAATCTAATTACAGCGGCAAGGTTGAATTACCCAAAATATTGGAAAGAAGAAAAAGAACCCCCTCGAGAAGAATGGAAAATAAAAGTGATGGATATTATGGAAATGGAAAAATTATCCAACAACTTGAAAGATAACTCAATTCAACAATTCAAAAAGTAGTGGGAAGAAATAATAAGATGGGTGAAGAAGAGATGAAGAGGCATAGAACAGAAGAAATGTTAAGGGTAACATCTACAGTAAGGAGGGAATATAGTGGGAAGAAGGAGAAAAATAAATAAATAAATAAACATTATAACAACAACAACTGCCAAGTATGGCAGATTACAATAACAAAAAGAGATTTCGCAGGAAGGAGGTTTAGTAAAAGAAAAGAAATAAAGAGTTTGGAGTGGAGAAAGCATGGAATAAGGATAGGAAAAGGGGGAGGGAGGGAAGGGAAAAGACTGGGAGGGGGGAATAGTTTAATAAAGAGAAGGGGAGGGAGTGGGAAGGGGAGGGGAGGGAATGGGAGTCAGGGAAGGAGAGAAAAAGAGGGACAGAATATATGAAATAACAAGAAATGTTAGAATAACAATGTATGGAAAGAACAAATAGAGGACTCTATGTATAAATGATGTACAACACGTAACAAGTTAAATTATAGTATTGTGTATAATTCCCTTGTTTTGAATAAAAATTAAATAAAAAAAATGAAAACTTACCCTTTAAAGGGATTTTTAAAAATAGTTAAAATTGTACAATTCAAGCCTATCATCATCCTTTTACAAGCCCTTTCTTTAAAAGGGGTGGGGGAGGGATGATGAGGTGACAAGTTCAGCTTTAATAAGAGTCCTGGGGGGAAAAGGAAGGAAGAAAGATATTGCCTGCAGCCAGATGAGTAGATAGCCATATGGATGGTGGAAGGAGTTATTGGAATGCAGTATGGAGCTGGCTGGGAACCAGAAAGGAGATGTCACCTCATCACCATACCCACAAGTTTTGCATTTCTGTTGCTGTCCACACATATCACCTGCTCATTCATAGCTATAGATGTCGGGTAGCCCTCCATATTATAGTAGTGGGATATGTAGTAGGATTTAAGTTAGCAGCTTGCTTGTAACAAAAGTATGAGAACCAGGGACTGTTAGATAAACAAAAAGCTAGGAATGCACTGATAAGCACTGCCAGGCTTGCCACGACTTCAAGGTCTCTTGCGGGCAGAAAAGATTCCTCTTGGTATTTTATGCTTTGAATTGTGCTAATTGCCTTTAGTCCACAAACTGAAGTCCTGTATGATGTCTGTCACTCCAAATAGATAGTGTTTATGCACTGTACCATTTGTGTGTGTGGATTCAGTTCCTGACAGAGTGTGTGGACTCCAAGTGCAAATACTACAAAATGGATCAAAAATCTGAAGAAGAAGAGCCACATGAAGAGGGAGCAACCAGAGGAGTCGTCAAGGCTCCAGGTGATGTACACGCCGAAGGAGAAGGGACAGACCCCGGCCAACCTCCAGATATGTGACCCAAGGGGCAACACTCGGCTCCTTTGACCACCCCGATTACAGGCCAAACCTGGGCCTGGGGAGAGAGACCTGAGACTGCGCAGCGACAACGTCATTGCGCAACAAGATGGGACACTTCAATCACTGAAACTAATTTGATGGAACAACTCTTAGCCAGAGAAGAAGAAGTGGAAAAATAACGAGAAGAAATATCTAAACTGAGAGCTCAGCTACATGACTGTAGACTCCTGGTGCCTCAGGTTGGGCGTGCGCCTCCACAGATGCCAGCAGCAGCAGCAGCTGCTCCGGCTGCCACAGTATCTGCACCTCCTAGCATACCGGCACCACAAGTGGGTCCTAGACCTTTTCAAGAGTTGAAGACCACCTATGGATGGAGATGGAGCCACCCTGTCATACTTTCTTAACATGGCCTCCAATTACATGGTCAACTATGGGAACAGCTTCCCAGACGATGCCGCCAGAGCAAGCACCTCAAAGGAAAAACAGTGGAGTGGGTTGCCAGTTTGTTCGACTCACAAGCTGAAGAAACAACAGATCTACAGCTGTTCATGCACCTCCTCAGAGAAAGATTTGAAGATCCCTTCTTCCAAGAACAAGCCAGATACCAACTCAAAAAACTAGGCCAAGGGCAAGGAACCGTTGGGGAATACGTCCGTGAATTCAGAAAGCTAGCCACCAAGGTTCCAGAATGGAAAGATGACATACTCAAGTAATTTTTCCGAGATGGATTAAACCCCACCATAATGGATTGGTGCCTGTCACAAGGAGATCCCACCAGTCTTTTGGGATGGATGAAACTGGCTGGAAAAGTGGAAAGCATCATGGAAAGTGTCCAGCTCTCCAGGCAGAGACAAGGCCAAGAAAGAGGTCGCCACACCCTGGCAACCCACAAAGCCTACTTTCCTGAACAGCGAGGAAAAGAAAAAACGACTCCGAGAGGGAACCTGTTTCTTGTGTGGGAAAAAGGGCCACATCGCCAGCCAATGCCAGGGGCAAAAGAAACCCACCGAAGAACAGCCTGCAACTCCCTCCACAAAGCCTGCATCCCGCAAAGCTGACACTCCAAAACCGCCAACCAAGCGTCCTACTGGTGGAACCTCCGGAAGAGCTTCCAATGGCGAGGACAGCCCCCTGTCTACCACCGAATAGGACAGCAACGAGTGGGACCTCGACCAATCCGCGAAAGGAAGTACAGCCAAAACTTGGCATGTACATGTTACAGTAACTTTACAAGGAACAGATGGAAAATTGCAAATGTACCAGGCCCTGGTTGATTCAGGCTGCACCACTAGCTTACTGAACCCCATAGTGGCCAAAGAGCTTGCAGTTGATTTCTAACCCTTAAGAAAGCCATCAAATTATCTCAAATGGATAATTATCTCAAATGGCAGGAGGCCCTGTATGGGAAAGGACCAAACCCATACCTATTCAAGTGGGGAACTTATGGGGGGCGATTAAGGTTCTTAGTTCCAAACAAAATTGGTTTCCAAGTAGATCTTGGATGTGATTGGCTAAAAAAACACAATCCCCAAATTGACTGGACCCGGGGATTGCTCATGCACACTAATGCTGCCAACAATGAACCCGGACTGTTGGAACCCAACACAGTCCCAAGGAACTGCAGAAAATCCCACAAGAGTACTGGGACCTGCAGAAAGCCTTCGAGGACCATGAAGCAGGCAAACTACCCCCCGACAGGGACTTTGATTGCAAACTGAGATTGATAGATGGCACCAAAATCCCCAAACCCAAAATATACCCCATGAACAAGCAAGAGCTAGAAGCTCTAAAAAAATTCTTGAATAAAAACTTGCAACGAGGATTCATTAAACCCTCTTCTGCCCCCATGGCCAGCCCAATATTCTTCCATAAAAAAAAAGATGGAGGAGATCCAAGGCTCATTGTGAACTATAATTTAATCAAATCAATCAGGCAGTCTTGCCTAATCTTTACCCGATTCCTTTAACTGTGGATATTATGAACCAATTGATCAAAGGCAATTTTTTTTTACCAAATTAGACCTCAAAGAGGCTTTCCACAGAATAAGAACTGACGCTGAAAGTGAATGACTAACCACCTTCTCAACTCCCCTAGGTAATTACCAATGGACTGTACTACCTTTTAGATTATAAGCTGGCCCAGCAGCCTTCCTGATGTTCCTCAACTCTGTTTTGCAAGATCTCCTTTACAATAGTGTTGTTATCTAGATGACATTTTGATATATTCAGAAGACCTAGCAGACCATACCAATCTTGTATGAACTGTTTTACAAAGACTCATAGGCAATGAACTTGTTGTGAAACTTTCTAAATGCGAATTTCATGCACAGAATTTTGACTATTTAGGGTATCACGTATGCAACAATACCCTGAACATGGACACCTCCAAAATTGATACAGTTTTGAACTGGCCTGCACCTAGCGTCCGAAAACAGTTACAACAATTCCTTCAGTCTGCAAACTTTTATCACAACTTCATAGAAGGATTTGCCACAATTGTGCTCCCACTCACCGATCTTTTAAAGAAATCTCCCAAAAACAATGGAAACCATTCCAAATGAATTGTCTGGTCTGACAAGTGCCAAAAGGCTTTTGACACTCTCAAATGCAAATTCACCTCAGAACCTCTACTCCCATTTCCCGATACTGAAAAGGAATTTATAATACAAACCGATGCCTCCGATTTTGCCATGGGAGCGGTTCTACTCCGACACGAAAAGGATGAGCACCTTAAACCATGTGCATTCATCTCCAAAAATTCTGTGAACCACAACGTAATTGCCCAATTTGGGAAAAGGAAGCCATGGCCATCCATTTCGCCCTCTCCACCTGGCAACATTTTCTTGAAGGCACTAAGCTTCCCTTTCAAGTGTGGACCAATCATCGTAATCTTGAAACACTTAAAACTGCCAGAAAGCTAACCCCTAAACAGGCACATTGGGCTGAATTCTTCCAACGCTTTAAATTCAAAATTATTTTCAAACCAGGAAAAACAAATACTTTGGCTGATCCACTTTCCAGACTCCCTTGTCACAAGTCACCACCAATTTCTACTGCACACAAAGAAAAGACCCTTTTCACTCCAGACGCGCTTGGACTACAAGTCACAACACGAATGCAAGAATGTGCCCGCACTTCTGCTTCCTCTCTGCTAGACTCTGTTTTCCAACATAATCTAAAAACCACTTATCTAATGGACACCTGGCTGCAGAAAAACAAAGACTCAGTTATCTGGGCTAATGGCTTAGCCTTTGTTGGAACTAAAATTTATGTTCCTCACTCTTGTAGAACTGAAGTTTCGCATAAATATCACGACTCCAAACCAGCTGGGCATTTTGGTTTCCTTAAAACTCTCCACGCCATCAGGAAACTTTTCCACTGGCCAGGTCTCACCAAATATGTCCAAGAATACATAAAGAACTGTCCCATTTGCAACATCTGCAAATCACCAATTTCCAAGCCTCATGGGCTTCTTCACCCCCTTCCTGTGCCATCCTCCCCTTGGATGTTATTTCTTGGGACTTCATTGTTGGTCTCCCCAACTCCCCTGGTTTCCATACTATTTGGGTCATCACTGATCACTTCTCCAAGCAATCACACTTCATTCCTCTTAAGAAAGTACCTACTGCTGAAAAACTTGCTGACCTCTTTGTACACAACATTTGGAAACCACACGGTCTACCTTCAACAATCATGTCCGACAGGGAATCCATATTCACATCCAAATTCTGGACTTCCTACTTAAAACTGTTGGCGTTACCCAAAAGCTCAGCAGTTCCCATCATCCTCAAACAGATGGCCAAACCGGATGTGTCAATCAAACCTTGGAACAGTATCTTCGCTGTTTTGTCAATTCTAACCAGAACAACTGGGTCCCACTTCTACCATTTGCCGAATTTGCCTACAACTCTGCACTCTACTCTTCCACTAGTAAAACTCCTTTTGAGGTAGTCTACGGGACCAACCCAAGACCGTTTCCCCCACTTCCAGACACCCTCGTTGCCACTTCCCCTCCTTCAGTTGCTTCTTGGGCTAAAAAGATCTCATCTACCTGGACAGCTGTTCGTGTTGCTCCTGAAAATTCCAAAGCCTCTCACAAACACTTTGCAGATAAAAAACACCGCATCAACCCTGCCTACAAGTCTGGTGACCTTGTCTGCCTTTCCACAAAGCACATTACCTCAGATGGCCCCTCCAAAAAACTTTCCCCTAAATACATTGGTCCTTTCCCAGTCAAATGGGCCGTTAATGATGTCAGTTTTGAACTTTCCTTACCCGACACCTATAAACTTATCCACCCTGTTTTTCATTCCAGCTTACTGAAACCAGCTTCTTTGAATTCTTCTTCGGAGACTGACATGACGCTGTTTCACCTGATCGCTCCAACAAATCAATCTCTGCAGCATTTTCACCCTTGTCTACTTAACACTTGCATTGCATTGATTCTCCATACTAACCTCCCTTTCCGTATTATCATGCATATGTTTTTGTTCTGGTAATTTTTTTCCCCTCAGGACAGGCAAGATGTCGGGTAGCCCTCCATATTATAGTAATGGGATATGTAGTAGGATTTAAGTTAGCAGCTTGCTTGTAACAAAGTATGAGAACCAGAGACCATTAGATAAACAAAAAGCTAGGAATGCACTGATAAGCACTGCCAGGCTTGCCACGACTTCAAGGTCTCTTGCAGGAGAGAAAGATTCCTCTTGGTATTTTATGCTTTGAATTGTGCTAATTGCCTTTAGTCCACTCACTGAAGTCCTGTACGATGTCTCTCACTCCTAATAAATAATGTTTATGCACTGTATTATTTGTGTGTGTGGATTCAGTTCCTGCCAATAAAGATCTTTTCCTAGACGGTTCACTCCATGTATCTGATAAAGTTGGTTTAGGGCTTTATCACATAAGGTAGGTAAAGTGCAATTGCAGCAAGACAATAGCATCCTTGGCTAGAATTTATCACATGATGTCATTTGTCTTCTCTTGTTCTCCTGGTGGGAGACTGTTTGAAAAGTGTTTCTTTTAGTAACACAAACACTCAATTAATTTCCTCCTTTGAAGAAGAAATGCTTTCCAAGTGGTCCCTAATGGGAGAACAACTGAGGAAGGATGAGGTAATTTGATTAGTCCCAGCCAAAGACACTATTATCCTGCTTTACCTGCCTTGTGTGATAAAGTCCTTAGTCTACAAAAATTTATTTTACAGGCTTCTTTCTCTCAGTCTCAAGTGTGCAACAAGATCTCTTTGCATACTGATCTAGACAAACATGGAGATGTCACCTCATCACTATACCCACAGCTTTTGTATTTCTGTTGCTGTTCACAGATACAAGCTGCTCATTCATAACTTTAAAGGTCTGTTCCTAGGTACTTCACTCCATGCATCTGATGGAGCAGACTTAAGTCTACAAAACCTTAGGATACCAACCGCTTTCAGTTAGTCTCAAAGGGGCTGCAAGATCCATTGCAGACTGATCCAGACTACCATAGCTTTGTCTTTGAATTCAATGTCCCTGTCATGTTAGCATGTTCACTACGTGATTTCTTTTGCTGTTTTCTCCCACATGTCTGACAGATCAGAGATCAGAACACTGTCAGAAAGTGGAATTGGTTGAAAAACATAACCAGGTCTTTGGTCAGATCATCTCCTTTTTGTCTTGTTTGGCAAGCCTCTGTAATTCCCTCAAGTTCCCTATAGAAAGAAGGCAAGAGGAGAGGAACTGATGAAAGAGCAGACCTGGCATTGAAAGAATGATATATATCTATACTTTACAACTGTCAAAATGTCAAAAAATGGGTTGTCGAAAACAGACAAAAAAAATAGTGAAAGAGGGTATGAGGTGCCTTAAGGACACAAGGCCAATTCCTTCTTAGAGAAGGAATCTGTGTAGAAAAGGATCTCACTTAAATCCACATTTACATTGGATCGTATTGCTATGGTGAAGAGTGCTTAGGATTGCAGCCTATTTTTGCATAAATTCTGATGATCCTACAGCAAGTATTCTCCAAGATCCTTTTCAAACATTTAGCATAGATGAGGTCCTTCTCCCCCTCTCCCCAACCCAGCACACATTAAAAGTTAATTTCAAGTCTGGACCCAAATCAACTAGGATGCTTGGCTAATACATATTTAAAAACTGAGCCCAAACAAAACACCTGAAGTAAAAGAAAGTGTTGTGAAAGAAAGAGGAAGTGTAAAGCAGCACTGTCAGCAAGTGGAAAGCACCTCAGAAAGGAGAACTCAGTCTGGTCAGGTTAGGCATTTATTTCCTACAGGTGTGTTTTTTCATGCTTTATAAATATTGTTGCACACTTCTTGTTTTGATGTTATTTTCCTTCTGGTAGTTGGCAAACAGGCCCGCTCAGTAAGTCCATCTGCTTCAGAGCTCTGCTTGTTTTCTTTCAATGGACTTTTGCAAAGGTACACATTTAGCCTTCTGAGGAAGGAAGGAGCTAAAAATGGTAGCTGTAGGCTGTACTTGACTCAACAAGTTGTCTGAGTTAAACTCCTTGTTTCTACTGCTCCCCCAATTATGCCAAGCATGAGCAACTTCCAGTGATTGAGGGGTGGCACTGGCCTTCTGTGGGAGTCTGGAAAATTGATTCCTTCCTATCTTGTCCTCTACCCTTTGATTTAAAAAAAAAACTTTTTGGAGGTTTCTTTTTATTACTAAAAGTGGCCATCCCACACCTCCTAGGGGTAGGGGTTGGCAACATGTGGGGAACCGGGTAAGGCAGAATTTATCTGGAGGGAGACTAGCACTAGTATAGCCTTAAACCCCTCACTTGATCCTTTTTACATTGTTCTTTGAAAGAATCCCTGCTATACATCAGGAGTAAGGGTAAAAATAAATGAACAAACATAAGAAAGATGCAGAAAAAGCAAACAATTTATTTATACTGAAGGCGCAATTGAGAACTGTGCCAATAAGGAGGAAAAATGGCAGGTGTCTAAAGAAACCAGAATGGTTGACTAAAGAACTCTCAGCTAAGCTACGTGTTAAAAGAAACATGTACAGGAAAGGGAAGAATGGTGGAACCACCAAAGAGGAATTCAAGCAAATAGCCAGGAGATGTAGGGAGAAGGTCAGAAAAGCTAAAGCGCAGAATGAACTCAGGCTTGCCAGAGACATTAAAAACAATAAAAAGGGCTTTTTTAGATATGTCCATAGCAAAAGGGAAAACAAGGAAATGATAGGGTCACTGCATGGAGAAGATGGCCAATTAATAATGGAGGGAAGAGAGAAGGCAGAACTACTCGACATCTTCTTTGCCTCACTTTTCTCCCAAAAGGATAGAAGTACTCAACCTGTGGGGTGGGGAGCAGGTGAGGAAGGGGGGGAAATGTAGCACAGAATAAGTAGAGAAGTAGTACAGGAATATTTGGCTAAACTAGATGAAGTCAAGTCTCCAGGGCCAGATGAATTACATCCAGGGATATTAAAAGAACTGGCAGAAGTGATTTCTGAACCACTTGCAATAATCTTTGACAACTCTTGGAGAAGAGGAGAAGTCCCGGCAGACTGGAGGAGGGCAAATGTCTTCATCTTCAAGAAAAGAAAAAAGAGGACTCAAATAATTATTGCCCAGTCAGCCTGACATCAAAACCAGGAAAGATCCTAGAGCAGATCATTTAACAGTCAGTTTGTAATTACTTAGAAAGCAATGCCGTAATCACTAAAAGTCAACGTGGATTTCCCAGAAATAAGTCATGCCAGACTAATCTTATCTCTTTTTATGATAGGGTTACAATTGATAGATGAAGGGAATGCTGTAGACGTAGACTATCTTGACTTCAGTAAGGCCTTTGACAAAGTTCCCCACGATATTCTTGCAAAGAGGCTACTAAAATGTGGGCTGGACAGGGTTGCTGTTAGGTGGATTGGTAATTGGTTGACCAACCGAACCCAAAGGCTGCTTTTCATTCTGGAGAGAAGTGACTAGTGGGGTGCCACAGGGTTCTGTCCTGGGCCCAGTGCTATTCAACATCTTCATCAATGACTTGGATGAAGGATTGGAGGGCATGCTGATCAAATTTGCAGATGACACCAAATTGGGAGGGGTTGCTAATACCCCAGAGGACAAGATCAAATTTTAAAATGACCTTGACAGATTGGAGAGCTGGGCCAAAGCTGACAAAACAAATTTCAACAGAGAGAAATTTAAAGTCCTATAGGTAGGCAGAAAAAATGGAATGCACAAATATAGGATGGGGGACATGTGGCTGGATAACAGTACACGTGAAAGGGATCTAGGAGTCTTGGTAGATCACAAGCTGAACTTGAGTCAGCAGTGTGATGAGGCAGCCAAGAAAGCCAATGTGATTCTTGGTTGTATCAATACGAGTATGGTGTCTAGATCAAGGGAGGTAATGGTACAACTCTATTCTGCATTGGTTAGGCCTCATTTGGAATTTGGAGTTCTGGGCACTTCAATTCAAGAAGGATATTGACAAGCTGGAACAAGTCCAGAGGAGGGCAACCAAAATGGTGAAGGGTCTGGAAGCCATGCCCTACAAGGAACGGCTTAGGGAGCTGGGGATGTTTAGTGTGCAGAAGAGAAAGATAAGAGGGGACATGATAGCCATGTTTAAATATTTGAAGGGATGTCATGTTGAGGAGGGAGCGGGCTTGTTTTCTGCTGCTCCAGAGACTAGGACAAGGAGCAATGGATTCAAACTGTAGGAAAGGAGATTCCACTTGAACCTCAGGAAGAATTTCCTGACAGTCAGAGCTATCCGGCAGTGGAATATGCTGCCTCAGAGTGTGGTAGAGTTTCCTTCTTTGGAGGTTTTTAAGCAGAGGCTGGATGGCAATCTGTTGGGAATGCTTTGATGGGTGTTCCTGCATTTCAGGGGTTTGGACTCAATGCCCCCTGTGGTCTCTTCCAATTCTATGATTCTATGATAAATAACCTGTAAGCTTGACTCGCTTCACCCCACCTGTAAACAGAGCACAATAATAGAAAATTTAGATACCTGATATATGACTATTTTTAAGTAATTAATAGTCTTTCATCTGTTCAACCAACAGAAATATTGTCAGAAAAATTTCAGAGTAACAGATACAGGGGTGGCGGAGAGGTGGACGAAAGGAGGCAGGCATTGCTTTGCTATCTTTCCAGTCCTCATACCTTTCCCTTTCTTCATCTAGTGGCCTCTATGGTTTCTTTCAGTTTTTCATGATGTGCCTTCTGAAAGAGAAAGAAAGAAATCCAGACACAAGGTGGGACAGAAAAGCACTTCTGACATTCTCATCATGTGCAAAAAGCTTTTTTTTGGTCATAGGCAAAAACCCTAGCAACCAAGCAAGACTGCCACTCTGAGCAATCCTCATCTTCAAATGTTGCTCCACATTGGATGCAACATGACCCTTCACATCTATGGCCACTTGTATTGGGTGGTGGCAACAGCTGCATTTCACCAGTACTTTTCCTCCTTTCTTGCCTAGAAAAGTTAAAGCTGATTTGAGTCCGCAGCAGGGTATTTTGTCATTCAAGCCAAGAATTAACACTGGGGGCTCCTCTACCTCTTCTTTGGTATTTGGAACAGCCACAGTTATTGCAGCAGCAGCATCTGGGTCAGCCAGTAAGTTTTTCAATTTAAATCCATTTTTTAAAAAATTAATTCTATTGTCTACTACTGTAAAACCACTTAGTATATCATTCTTTATTATGACTAAAATCACATGTGCTAGTATGTTAAAAATTAATCATTGTACATAAAAAATGATGACTTTATGAATGGTGTAATTTTTAGTCTTGTTCCATTCCCCTCAGATGTGCTTGCTCACTCACTCTCTTATCCTCTCATCTCTTCCAAAGCCTTTCTCTCCTTCAGTACTATTGGAAATGTCCCTCTGCAGTGCCTTGCCACTTCTGTCCTTCTCACTTGCTTCTCTGGTCCATTGTGTTGCTCTGTGTTTGGTTGACCCTTCCTCCTTCATCTCACAACCATCCATTGTTTTGTTGTTTCCCCTACTTCTTTTTGTGTCTCTCTTCCGCTGCTCCTCCCATCTTTCTCTTGTCTTTTCTGTCACTGCACTTCCTCCCGCTTCACATCGTAGCTCTGAATCTATTTCCTCTTACCTCTTTTCTTACATGCCCCTATCCTGTAGGATGTGGTTTTTCATATCTAAGCATACTTACGGCTGGAAAACATGTTCAAAAGTACTGGCAGTAACCACATTGCAAGGTTAGGATGACCTTGGACATGGTCAGGTCATGAAATTCAAAGAAGAACAGGCAGAAGACCCTAGCATCAGGGAGCTCAAGCCAACCCCTTTCCTGATGGCTGATCTTTGCATTTCAGAAAACATTTTGTTTATCAGAGACCGTCCCTTTTGATCTCACCCAGATACCTTTCCCACACTCTCTCCCGATCCAAACTTCAAGAGGTTATCATGATTCCCATAAATTTTGCCACTCTGATGTTAAAGCAGTCACCATCAGTCCCATGAGAAAGCTTTGACCTTTGCCAG
The DNA here is from genome assembly GCA_948474755.1 of Ctenosaura bakeri. Taxonomy (NCBI): domain Eukaryota; kingdom Metazoa; phylum Chordata; class Lepidosauria; order Squamata; family Iguanidae; genus Ctenosaura; species Ctenosaura bakeri. The sequence goes on from CAOLHI010001515.1 coordinate 176,148, forward strand.
AACACTCCTTTCAGGATAGGAAAGGAGGTAACCCTGACTTTTTGCCCCAGCAGTTTTGTAGTCTTTCAAATCTCCCCTCCATTGTTGTTCTCTGCACTACCCTCAGATGCCTATCTGAGCCTCTCTGCTGCATTTCTTCTCTTCATGACTGGTAAATATCACCTGCTTTCATTCCTAAATTTCTCTCTATCCAACCTTCCATTTTCTGATAGCCTTGTATGACTCTTGAGAGCGTCTGATTTCTTGTGTGTGCGTGCTTGTTATTTCCAATAAATCATTTTGTTTATTTTTAAACTGGAGCCTCTCTCTGCCATTATTACCAGTATATATAGGTGAAAATATCCTGATGTTAGCTTCCTTTTGCAGGCTTCCTTTGAGCTATAATTTACCTAAATTCCAATGAGAAGTTGGCATTGCATGTGAGACCTAAAACCCCCCATCTCTTAGGATAACACCCTGCTGCAACAGGCCTCACTCTGTGTAGTAAGGCCTCCCCTTCCCCACTGCAACAGGCCATACTCTGCCACATCCCAAAGCAGTACATCAGTGTCGTGAGATTCTACTTCCTTTTCTTCCCTCTTGTTTTTTGCTGTGGTTCACACCACCTGCTGCTGTGGCCACCTCAGCATGAAAGATCACACTGAGATAGCAGGGAAGGCAGCAATGAGGGAGGGGAATGTTGCAAACATAAATGTTCTAAATTATATGTAATTTCATTGGGAGGGGAAGTTACTTCTTGTTCTGACTTAATCTTAAAATAGCCACTAATGTAACTAATATCAGTGCTTTGGTTGCAACCATGGTCCCTTATCCATAGTGGATAGAGTTGATGGAAGTTCTGGGTCAACATTAATAAGCTGTATTCTCCTTTTCTTTGAGGAAAAGGCTATTATGTCATTGCTGTAGCATCATAGTATGTATTGCTCTTGAAACTCTAATACCTTTTTAACTTTCATAACCAGCTGCCTTAGTCAGCCCTGTCTGTGATGCACTTTGATGTATCAGGAGCTGGTCACACAAGGTGGAAAGTGCAACTGGTTGGTTGCTTTATCCCCTCTCTCCCTTTGCTCTTAGCATTTAGGTTTCCTATCTGCTGTGATGCTATTCCGAGAGATCAAACAGAAGATGGAAGGCAGGGGATGACAGAAGGAAAAAAGAAATCCATGCCAGTTCCTGATTTGTCTCTCAAAATCAATATTGGCTATTTTTATTTCTGTTTTATGCAATCTACTCTTCAAAGATGACTTTTGCAAACTTTGAGCAGACTTTAAATCCTCCTTTTATTCATTATTTTACCTCAAAAGTCACTGCCAGTTTTCCTGTGGTCAAAAATATATCAGCTGGTGGCTCATTTCCCCTCTCTGCACCTAGACTAGTTTGTCTGTTTTTGCAAGGCTATGTGACTCTCTATTAATCGTCAGTGTATGTGAATTGGCTAGTCAGGAGAGCAACCTGACACGACTGAACTAACTTTGGCTACAGATGAGAGGTAGGAAAATAGTTTGAGTTAGATTGTAAAAACATAAAAGGTGTTCATACAGGCCAGCCTTTTCCAACCTGGTACCCACCAGATTTGATGGATCGCATTTACCACTGTCCCTAGCCAGCATGAGGTCATGCCGGAGGTATTGAGTGTTATAGCCTAATACACACGGCAGGGGTGACATTTGGGAAAGGTGGTATAGGCCTTCTCAGGGAGGAGGATGAATCAACCATAACTTCTTAAGGTGAAGAATCAGCCATAACTTGAATAATAACTAGGCCTGGCATGCACGCTGGAAGGACCATCTCCAGTGCTAATACCTGCCTCAGGCCATCTTAAATTTCTCACAGTGTTGCTGTTCAGAGTATTTTAGGGAGTTTGCACTCATGGCTCACCTAAAAGGGGAGCCACCAGAGTGTGCTTTTGCTGAGGGCTCTCTCAAAGTGGAGCAAGTCCTGACAGAACCTACTGAGGCAGTTGGAACCGTTGCTTTTTCTTGGGCAGTATTAAAGAGCACACATGTACAAAGATAACACATGAGTTTACATTTAGTGTTCACACTGAGGTCTGGCTCATCTTTGAGACTGTGGCCTGGCAGAAAAAAGGATTTGGAAGAGATGAAATAACCTGAATGAAAGATGTATACTCAAAAACTGGGACACCAAGCAACAACTGTTGCTATAAAACCTTACATCTGTGTGTGTATGTGTATGTACAGAATATATTTATTACAGGTAAACTAGGATACCTGGAACTTCTTTCTGACCCCAGCCAACTCAAACACAAATGGACCTTCTGCATGGCAATCTCACCTGGGTCCACACAGTTCTGAGCCACAGAGAGTGCTTTGAGGAAGGAAAGCAGAAGGGAAAATGGGACACCACATTTGCTGGTCACAAGTCAATGTCAACGATGACATAAAACAGGAAATGGGGGGGGCGGAATAATGAATGTCATATTTCAGCTGGAACTACAATATAGCTGGCCCTCCACTTCTGCAGGTTTGACTTTGCAAACAGGTTTGATTTGATTACAGATTTGATTATTTGCCAATTTCTTCAACCTCTGACCCCCCCCCCCGTGCTTCTTTTCTGAGGGAACCTTCCCTCTCTGCAGCTTCCATCAGGCTGCAACAGCCCTTTAAAAACACCTTGGTCCTCCTCTTCCTCCTCCTCCACCACTAGCAGCTGCCTGACCAACTAAGGACAGCTTGCAGCCTGATTTCTCAGCATCACAAACCCTCTCCCAATGGCCCCCTACATCCAAGGAAGGAGATAGGCAAGAGAGAGAAAGTACAGGGCCACCATGCCAACGCCCCCCCTTCTCTCTCTGGGTGCCTTTCCTCATTATGCCTCAGCCCCTTCCCAGAGACACAGACATACATTTTGATATTTGTGTTTTTTCCACTCTTGCAAGGGTCCTGAGACCCTAACTCTAACGAAAATAGAGGCCAACTGTACATCTAACCTCTCTTCCAGCACAGCAAAACGTCTACATTTTCTGTATCAAAGTGGTATAGCACCTGCTCCAGAGTTATGGTCTTCATCAGAAGCACTTCTGTGGCTTTCTAACATTAAACATGCATAGAAGGTTGCTTTGCATGAAATGTATGTATAAAATTCATTTAAAGAAAGGGCTGCATTAGCAATGGTATCTTTGTGCTAAAATATTTTCCTGGTATCTACTTTTTTTTCTTCAGTGAAAGGTGAAGGCCTTCTTGTGTTTTCCTAGGCAGCTGGCTTTTTGATATTGATTGGTTTGTTATACATATATGTAACTTAATTGTTTAAAGCCATAGGCCATCACAATTTCTCTTTATTTACTGAGGTTGCTGCTATTTTACCCATATTTACTGAGGCTGCTGCTATTTTACCCATATTTTTAGATCTCTATTATTAAATCCATTTTACACAGTTTAGAAATATTATATTTTTGGATTAAAAGTCAACAGTCTTCCTGCTAATAGGTCCAGCTTTTGTGTGTCTAGAAATTGGGTAAGAAAATTCCAAGTGCCTTTCTTTTTACTGTTTCTGAGAGGTGAGCTGAAGGGAGTGGTCCTTGGTGGAAGGGTGGATTTCTCAAATGGAACAGACTAAGGTGTTTCAGAAAAAGAGTTGCTGGAATGAAAATTGGAGAGGACTCCTGTACACTTAACGATTTTGTAGAAGAGTGAATTTCAGCAGATGTTGCTTGTTATCTGGTTGCATTTCTTATTCTACACAACCATTAAATGTGCAAGAGTCCTCTCCAGTGTTCATTCCAGCAGCTCAATTAGGAGGTTCACCCTAGCTGATGGTGGCCTGTTAATAATTCTTGTAAAGACTGGTCCACCAACACAGAAAGCCTCCCCCAATCCATAATGTAAATGAATAAGTAAGTCTCATTAATGAAGCAAGAGCCTGCTGATTTCTTGGTAGCCTCCTATGCAGTGCTTCAATGAGTGGTGATGGTGAGGAAGAGGTTGGGTTTTCTTTTTGCCTCACGGCCTTTGGGGAAAAGATGGGAAGCTTGGCTACAAGGTACCAAGCTGCTAGCTGGCAGGGTGTGGAAAGTTCACGTCTAATAAAGGCTTCAATCTGGTTCACCTTTGCCAAATATAAGAAGGCTCCCAGTATACTGACAGCCGGTAGATCCATAATGTAAAAGGTAAAGTCTTATGGATAAATCTGCCTTCCTGCCTTCCATGACTTTTTACAACAGACATAGGCCCTTTCCGCACAAGGCGAGCTAATCGCTCCGTGCCGTTACCTACCGCTTCTTCTGGGGTCCGAAGCAACGTGGACTGTACCTGAAGCCCTTCCACAGGGCTCCTCCTTGGTCCAGGGAGAATCGGAGCAGTGCAAGGTCTGTAGATCCGCACTGCTCCAGCTTCCAAAATGGTGGCTTCCAGCTTCCAAAATGGTGGCTCTGACTTCCAAAATGGCCGCTTCTGGCTTTCAAAATGGCAGCTTCCAGCTTCCAAAATGGCGGCTTCCGGTTGGTCGTGGGTTCTGACCAACTGCTGAAGCTTGCCACACCTAAAGCCCGCCCTCCGCAGATCGCAGGCTCGCATAGGTGCGAGCCTGCAAATCTGCACAAGGGAGCAGGAATGCAATGGCGCGTTCCAGGAAAATAAAGACCTGTTTTTCCGGTCTTTCAAAAACACGCTGGAGGACCACTTGGGGTCGTTTTGGAGCGGACTGAGGTGTGGATCTCTGGTAAGTAGTCCGCTCCTAGTCCACTCCAAGGTGCAGACGACCTCTGTGAGAGGATGCACTGACCCGCTCTAATTGCCTGGTGCGGAAAGGGCCCCAGTCTACACTCTGGTAAGTTGAAGTGTACTTCCTTCTCACACAGTAAGGTTTATCACCCATGAAGTCTGTAGGTTGTGAAGCAACTCCTTGATTGATCAGTGAGGTGGGAGAAGAGACAGTTGTATTACTAGCCCTGGCTTTCCAGAATTGGCCATTGGACACAAGCTTTAGGGCCTATTCACACTATAGCACAATTATTCCACTTTAACTGCCAGCATCCTGTGGAATCCTTGCACTGGCAGTTTAGGAGGAGCGTTTGTAATTCTCACCACAGAGCATCAATGCCTTACCAAACTACAAACCCCAGGATCCCACAGAACAAATCATAGCAGTTAAAGTGGAATAATAGCAGTATAATTGTGCAGTGTGAATAGGCCCTTATGGTGAAATACTTGTTTTCTCAAATGACCTGGAGGAGCATGTCTGGAGATGCACCAAACACACCTATAACCTCACAGGAAAGTGATTAACACTGTGTACTGTGATTAACCATTGGGCTGAAAGAGAGATTAGCGTCAACCTTTCACTGAGTACAACTGCACAGCAGCACTTTGTGAGGTTAATATCACTTTCTGGAAGAGGCCAATGAAAGAGATACTTGACAGATACTAAAATACACAACAAGGCCTTTGGCAAGAACAAGGAAAAATAGGGGACAGATGAAGAGATGCCTTTGGGTTTGTATCTGTACCACACATTTGGGCTTGACTTTTCACTGGATTGGGGTTGGAGCTGTGCTTTTATAAGAAAAAGGCTTTGTGTTCCTGAAAGACATTTTGATTCATCCCAAAGCTGATCTGTCACTTCCAAAGAGAAACTTAATTTTATTTATTTACCTTACTACATCATAGGCAGACCAGCAAGCTCAAAGACAAGAAAGGCCTTCTTCTCACCATAGATGCTTTCCAACAAAATGTGCCTTTCTCTTAGTTCCCCACCTCAGCAATGAAACCACTGTGGCATCCGAAGAACATTTTGGTTCTAAAAGTAAACTTGTTAGAAGCCACAGGTCTTTCCAGTGATTAAAGAGGCCCCTTTCCAGGACCTCCACAAAAGATCTTCCTTGTACATAGTACATATACATGACAAAAATATTTTGGAGGAATAATTACAGGCAGTCGATATAATGAAGCCTAATTATCTGAGATGTTATTTCCTTTTCATTAATTGTACAGTTGCAAGATAGATTTATCACTGTTCCTCTCTTTTATAGCTGCACAATGGGTAGAAATTCATCAGAATAAGCTTCAGGCATCCCTACATCTCTCAAACAGTAAAAGGTATATACTTTTCACATATAAAATACTTCATATTTTTTGTAATATCCATTCTCTTTGGATAATCCTGCCTTTGTGCCTCACCTATTGGTGTGTCAAATGTTTCTGAAGAACAAGAGTTTTGCTGTAAACAGGCAGAAAATGAGGTAAGATACTGACAAGAGCATAAACATATAAAGCACACATGTGTTTTGAAACATATATAAATGGGTCAGGCTACACAGACAAGGATGGATGGCTTCTGATGGAACTGGTTTATTCAGGCTGTAATTCTATACCCACTTACCTAGGACTCATTGAACTCAATGGAAATAGACTAGAGTAGTCCCACTCAGTCATGTAATCCCACTGGGTGATCTTGGGCAAGTCATACTCTCTCAGCCTCAGAGAAAGGCAAAGGCAAAACCCCCCTCAAAAAAGTTTGCCAAGAAACCCCCTGATAGTTTCACCTTAGGGTCATCATAACTTGGAAACTATTCAGTTGCACAGGGAGCAATGGAGGCGCTTCACCCTGGGCAGCAATTTTTGGGGAGTGTCCCAGCTCGTAGCCATGCCCCCTGTACCGTAGCCCTGCCCCCTCACACCACGGCCATGCACCCACGCACCATAGCCCCCCTGCCCGCCCACCCCCACACACTCCAAGCTCCACCAATGAAACAACTTGAAGACACACAACAACAACAACTACAGAGCCATGTTTGCACAATTTCAAGTTTTCATTTGCAGAAGGAAGATAGGTAGAAAGACAAGTGTAGGTAATATGTGACACATAAACCTAAACATAGAGAATGTTCCTGATCTGCAAGCCTGCTATGTAAATGTCTATGCTTGCATTTCACACACACACACATATACATGCTACTCTTAAACACACACACACACATACATATATATATACACATACATACACACACATACACACAGATAGATAGATAGATAGATAGATGGGCTAGATAGATGGCTAGATAGATGGATGGCTAGATAGATGGATGGCTAGACAGACAGACAGACAGACAGACAGACAGACAGACAGATAGATAGATAGATAGATAGATGGCTAGATAGATGGATGGCTAGATAGATGGATGGCTAGACAGATGGATGGCTAGACAGATGGATGGCTAGACAGATAGATAGATAGATAGATAGATAGATAGATAGATAGATAGATAGATAGATAGATAGATAGATAGATAGAGGGTGTACAGGCACTCATACAGTTGGATAGAGTCAATCATGGAAGCCACAGCCTTGAGTCTGCAAAACCTGGGCCTGGCTGCTGCTGATGGGGTGGCTTCGAGGTCTGTCATCCATAGGGTTGCCTAAGTAGAAACTGACTTGATAGCAGTTAATGAAAACAACAGGCACTCAACTCAACTTTGGTCCCTATTATGTAGTTCTCCAGATGTTCCTTTCAAAGTATCAAACTGGTTCTTTATTTGCTATTAACTTTTAGAATTATCATTACTAAGTCTTGTGGCACCTTAAAAACTCCTGAATTTTTAATTGTACACTCATTTGGGTGTTGCACTAGGACTCCAAGGACTCTGCCTTGGAAGCCCACTGGGTGACCTTGGGCAAGTCACACTTTCTCAACCTCAGAAGAAGGCAAAGGCAACCCCCTCCCCGAATAAATCTTGCCAAGAAAATTATGTGATAGATTTATTTTAGTGTTGCCATAAGTTTGAAATGACTTGAAGGCACACAACAACAAAGTCCACAAAAGCTGACGTCAAATAAGCGTTGTTATTCTTTAAGGTGGCTTCTTTTTGTCGTTTTCATTGCCAGATTAATATGACAATATTCTCTGCCTGTGGCCTCACGAAAGACAGAGACACTCTACATGCCAAGAGGAGTTACTTTAGTACTGCTAATAAGAGTTTACGTTTTACTGGCCACATGACCAAGAAAGGAGTGGCTTCTGCCTGTATTGAGATTCCAGACAAACTGAACTAGGACAGACACATCTGACACAAGATGTAGGCCTGTAACTCCAGTATTGTCACTTCCCCCACTTTTTTCTTTCTTCTGTATGATTTTTCAACCTCTTTTGCTTGGCTTTTTGATGAAGCCAGTGGAGTTTCAAAAGCTTGCATGATGTATTTTGTGCATTTTGGTTGGCTAATAAAGCTTTACATCTCTTTTGTGGATTTTGGAATTTGTTTTATTTTTTAGTATGGCCAACATGGCTACCCTTGAATATATTTTTACCCCTGCAAATTATTGCTAAATAGGGAGCTAATCCTTTAAATAAGGAACATACGGCTACTCTGCTCCATCTCCAAGAGAAATTCCATTCACATGGAAATCAGGCTTAAATGCAGGGTTTCTTTGCTTGCTTTTCTATGCTTTGGGCAGTAGGGGCTGCTGTACTGCAGTTCTTCAAGGGCGATGTGGAGGCAAACTTTCTTATTTACTGGTACTCCCTTCTTGCCATCACTGTCCATCCATTCCTTCTGCTGGCTGGGATGTTTTGAGACAAGGCAAAGTGGCACAAAGCTCGTTACTCTTTGATCTTGATCAATAGCAAGCAACCTGTCAGGGCTGCTACAGGACTGTGTATTAACTCCTTGCAAATTTTTGCCCAATTAGATCAATCAATCCTTTTTTACATATATTGTCTGTCAAAGACCTGGATATATGCAGGTAGTTTCTGCAAGTATATTTCTAGTCTGAACCACTTCAGACTGTGATTGAATTCTTCTCCACTCACCAAACAAATAAGCAAAGAGTCCTCCACACAGAAAACCAGAGTCAGTGAAAAAGTAGTCTTTCCTCTGACATACCACTTTTCTCTGAGCAGGAATATTTTCTTGTGTCTCGTGCTCCTCCTCCTCCAGCAGTTTAAAGTAATACAGTTTTAAAGGTTTACTACTTCATTTTCTGTTTACGATAATTTGCTCATAACATGAAGGGGCTTTTGACTTCTCATTTTATTCTCATTCATACTGTAAGGTTTTAGGGTTTTGTTTTATTTTTCATGCAGTGGTCGTTACCATCTGTCAAGTGGATGTTCCAAGAGTGTTGAGACTTCATGTCAACATGTTCAGATATACTTCAAAAACATGGCTTGATGCAGAATGTGAAAAGCTGGAAATTCATTTGTCAGAAGACTGGGGATAGCCCTGAGTAATTTCCAACATCCCTAAACTGAGAGGAGCTTGGATTCAGTATAGCTTGAACTAGCCTAGTGTGGACTCTGCACTCTTTTGGTGATCTTTATTAATTAAGACTGCTCTCTTCATCTGACAGACAGGACAAGAACATCATGTAAAAACAGCAGTAGGAAAAACATTCTACTCATCATCTGATAGCTGAATGTTTCTCTTCTTCAATAGAGATATAGCCTGCCAACTGAGAGATGAAACATCAATGATCCATATGAAACCAGAGAAAGAAAATTAGAGCTGATACAGATTATATTAATCTGGAAGGATACTATCAAGAATGTGATGTAAATGAAGAAATGGGCTATATAGTTCACAAACCAAGCTTATACTATAATAAAATTTGGCAACATTCCATAAACCAGTTGTTTTTGAGGCAAAAGCATACATCCCTCTGGATTTCTTTTTTCTTTAAAAATTGGTTTCCTCTAAGATGAAGTTTCCCAGGCTCCAGTTTTAACACTCAATTTTTAACATTTAAAACTAAAGTTCTATCTTTGTTACATGTGAAAGTTCCAATCAATTCAATAGTGTCTTATTTCTGAGATGATGCATACAGTTACAAAATTACCATATGATCAGTATCATCACATTAAGAATTTTTTCATTTCCACCCGTGAGCTCTTGAAAAATCTTCAGGGATGGGGACATTTTTCACAGTGTGATGGCGGTTGGTGACTCTAAACAGTACAGTACACCGTTTCTGAATCATAAACAGCTTCGGAATCTTCCTGATCAATCAACCCTCCCTTGATCCAAAAAGAATATGAAAGGAATACTCACCAGCAGTAAGAAATGGCTAAACCAAGGTAGTGGTGTCTCATTAATACTAAACTTTCATTTAGCATATCTACAGTGCAGTCCCATGCACATCTACTCAGAGGAAAGTCCTTTTGAATTCTACAGTATTTACTCTCAAGTATGTGTGTATTACATTTCAACATTAGTTTGTACACAACAGGGCTGGGAAATTTTTGGCCTTCCAGAAGGTGGAAGAAGAGGCAGTGACAGCATTGGATAGCTATTAGGAGCGGAAAGAATATGCGTCATTATTTGTTCCTCTCAAAGGGTGTGTGTGTTCCTGACAGTCAGGAAACCCAGCTGGGAAAAATGACACAAGGTGATAATTTTGTAATGTTTTCATCCAATACACACTTTTGCAGAAAAAACATAAGAGTTTCTGGAATGTATGTGTGTTTGTGCAATTTTCCTCCGCCATCTATTTCCAGAAAACACCAATTTTGCAAAAGGACATATCTTTCTGAACTTTTCTTTTTGCATGAAAATTGTGTTTTCTCATACAAAAATTCATGCAATCTCTCCTCCCATTGTTTTAGACAAACATGGAGTTTTTGTGCAAAAAATTCATGTTTTCTGTGCAAAATCTACCAGTGCGACACCGCTTGACCAATATGTGATTTTGAGAACAGAGTAGTGGTAGAGATTTTGCTCAAAAACATGTGGGGGTTTTTTGTAAGATAAAAGGCACAACTTCAATGCAAAAGCCACATCTGTACTTCTGTACAGAATAATTTCCCAAAACACTTTGAAGTGTTCAATACCATCTAGAAAATGTACAGTAATAAATTTTCTCCAAAGGAAGAAAGCTAGAAATTGCCACCAAAAGTAAGGAGTTAAAGGTGTACACTCCTAACAGCCATAGCGCTTCCTATTGTTTAAAGAACTTCAGTATGTACAATGCTGTTGTATGTAAGCAATAGCACTAGATTTTGGGTGCATTCTGTTTCCTGGAAGCCTCACTGGAACTCAATGAACTCTATATCTGAGCATAGATGTATCTAACATTAGAGGCAGGTGGTGGTGGTAGTGGTACCAGTTTTATCTGTTGAAGTTTTGCCTCTCTTCTAAACCACACTTAAATGAGTGGTCCACAGGTACAGAACATGCTCACTACTTCTGAAAGTGTGTGTGAGGGGGTACCTTCCATGCTGGTGAGGTGGTGAATCCAGTCTTGATTTTAGCCTAAACTTTAAAAGAGTTATCCAAAATACTGAACCTTAACCCCCAAATCGATTCAGCACCATGGATAGTTTCTGTAAAACTCAGAGTAATACCCCAAGTGGATTCACTGCCCAGTGACATAGAAGCTGCCAGCCATCACTGGCAGAATGTAGAGTCATATTTAGGAGTACTGAAATACATGTGTTGAAATGCTTGAATGAAGCTGAATCTCTGCCACAAATTTATTTCCATACTTTCATCTAGAGGTAATTTTCTAAAGTAAATGAGACATTCTGTTCAAATTCTGCTTCCTTTTCTAGGCATCAGCTTCTAGAGGTGCACACATTGAGTCGGATAAAGATTTAATAATACCTAAAGACCATCCACTGAAACAAAAGGGATGTATGCTAACAATAACTGACCAAAGCCAAGTTGGTTTCCTCAGGCACCCTGTATGTATGACTAGGTTTGGATCCGACTCATTTATCCTTAACTGGAGGTGTGTCATTTGTGCAAGTCGTCTGTAGAAGGAAACATTGGCATGAGGGAAATGGGCATACTAAAGGAATAGGAAACTGTTTCCGTATTCACCAGCCTGGCAGCAGAGAGAGGAGTCTAGAAAAGAGCAACATCACAGTTAAAAAGGCCTTCATGCGTAATTGCTTATGTTGCTCCTGGAAGTCAAGAGGGACATTAAAAGTAAAAGAATTTCCTAGTCAGTGTCACTTTTTAGCCAGTTCTGCTGGCTAGTCTAGCATTTCCCTAGCAGAAGTACTTGTCCTTAATTTCAGCTGAACAAGTTGGTGAATGTCTGGAGGTGTTTGGGTCACAAGGCAAGGCTGTCTTTCCTCCAGGACCTCATTCAGCACATGGACAAGTCCAGTGTGAAAGAGTGAGAAATAGTTACTGAATGTCACTGAGCAATGAGCAAAATTATTCAAAATATATATGCCAAGCATCTGAACACCACTATATCCATTAATTTTTAGTGGATTGTTTAATATATCCTAATGTCTTCTTGTAAATCCTGTGATGTACTCTATCTATAACTCTGTACTCTTCTTACAAAGGAGCATAGATTCTCCTATTGGATAGGAGCAGACCCAGCTCTCAAAGGGACTGCTTTGCAATTTCAAAAAGAAAAGCACTGCTGTTTTGTCTTACTCTTTAGTGTCTTTCCTCAGGGTGACTGGTGTCTCCCACAACAGTAGAGTGACAAATCAGTTCCAGGTTTTGACCAACTTTAAAGAAGTTAGCCCAGATGATGGACTTATTTAGAAACAGAGTTCAGCACCTTAGAAAGTTCCTTTAAAGCCTGGGTTAAAGCCCAGGGTGAATTCACTGCTCCACTGGCATGGGACCCACTTGGTATTTCCAGTCATGGCCATAAGGTTATGCCTGTGTCTGTCACTACCAGTATCCCAGTCTCACACTTTAATACAGACCCACATGCCAAGACCTCTTCTCAGCTGGATATATTCTTAAAAGCCAAAAGATCTCAAATAATCCTTAAAGGATAGCATATATTACATAAAAGAATAGGTTCCTGGACTGATGTTTGTAATTATAACATTGGAAGGTACATAAAATGCCATCTAATCAAATCCCATTGCCCATGCAGGAAATCTGCTGCCGTGTCAACCTTGATAAGTATTCATTCAACTTTTGCTTAAAATCCATGAACAAAGGAGAGTCTACCAACTTCCGAGGGTCTGTTCCAGTGTCAGATAGACAAATGGAGTAAATTTGTTATCTGTTTCATTGTGGGACAGCTCATAGAAGTTGTGCGTAGCCCAAATCCTCTTTCTTGTAACTTGAACTTCATAACAAATGTACACTATGAGGTTTGCATTGGGGGCTGGTGTTGGTCATGTCATTGAGGCACTAAATCCACTCTGGGTTTTACAGTGAATGTTAAAGGAACTGTCCAATAGGCTCAAACCTGTCCTCAAAATAGGCTCAAGGATCAGAACCTTGGAAGAATGAGTTCAATACTTTCTGACTACCTCTTGCTTTATCTAAATGAAAGTTGTCCTAATAGTTGAGGCTAATAGAGATGTGCATTGGATTTAGACCAGTCCCAAAGTCTACACTGAATTGGACCACTTTATACATACAATTTATATTCCATCGTTCTACCAACATGGGACCCAAGGCAGCTCGCAACAGAACTAGTTCTGATGCCTCCTGTGGAGAAAGTTGGCTTGTGAGCTGAAGATGGATCCCATCTGAAGCTTTCTCTGGGATTCAGAAAGGCAAGAAACTCTTCCCATAAAAGTACATTTCAGGTTTTATTTCTCTGAGGACACCTAAGGCTGGAGACAGGGGCTGAGTGGTTGAAAGGTCCACCTAACTTTTAGCAGAGGTTCCCCAATCCCTCAGCTTTGTGGGAATGATTGTGAATGACCTTGATAAAACTCATGGTTCCATCCTTCTACCCCTTAGCTGAGAAGAGATGGGGACTGATAGAAACCAAGCCAGTAATAGCACTTCTTGTTAATAAATCCCTAGCCAAATTCCTGTTACTATGCAGAATTTAGAGAATGGTGGTTAAATGGAACAGCATTTAGACAAATGTGGATCCCTTCTCTTCTCCAGGTCCTAGGCAACTGTCAGATGGAGATGAGTGTTCTGGGAAGGAAGAAGGGAACCACTTTCCTAGAGCAATTCTTTCTCCAGCTGGGGTATGGAGCCAGTTTTGATTGTCTCAGAGTTTGGAAAAAAGTTACCTTATGAACAACAACTCCCAGAATCCCCCAAGCCAGAATGGGGGGTTCTGGAAGTTGTAGTCCAAAGCATAACTCTTCCAGGCTATGATTTGCCTCCCTGTTGCTGTGACATTCTTCCTAGGAGACAGGGGTGTGATCTTTCAGTGGCAGATGCCAGAGAATGCTTCCCTTCTTCATTCCAAGTCCCAGGACTTATTCTCTTTAACACGAAGCAGGCAGGGCTGCTATACTATTACCCTCTGCTCTAGGCTGCTACCTCCCTGGTAGCCCTTCCTCCCCATTTGGGTATTCCTGTCTTGTTGGCATTTTACTCCTTGTTTATTTCTTTCAGGAAACTGCAGGGTTGAATTTAGAATCTATTAATAAGGTGGCATGGGAAAAGAGACAGAGCAGACAGAGAGCAAAAGGGTTGCTATTTCTAGTTTGTGCCCAGCTAATTTTGAAGCTGGCTCCAGAAGCCAGTCTGATGGAAAGGATATTAACAGAGCTGAATGAAACCCACAGCTATTGTTGCATGTGGTTGGAATTACAGCATTTGGGAGACGCTGAATCTACCTACTCCCCCGGCAACCCCAAATGTCAAACTGAAAAAGTGTATGGCATTTTCCTTGCCGTATACCCTATGAAATCCATGGTGTTGTCATAAGTCAACAGACAACAAGAAGGCACACACAGACAGAGAAAGGAAGTTTTTCAATTATAGTCCAAAAAGGAAAAAAATGCTACTCTAGCTGTGATCTTAAACATACGCATACACATACTTTACTGGGGTAAGTTGCATGGCCCTTAAGGAGACTTACTTCTGAGTAGGAACACATAGGCTTGATTGCAAGATTCACAGAATCATGACTTTAAAAAAAAACATTTCAGGGCAGTTTCGAGCAGTACACACATTTGTTCAGTATGTTCATTTTCTATATGGCAAGCAGCAAAAATATTCAGGGTTTCACAAGTTGTCAGAATAACAGAGCTGGCATTCAGTAGTATAGTTATGGATTTATAACCTAGGGCTATGGATTCTGAACTATTCTGTGTTCAGTAAGTTTAAAACCATGTAGATGCCACCCCAGACCACCTTAAAAGCCAGCAGTCAGATCAGAAGAAGGAGATCCATTCAGTTTCTGATTGGGCTGCCAAGAGGAGGAGGTTTCCACCCTCTCCCCCCCCCAGTATGCAAGCCTGTGACAATAAAATGTAAGACCTCTGTTACAAGACCTTGCCAGAGTTTCACTCACTGGTAGGAGGGGATGGAAATGTCATCCTTCTTGCACTTTGATTGGAAACTGAATGGACCTCCTTTGCCAGGAGTTAGGGAACATACTTTTTTCTCTCTGGTCCACTGTAATTGTTTCAGAGTAGATTATTTCTTAATATCTGCATCTTTCTTTAGTAATATAAACACATGAAAAATCAAATCATATTCCTGTTTGTCTAGAACCGCACTTTTCTCATGCCCTTAAACTCTTTAGTCTCTGGCATTTTAATGTTTCACTTCTTAATAGGGCTCAATGTGCAGATCTAATGGAATATTTCCAAATGAATGATGACTCTGTGAATTCATACACTATTGAATGAGAAGTATGTAAAGCCTACATTTGGGGTAGAATAATTGCTTATTTTTCTTGTAGAAAAGGCTTTAAAATGTAAGAAAGGAATTATTGGATGAGCAGCTGAAACTCCTATTATTTCAATTTGCTATTTCTCCATCTGAGCAACTGCATAACTTTGTCTAACATTCCAAAAAGTACTTAGACTGGCATACCCTCACTTAATACCGAAATAAGTAATGGAAGGGACTTTGGCCAATATTCACAATTTTTCTTCAATGAGAAAAGATGGCTAAACAGGTCGAGGTGTCCCGTTAGAAGAAAAAAAAATCAAGCACTAACATTTTTTTTCACCTAGAAAGAATGAAAATCCTAGAACTTTCTCCCAATTTTTTTCATTTTCTGCTGGTTTTGCAGAAAAAAGTTTTGCAGAAGATATTCTATTTTTTGCAAAAGAAAAAAAAGTTTTCTACAGAAAGATGTTATTTTTGTGCAACTCTCATGTTTTTTTGCCCAATTTTATTTTGGCAAGAAGTCTCTTAATGAAAAAAAAAATCATCAAAAAGGCATGAAAATTCTTTTAATTTTATGTACGTGACAGAGAGAGAATGAACTAAATGCAGATCTACTTCCCTGTTACACAGACACCCTGAAGCCTTCCATGAATCCTTATGTTAAGGCTGACCTGAGTTGCCCACTCCTGGGGGAAACAAGTGAAGCGAAATACACAGAAGATGCCTTTGTCAGAATTCTCTCCTGGGCAAGCAGGCCAAGGAACAAACAAGTTTTAACACCAACAGAACACTTCTCCTTTCATACCAAGCAAACATTCCAGCTAAAAATCTCCATCCCAGCACATAGGGCCAATAAGAAAATATTTACACACTGGTTTGGCTGTTGGATTATTTTTGGGAGACTTCCTAGACTTCTCTGCCTATAGGTAAATAAACAAAGGGGCATTCTTTAGGATCACTTCACTGCTCTACCCAAAAAACAGTGGGACTAGCACATTCCTCTGCTGCATAACAGGGCTGATCCTCCTGGTTTTCTCTTCCCATGGATTGCTTTTTCACTGAGGAGACCCCTTGCCATTTAAAGATACAGGGGCTACTTCAGATCCTCTATGCAGATGTTTTATTTCTAAGCTAACCACAACAGCTGTTATGAGTAAAATATTGTTCATTTAAAGATCAGGTTTAGATGAGGGATGTCACAGCAAATTCTTCCAAGTTGTTAAGAATATATAACAGAAAATGGAAAAGATAAAGAGGGTGGAAAAACCAGCCCTCTTTATAGCCCCAGAAGACTGCTATTAGTAGCTGAACAAATTATCATTTAATAATGTTTTACATATCTAGACATTTTTGCTACGTCCCTATTCCCAAGACAGAGCTACATAGAGCATCATATCCCAACCAGCTGTCTTTGTGATATTTCAGATTATAACTCCCGTAATACCTGACCACTGACCATGCTCTCAGGGGATTATGGGAGTTGCAGTCCAAATCATCCAGAGGGCATTACAATTTGGAAATGCTGATTTACAACTAAAGGCACAATGCCATTGCAGGTATTTCTCTGCCATAATTCCTGGTGGCTGAGAAATGCCTCATAGGATGACAAAAACGGTGGATAATGGACTTAAGGATGGTCCACAATATCCTTTCCACATGGTACAGTGAATATTTAGCTGTTTTGTGCAAGCCCCATCAGGAAGTGTTAGGGGACCTGTTTCTGTCCCAAAACACCCCAGAAAAATACTTTCAAAGGTTTCCTAACAGGTTCTTTCCACTGCTCCAAGAGAAATGGACCAAAGGAAAGATTTTATGTAGGATATGGGAGACTTTCTTTTTGGACTATCAATCCCAGAACCCCCCAACCAGCATCGCCAATGGGAATTGTAGTCCAAACAGTAATGTTTCCAATCTCTGGTTATATGCATCCTTTGTTTGAGTCAGTTGTTAGAACACAGATGGATGTGTGAGAAACTCGCTGATTGACATAGAACATGGGGGCGGGGGGGGAGGCTGTGTTGGTGGCAACTTGCTTTTCTATCACCCAGCAAGTCAAAACATCCAGAAGCCTATTCCCTTTTATTTACAAAGGTCAGTGTTTGTCTCACTCTCTCCCCGACTGAAGATGTGTTCATCGAGTTTCTAAAAAAAAACAACCCCGCACCAACTTCCTTAAATAAATACACTGCCACTGAATGACACCCTTGTGTTTGGGAAGGTCAAGCGACTGGCTTAGAGAGAACTGGCTCTGTCTAGTCCCAGGCTAGGTCTACAGAGGAGGGAGTCATTCAGTGTGATTCCCCCTCCCCAAGCTGCCAGCAAATCCCACTCCCATCTCCTTTCATGGGTTTGCTGTTCTTACAGTGAGACTAGACTTGCCAGTGTAAAGACAGGCCTCCATCCCCACTTGAGCTATGAATGCTGCCAGGGCCTGTGCTGAGCTGCAGTGTTGAAGCATCTGATGCCTGCACAGTGTCAATATAAACTAAAATAAATATCAGTATAAACTATCTGCAGCCTTACAAGATCAGAAAACTTCCTCAGCTGCCAAAATGTGAAAGTGGAGGCTCTCTGGGGGAATTAACCCTTCCACACTTTGCTGCAAAATTGGTGAAATCACAGACCAGAGGAATCTGTCTTTCCTTAATTGAAAGAAGTTACTGCCACTGGAGTCCCCTTCCCACTGAGTCCTACATCTTATTGCTCACACTTTCCTCACACCATATTTATTCATTTAATCCGTATCTCACCTTTCTCTTGTAGAAGAGCCAAGACAGCTTATAAGTATTTAAAAAAACAAAGGGGGTGCAGGACAAAAAAGTCCCTCCATGTGTGGCAAAGGACAGAAAGCCGGGCAGGGGAGGTTTAGCAACAGCACTGCAGGAGGGAAGCCCAAGGCAGCAGGGCTTTGGAAATAGTGTGGTAACTGCTTCAAGGGGGCTTTTTGTGTTACATAATTCAAATATTTTGATTCCACTTTAACTGCCATGGTTCCAACCTACAGAATTCTGGAATGTACAATTTAAGCAGGTGTATTTGACCACAGAGGTCCTCTATTACCCCATCTCACTACAAAACCCAGCATTCACTACAAAACCCAGATGCAGCCCTGGCAGTTGATGTGGAATCATAGCACTGTTAACTGCACAGTGTGAACAGGCTCAAAGAAAAGGTATGTCCTTTGGATTAAACACCGGAACCCTTACCTCCTTACCAACATCCCAAATACTTAAGACCAATGTCATGATGGAGACCATCCAGGCATTCATTGTGAGAAGAATACAGCTCCTGATTTCAATCTGGCACAGATGCAGGCATGCTTAAGCCCCAGTACTTTCCATTGGGCTTAAGGATACAGAAGCGTGCATTAAATTATAGGTCCTTTGTGTTTTCCACTGTTGTAAAATTACATACAATGCCTTTCTTTTCTCCAGAACTTACTTGTGATGTTAAATGGACACTGGCAATGTCAGGATGTTCAAATATAAGCCAATATATACCATATCCCAAATTCTTTTCCTAATGTGATTGCAACCAGATTTCCATTCCCGCCCCCCCATTCACTGGAAAATAAGCCACTTCCCTCTCACAATGCAACAGAAAGGATAACATTGAGCAACGGATACTGAAAATCTTGTTAGGAGAGTAGACTGCTTCCTTATCTGTTACCAAGATAACTAGTGTTATTTCCAGCTCCAAGATTACATGGAGAGAATGAAACATAACAGTTTCCTGTCAAGTTCCTTCCTTTAAATAGAATCCTTCTTTCCCCTCTAAGTGATTCCCCCCCCAAAAAAAAACTTTAGAAAGGAAAAAGCACCAATTTTTATTTTCATCAGAACCAGTCTTCTTTTAATTGCATTTCTATATCTGTTCCTTCGGACACATTCTGAGTCTGTTTTTATTTATTTTTGTGCAGCTCTCATCCCTTCTAATAAAATATTTTCATGTTCCCCTCTTACAATAAATAAATAAACTCACTGCACAGTTTACAATTCAAGAAAAAAAAAGAGAACAGAAACTTTCAAAACAAGTACAACTTTGCAGATGTCAGGAAGTTGTGGGCTTTTTTCTAAAATGCTACAGCTGTTGTACATAAGATTTTTTTTAAAGGTAACATCTGAACAGACAACACGACAGAAGGGAAGGCACAAACAAAACTAAATGACAGCAGAAGCAATATATTTTTATTCAGTAAAGGGAGTGCTGGTTGAAACCTTATAAACCAGAATGCTCTCTGTTGAGGCAGGAGGTGCTTACAGTATTCTGCCTAACAGAGGCCATTTCTGCACTACAGTGTTAAAGTGCTGCTATTCCACTTTCAACCTCCTGTGGGATTCTGGGGTTTGTAGTTTACTGATGCCAAAGAGCTCTCTGGCTAAGAATTCTAAGTGCCCCTCCCTGAACTACAAACTCTAGGATTCCATAGGAGGTTGAAAGTGGAATAGCAGCACTTTAACACTGTAGTGCAGAAAAGATGTGAGAAGTGGATGCTGCTCTTCTGATATATTTTGATTCAGAAGCAAAACCTGTTCAGAGGGTGGTGTGGTGTTTTGCGCATGTGTGTATGCATGTGGTGTGAAAGGCCCTCAGGTAGCTACCTATTCTGACAAACTGTGGATCATATCACCATGCAGTGATACAAGAGATGGAATAAATCGCTCTTCATCTAGAAATTTTATTGCTTAAGACTGTTAGTATCTAGCATTCTACCTATACCAAGAGGTTCACCAAAGTAGGGAAAAGACAGTATAGCTGTAAGTGTGAAATTGGTACATCTGTTGATACATATACCAATTTCCCAACTAAGGACCTGAGGGCAAAATAAACAATTGTGCCAATTGCATGACAATGATTTTTCACCAACATTATATGAAGAAAAGGTGAAACTTGAGGCTACAATCCAATGCAATCTATGAGGGTGTTTAAAGTCTCTGTCTCTCTCTGAGCCTAAGAGAGAAGTCCAACTTTGCAATCCTCCTCTATAGCTAGAAAGGGCAAAAAGAAAGCATGCTGGGAGAGGCTACAAAATTCACTCAAGCCTAACTCTCAGTGCTAATCCCAACTAGAGTAGACTCATTGAATCAATGGGGCTACCTATATGTTGATTCATCATTCAACAATTAATTCAATGGGTCTATTCTAGTTGAGACTAACCAATGGGATTCAAACTTAACTTTCCAACTTGTCCCCCGATTGGGGAAGACAAACAACTCCAACTTTGTTTTTTGTTTTTAACCTTCCAGAACAGGAAACAGACTCTTCTCTACTCCACCCATTTTATTCCTGCAGTCATGAACCCACCATGGTACAGGCAAAGAGATTTTATCCCTCTCCAACATGACCAGATTACAGTACTCCGAAAATTATATATTCAGCTGGAATCTCCCATATCATAGTTATCCTCAGGGTTCATAACATCTCACCATGTGGTTTGAGTTTATGATAACACATTAGGGCAGGGGCTGTCACTCACATGATGCTGATTAGCATTAATGATGTAAACAAAAGTTGTGGGCATGGAAGTTGTGCAGGAGAAGAAACTATTTAGATCAATGTGGGAACCATCCCATAATGTACTAACAGATGTTTCATGTGACCTAGATGTATTTCACGGTACAGCGTTCCCTCCACATTCTTGGGTTTGACCTTCACAAATTTGATTATTTGTCAGGCACCTGTTTGCCTCCTTCCACCATTTTCTTCCTCCCATTCTCTTGCATTCCTCACCCCAGGCTTGCAAGGCTTGTGTTTAAAACTGACATTTTTTCCTTTTGGGTGAGCAAAGCCCCTGCAAGAGGCATGTCCTCTTTGCCATGTGGTTGCACATTCTGCAGTGTAATGGCTGCTGATTGGTCAGGTACTCTCTTTGCTCCTACCTTTCCTTTCTCAAGATGGAAACTGGAAGTAGTACAACTCCAGAAATCTGCTCTCCTCTGAGGGGAAATTATGGGTAAGCCTGTTAGCTTGTTTTCTCTCCCACTTCCAATGCTGGTGCCAGAGGCAAAGGAATGGGAGAGGGGAAGCTCCAGTGGGGAATGGGAAGGGGATCTGCAGGAGTGGAAAATTATTTGCAGTTTTTTCCACTTTCCCAAGGGTTCTGCAAGCTAAACCTTTGTAAATTTGGCGGGGCCACTATATACATCAATGGACACTATTCAGCAAGGCTAATCATGTTAGATAGCTAGACTAATAGCATATGAACTTAAAGTTATGTTTTGTAAATCAACCTCAACTCTACCTCTGCCTCCAGCTTTTAGTTCACTTGTCTCTTTAGTGGGCCCTCATAAGACCTACAGCCACTTTGAACCATTTCCCATGACCAACTAGAGAGTCAAAACTTAGTAGAAATGATGGGTGCAAACTCAAAAAAAACAACATATGCTTGAGATTCAACCATGTAGCACTCTCTCCATCAGGAGCTGGAGAGTATGGAAGGTGAGTCCTGGTCATGACAGAGAAGAGACTTTGCCTTCTCTAGCAATGGGACCGCTATCACTTCCTGATGTATGAATAAGAACTTTAGATACTGGCAACTTTGGTGGGCTGTGCCCACATCCATCTCCTTTGCCCATGTCTGCTATATATTGTAAATATGAAGAAATAGGTCAGATACATTTGGGTTTGGCTTGACAAGTCAGAAAGTCTACTGCTGATGTCCACAGCAAAAACAGACATGTACAAGAAGAACTGGTAACTCAAGAGGACAATGACACAGAAAAGTGGAGCTAAACATAAGGCAAAGGTGCATGAAGCTGTAGAAATCAAGAAAGTCTGGAGATTTTCTGGTTAGTAAAAAGCAAACAGAGTCTGGAACCGACTAAATAAATAATAAACTGATGTTAGAAAGTTACAGTAGCTCTATCAAACAATCAATAGTCCATATATAATGAATACATACACTATGCAATTTTATAGCAACAGATGTGAAGATCTGTTGGGCAAGGAAGAAGACAATGAATCTAAACAAGCCTTTAATAAAACAAGGGCCAGATGTGTTTTGTTCTTCTTCCTCAATGGCCGATATTAAAATTCTTTCCATCAGCCGCAGCCTGAAGTGTTAGAAAACAATTGCATGATCATATTTAAAATACATAGTAGGAATCCTATATCACCTTTTAGTTAACTTAACTTTACACATACTTGGCTAAAGTAGCAGAGGCACTAAGAAACCCTGTTAGTGAATTGGGAAGATGTGTACTAGGACAACAGCAAGACTGTGCAATGTGCATAATGCTGATTCTGCCACTTCATAACGTAATAGCACCCCTCTGCTGGATACAGACATTGCAAAACTGACCATAAGAAAACATAACTCCCTTCAGGATTCTGGCCCATACAGTCACTAAATTAGATACAATTCAGCATTCATTAAGCATATAAATGAAGAATTCCTCACAGAATAAGAATAAAAATAAAAATGCTTCCCATAAAAATGCCACCCAAGCTTCATTTGGTCTTTATTTCATTGAAGGTTCATTTAGATACATGACTATCAGCCTTCCTCCATGCAAAGTAGGAAAGGTGAGGGACAGAAAAAAAGTAGGAATGCAGCAGCACCTTTACCGCAGCCTGGGTATCACTCTGTGCTGCATTTGAAGAACTGGGTTTATATCCACAAAAGCTCATGCTAATATAAAAACCAGTTAGTTTTAAAGGTGCTGCTACATTCCTCCCCACCCTTTTTTATGCTCCAAGAAACTAACATGGCTACTTCTTTGAAAATCTTCCTCTAGTTAATGGATCGTCACATCTACTGCTATAACGTTGCATGGTCATGATATATGGAGTACTGATTATTTGGCAGATTAACTTTTAAACACTGATTTGCCACATATTCATTCATTCATTTCCTGGCTGTTTGCTACTTACTAGTCTTGCGAGTCAGTTCCTATATTCCACGTATGTTTGATTTTAGGGCTAAACTACACAGATTAAGAGGAGCGTGCACATTGTGCACTTCAGACAGGACTGCATGATCACAGCAGGAGTACATTCTCTTTAGTATGATGAGGGAGAGAGGAGTGATAAGCAAGCACTTGTCAGAAATAGCCATATGTGAGTATCTGGTGGAAAGACTTAAGAGGGCTGAATCAACAAGAACTTGGAATTTTAGAAGCAACCAATTATGGTATGTTATTTTGTTCTGCAAGACAAGAAGGTCAATCACATTAGATGTGGCTCTCAGCCACCTGGGAGGCTCTACCACAAGTAGTGTGCTGTAATGTAAATCTTGCCTGTTCTGAACTTCACCCATCTTGTTAAATTGTTCTAATGCTCTTGGAAGAAAACAAACAAACAAACAAACAAACAAACTCTTTTTCTCTGTAACTATTTCCACAGAAGCTGTGCTGTTCATCTCAAAGGGTATGGTAGAAAATCTGACCCAGCAATCTAATAGGGGATAGGCAGCCAATGAGCATTTGATAGGAGCTTGGGGATTTAAAAGAAGACTGGCCATGTTTTCTGCATTAGCCTGGGAGAGGAATGGTTATATATGCAAATTTCCAGGATTATAACAGAGGGTGGGCTCACACTTTGTATGACTTTCATGTTGATTCACCTGAATGCATGAACTTGTTTAGGCCGGTCACTATTTCCCATTCAGGCAAATATGCCAAGTGAAATAATGCAGGAAGGAAACCTTTTGGGTTCCTCCTCCCAAACCGACCGCTGATGCTATCAATCTGAATGTGAAAAAATCACTCATATTCTTTATGCAGCAGCTGGGAACTGGGCGAATATGAGCTGATACTTACAGCATGATCTCATAAATAGACACACATGTCTCCTCAGACGCAAGTCCTGAACAGACCTTACTCCTTGGTAAATAGGAGTTGATTCTTGCAACCTAAATGCTTTAACTTTGACAGACATTATGTAACGAGTTAACTGTATCCCAGAAGCCCCTTTTATTCAGAGACATATTCTTTCTTTTTTTAACTGCTTCATAATATTAATTTCTGCTTAGGACCAGATGCTTTTCTGCAGGGTGGGGGTGCACCCATATGCGTGAGAGAGGAGATGATTATAGAGCCATTCCTGCCACAGCTGTGCAAAGTCTTATTTTCAGGTCCTGACTGTTCACTAACTTTCAGGAAACAAGATCACAAAGCATGCCATTCTCCATTGTTTTGAGAGACTTAAAATAAAAATGGTCTCTTATTTACCACTTCTGCCCTGTTCCCCACCCCAAATGAACAATGGCTTTATAAGCCCTAAGTGTAACAGCTTCTGTCTGAATGACTTTTCTTAAGAAAAAGAGAAAAGAAACAAAAACAGAAGAAATATATCCCTTAAAATATTTAATGATTCTATAGATGTTCCTCAATCCATTGATACTGTCTTTCCCTTTGCCAAAATAAATTGTCCCCTTTCAGATGTTAAATTAACATTGCAAGACAGTAATAACAACAGTGACTGCTATGGTTAATGGATCAACTCAGTACATATTTAGCTCTGCATAGAAAAGTGAAAGGGGGCATGAATGTATTTGTACTTAAGGAGGCCCAGGACTCTTCGTTGTTTTTGCTACTTCATGTTCATCTGGGATGTATTTCCAAGTTTTTGTCCACATTCCAAACAGTATAAGTATTTCAATAAGTGTTTCAGATTAATAGCATGCCTAGGGTGTGTTAAAGATTCATTAGGTGTTTGTTTCTGGTTTGCAGGCCTATGGAGCAAAAAGACTGGAAGCCTCCACTAGAAAGGGATAAGAAGAATCTTCAGGCTGTGATGGGAGACTGTGTTTCTTACTATGGCAGAAATTATTTCTACTGATTACCATTCAATCTGTTATATTTTGTTTTCCACCTCCATTTCCTTCTCATTGTGCTCTAACAACTTGGTTTATACAAAACAATTCCTCTCTGAAACTGTAGAGAAGAATTATTGGCAGTTTCCAACCAGCACATTAAAAGACAGAAAAACAATTATTGGAGGGGTGAGGGGTGAGGAAATACAATTAAAATCACAGCCTTCTATCACCAAGACTAGAAAGAAGCTATTGTCTCTTAACTGCCTCCAGACCTTGGATGTGATTGAGTAACAACTGATTCAGAGACAAATGAGAAAACCAGACAGTAGACTTAAAAAAAAAAAAGTCTAGTGGACTGGTGCCACTGGGGAAGGCTGATCTCCCAGAGATATAAAAGGAACATAATTCCTTTCTACTTTGAATGTTGTTTTCATAGTCTGCTTTTTTTTAAAACAACAACAACAACACACACTCATCCAATGGTTTAGGTGTAAAGCAAGGCAAACAAAACAATTGCATGAAATTGTCTGTACTGTAACCCAAAGTACCATTATTATTGTGGGTAGAGGCACCTTTGGCCCTACTCCATGTCCTTTCTTCTCAGTGATCTGTGTGACCCAGTCACATCTCCTCAAGCTTAAACAAGGCATCAATTTAGCTGAGTCTCAAGTAGAACATGTACAAAACACTCTCTGTCTAAACGATGAAGCCATCACATTCCTTCTTGACAGTTCTGTTAAACATTTTTTTCTTCCTTTCTTCCTTCCTGCTTTTCCACACCTTTCCTATCCTCTCCAAACATCAGTTTGACAAGTTCTTTAAGGCTGTCTCAGGCAATATCAGTGCAACACTCTGTATTTTCTCACAGCTTCTCAGCAGAATGAGAAACCTATTTCTTTTCTCTTTTTAAAAGTGTACATGTAATTTCAAAAATAGAATACTTCTCTCTCTCTTTCTCTTTCTCCCTCTCTTCAGCTTTGGATGTTTTGTGAGGAATGCACAATGCTTCCAATGAGGAGGACATGTACAGGAGGTAAAGAGATTGGATTGCCGTGTTCAGGTTCCACTCTGTGCCAACCTCTGATCTATTGTTTTTGGCAGAGTTTGAGCACTTTATAATCCAAGGAAAAGCTTCAAATATGTCAGGAAAATGACAACTGTTTCCAGAAAAAGCTGAAATCACTGTGCTCGAAGAAAGAACACAAGAAGCTTGAGGGAAGCTTGCCATAGATGGCTTCTCCCTCAACTCTTTCTGCTATGCATCCCTTTCCCAATGATTTCTTTGTTCTGTCTTTTTCAATTCCACAGAACACTACAATATGGGGTGAAATCTACCAGCAAAGGCCACCTTTACGTGACCCAGAAGGTCCTCCTCTCTTCTAACAAGCTGATGGACCGATTTGTAAGGACCTCTGGACTGCTGGCTAGCTTGTAGCCAAACAGGTTCATGGCTGGACTGCAGACATTTTGTACCACCTGGGCAAGCTTGAAAGGGATGCTGAATCGCCATTTTTCAAATTGTTCAGAAGAGTTTTTTTGGGTGGAGTAGATGCCATTGCTATCCTGAGGTGCCTGAGTATTCTTCTGGATCCACTCCTCCACCTGTGGGGTAATGGTGATGCCTGTGAATTTGTACATCTCCTTGGCTTTTTGGAGGGGAGACCTGGCAATGTCCTCATACCGGACCAGCATGTAGCGACCCCGTAGCCACACTGGCTGCCTCAAACCAAGTTCAGCTGAGAGCCGGATGCTCTCACAGTTCCCCCGCAGCCTCTGCACCTCCTCCTCATTAAGGGACGCAGCACCTTCAGTCGCCCATTTCTTCCAGGTCTCATACTTACCTGAGAAGGCAACCATGCGAGAAGCCAGCACTGCCCGAGGGTCCCGTACCAACTGAATTATCCTCATGTCTAGACGAGGGTCTTCAACTAGAGGTCGCAAGAACTCCAGCTGCCGGATTCGTACTGCCTTAAGGGCCATGTGTTCCTTGCGTAGGCAGGCCTCTGCAGCCAAAGTCACATTTAGAGGACCACAGCGGCGGTTCTTGCAGTGATACTTCTCAAAGACCTTCTTGACAAAAGGTGTGCAGACAGGTTCCTCACACAGTGAGCGGCTCGAACCACGCCGGAACATAAACTGTGTCAGATGGTCTTCTGGGAAAGGGATTATGAAGTTCTCCAAAATGTAGAGATCACAAAGGAAGAGCTGCTTCAAAACATCTCTGTAGACAAGGGCTGAACCCACAGCATTAGCACCACCAGGTTCAAAGGAAACAGTCCTTTCAATATGCCATAATGGCTCAAAGAGGTAGAAAATGTTGCCCTGTTGGTTGAAGAATTCCCCTACGAAGGAAGAGCCAGTGCGGGTGGTGGCCATCAGGAGCACGTGTTTCCTTGTTCCTCTAGCAGGTGCTGGGGGCGGTTCTCTAGTCCCTCCAAGCTGCAACGTGACATTCTGAAGACGGCTCCTGAGTTGTGAGAAAGCCAAATCCAGCTCACTGAGGGAAAGGAGGGAACCATTTTCTGACAGCACCAAGCCAGAGTCTGTGCTATTGGCTTCCATCAGAGACTGTGGAGACTGCTTCAACTTGTCTGACACTCTGTGTAGAAAAAGAACAGAATTAGAGAGAGAAAGCATGCACCATATCAAAATTACTTGAGATTTCAAAAGGCAAGTATAAACTGTCTTTGAGAAAGAAGTAGCTCATTGTTTCTCATCCTTAAGGCACTGCTCTTCTCTTAAATTTCTGCTTCCAGAGAACACTTTCCCTAATGAGTTGTCTGCTGAGGACTTGCCACAGAATCCCTGTACGTTGCAAAGGAACTCAGAATATATTCTGAATGTATTCACATTATGGACAACACAGTGGTGAAGCATGTTGGACCATATTGTTGACCCAAGGGACCTCAATCCAATTGCCCATCTAAATTCTAACAGACTCATTGAATCAATCAGACTTGCATGTATGCTGACTTCCCAAATTTCCATTGTTTCAAGACATTTACTGTAGTTGGGATTAGCAGAAAAAATTAAGCCAAAGGAAGAACTAAGAACACATCCCAGAAACACAGCTTGGAAGAAGTTGCATTTTTTGACTACAGCTTCCAGAATTCTCCAGCCAGCATGCCTAATTCTGAGACTAGTAGTTAAATAAACAGTAATGATTCCAAGCTCTGCCCAGAACATATACCAAGGTCCCACATACCAGCACGCCGTAGTAAAATTGTAGTTTCCCTGATAATTTGGATTTTTATAAATGAACTATGGTAAATTTATAAGGAATACAGTTTGAAAACCACAGCCTCAAAGTCAGCGCTTGAAAATGTTAACTTTTGGATCCCCACTCATCCACATGACCATTGACCATTCCGAGAACTAAATCCAAAAGCCCCTCCCCCACCACCAAAAGGAAACCACTTTTCCCAAACTGGCCAGGAATATGTATCCATAAGCCAAACCAGCAGTTTGGAAGAATGGGAGAAAGGTGCTAGGTACATCTGTCTTGAGTGCAAGGAAATAATGGAAATACAAACAAGTCGGAGAGGTGAATGTTTCCAGCTACTAACAGCAATCTTCCAGAGCTATAAGGTATCTTTCTCTCCCTCACTTTTGTTGTTGTGTATCTTCAAGTCATTTCGAACTTATGGAAACTCTAAGCCAACCTATCACATGGTTTTCTTTGCAAGATCTGTTCAGAGAGGGTTTTGCCTTTGCCTTCCTCTGAGGCTGAGAGTGTGTGGCTTGCCCAAGGTCACCCGGGGGATTTCCACGGCTGAGCAGGGATTTGAATCCTGGGCCATTTCTGCACTACACTCTTATAGCGCTATTATTCCACTTTCAACATCGTATGGAATCCTGGGGTTTGCAGTTTCGGGAGGGGCCAGGTAGAGTATAAGAGTGTAGTGCGGAAATGGCCCTGGTCTCCAGAGTTGTAGTCCAATGCTCAAACCACTACACCACACTAGCTCCCTTCTCTCACTTATCTAAGGATAAGTTTTAAAAATAAAAATAAAGAAATGCCATGTTAGTTCCCCATCAATACCTGCCATCCATCTAAGATGCTATCTACAAAATGGTCAGCACTCATAAACATCTCACCTGATGTTCTGCTGTATGTCAATGGGGAAAGAAATGATACAGAGATCCACATTAAGTGGTTAACTGTTCTTGTGCTCATTTGTATAAAACACTCATGGCTGTTAATACAGGTGGCATCCCAATATTAGCATTACAGTATCACTATGATTCATCATAATTTCTTATGTCTACTTTCAAAACAGCTGTCAGCATGAAGAGGGAGGCCAGATGTAAAGAAGGAAAGAAGGCCTGTATTTTTAAAGCTGTTCACAAAAGTGCTGCTTGTCAGGCAATCCTCACTCTTTCTGCATCAGGCCTGTTCAGCTGGCCCACTACTGTGAATTCTAACTCTGTATGTGTGTTTAGAAGAGTGATCTGTCTACATTCCTGGGTAAAAACACAACTTAATTCAGACTGGAAGGTGCAGATATTTACCTTGTTCCCAAAAAGCTGGAGAGATGGTGGTAGCAAGTTGGGACCTGAAAGCTTGGTAAAGTAGAATGGTAGCCTGAAGGCTCCACTAGGGATACAGAGAAATACTTTCTTCCACTATAGCTCTCCTTTCCCCCCTACCTTGATATGATGTTGTTCTCCTTCTCAATTATGACAAGTGCTACCACAAACACCAGGAGGATGGCGTACTTGCTCCTCATCCTCAGACAATGCAGCAGTTCCCAGAAGTCTTGAGGTAATGTGTGCCCTTTATCCATGGAGAGAGAAGAGAATGTTCAGCAGCTTGCTGGAGAAAAGATTTCCTCCCAGGCAGAGAGAGAAAATAAAGTCTTCTTCTACTTCTCCTGCTGTTCTTCAACTAACTAGAAAGTATTGCTTTGTGCTATCATGAATGCACTGCTGTCACCCTGTAGAAGAAGAGGGAAGGAAGAAAACGGTATGTCAATAAGAATTCTTGATGTGTGATTGGGGTTTTGCATAAGTACTGAACCACATACAAGATTCATGCCATTTCCTACAGAATATAGTTAGAGAATATTATCTTACATGGCCTAGAGATGTGAAGCTACCCTTCCAGCAGGGAGGGGGGAACCTCTCCCCCCCGTTCATCATTTCAAAAAAATCATAAAAATTGAAATTTTGGGGAAGCCATATTTTTAAAAAACCCTCATGAAATATTGGAATGAGTGAAATGCTGTTTACAATAAGGTTTTACTTGCACAAAATGACAGAACTGCACAGTATGTTTGTGAGACAGTCTACACAACTGGAGGACAATAATTCATGTGCAGACTGGGGTATATACAACACTCAAACCCAAGATGCCATTCTGCACCTAATGAGAGTTAAAATCTTTTTGAACAGAGTATCCAGGGTGGCCTTCATTGTTGAGGATTATAATAGTTATTATATTTTGCATTTCAATATTTTCTACGTTGAGAAATTTTTTTATCTAAATATGCGTAGTCCTTTATGATTGTGACTGCATGATACACTTCTGTCCAAAATCCACTGTATTTTGTTTAATACAAAATTTGTGGTTTCTTTTGTCTCCCCTCCTCTGCAACTTCTCTTATGACAAAAACTAAGATGCAGGTGCTCATCTAACATCAAGCACAAGGTATATTCACAATTTTGCTTGCTCAAAAGGCTTTTATATTTTAAACTTTCATAAACATGCCAAATAGTGCAGTTTTATATGTGAGCTATGTTATTAATGAAGCATTTTGTGTTATGTAAAGCAAGCTTAAGTTTGTTCTGAAAATAAGTCTTGCATCGATTTCAAATTTTTCCCAGAATATATATATTTTTAATAAAAAAAAAAAACTACAGGAGGAAATAACTGCCCCCTATTGCTTCAAATTTTGCTTCAAAATTTACATCTCTAGAGCAAAGGTGGAGAAAACATTTTAGCTTGAGAACTTCAGAGAAAGAAGCACACAGAGTGCTGTCTGTTAGCAGGCCTTCATGAGCCTAAATGAAAAAGTTGGCTGGCCAAATTTTCTCTCAAGCCCCTCCTTGCTTGAATGAGGGGGGGTTACTTCACTGTGGAGGGTGAATGTAATCTTTATGGCATGTCCCTTGAATTCACACCAGCGTTCAGCAGATTGTGACCCTCTATGTATCCTGGACCAAAGCTCTATTCAGTCTCATCCAACACCCTCAGTGGTCTGACATGATAGGAGCTATAGTTCAACAGCTCCAGGGCATGGAGTTAGAGAAGCTTGCCCCAGACAATCAGTGAAGTATTGTTTGAAGTTCTTGTTTTGAAACAACATGATCTGCTTGATGTGATTCAAGGTAGACAGTACAATTTGAAACTTCAAATGGAAAGACTGCAAGTATGAAGCTCCTTTTATTTTTAAAAAAATATATAACCAAAACACCATACAGATAGAAAACCAGCGCTATCAAGAACTTCTAATCTGGCCTTTCTCCTTAGCATGCTTATTTTTATATTGTTGTTTTTGATATGGGGTGGCGTTCTGAATGTTGTTATGTATAATTCCTGACTTATGGCAATGCCAAGATGGACCCATGCGGTTTTCTTGGCAAGATCTGTTCAGAGGAAGCTTGCCATCACCCTCCTCTAAGGCTGAGAGAGTGTCATATGCCCAAAGTCATCTGGCCAAGTAAGACTTTGAACCCTGGACTCCCAGAGTCATAGTCGGGCACTCACACCGCTACTCTACACTTGCTCTCGAATTCTGATATGCCTAAACTTGAAACAAGATCCTCATTGTGTCATGCAGCCCTCTGGCTCTTCTGCCTTTACTGCTTTTCAGGGATGTTTCTGTCTTATTAATTTACTCTGTATTCATCCTCTACCTTTTCATCATATTTGAAATATTTAATGACTGGGTAGTATAGAGCAGCCTGCATTGTTCATTAATCTTAACGTACTTGCCTTTTGGCCACTTTTCTCCATGCTATAAGACAAAGACATATGGTATGAAGCACAAAGAAACTGTGTATCAGGTCTCTGGGGCAATTAATATTGAATAGCAGCTAAGGCTGATCCTGGCCCTCAGTGCTAGAAAACAGCTGAAACAACAGCATCAGTAAAAGAGGAAATTATTCCTGTTGTTCAACACTGATTGATTGATTAATTGATTGATTGATGATTTATCGAGTGTGTTTGTTGTGTTCTCCTGAAGGCACCAAAGGGATATATTCAGTATGAAGGCATAAAAACATGGGAGGCAGTACAGTGCAACACAAAATCCAATAAAACCAAAAGCAAGCATCACAGCATATAAAATGACAACAATAATAAAATTGAAAGACCAACAGCTAGTCTGTTATACAAAATGAGCTTCCAGACAGCCCTATTCAGCCACCATAGCAAAGACTTAATTTTTTAAAAAAAATAATGTTCACACTTGCTGATGGAATGCAGTGAGCCTAGCGGGCTGTCTTTCAGAAGTAATTCTCATTGTCTGGATCCTTATGTATAATCCTTTAAATGAAGTAGCACATCCTCCCTAAATGAAGTAGCACATCCTCCCTAAGTATCAGGGGAAGGAAAGGAAAGATCTGTAAACATCCTCACTAGCAAAGACATCACTGCTAGTAGTGGGAAGTCACAGTATCATAGAATCATAAAGTTGGAAGGGCTCTCAGTGGCCATCAAGTCCAACCCTCGGTCAATGAAGCGTCTCCAGCTAAAGCATCCCCTGCAAGTAGCTATCCAGCCTCTTTCTGAAGATGTCTAGGGAAGGAGACCTCACTACGTCTCTAGACAACTGGTTCCACTGCTAAACCTCCTCTTACTGTCAACAATTTCCTTCTAATGTTCAACTGTAACCTACCCTTCTGTAACTTAAAACCATTAAACCTTGTCCTATCCTCTAGGACAGCAGAAAAAAAACCTTCACCCTCCTCTCTGTGACAGCCCTTGAGGTATTTGAAGAGTGCAATCATATCACCTCTCAGTCTTCTCTTCACCAAGGTGAGCAAGCCCAGATCCTTCAACCTTTCTTCATATGTTTTGTTCTCCATACTGCTTAAATCCTTGTTGCCCTTCTTGGAGCCTGCTCCAGCTTATCAATATTCTTCTTAAAATGAGGCACTCAGAACTGAACACAGAGCTCTGGAAGAGACTTGACCAGTACAGAATATAGCAAGACTAGTACTTCCCTCAACTTGGAAACCGTGCTTCTATTAATGTAGGCTTAAACAGCATTCACCTTCTTTGCTGTAGAATCACACTGTGGGCTCCTAGAACATTCCTTAAAACAACAACCCAAGTCAGCACTGGGAGCTCAGGTTGTCACTCCAAGCAGAAGCCCTGACACTACACAGAGTTTGCAGTGGAACTAGACTTTCTCTTGAACAGAATTATGTTCCTCAACCTGCCATTTGCTGAAAAAAGCAAAAATGAATGGATGAATGGGACTCACGTGGCAGGGGGAACAAGAAAAAACAAGAAGGGGGTACTGTTTCCCCATGGACATATTTCCCCACAGGATGTTATTCCCACTTAAAAGCATAACTGGGAGAGGCTCTGTCTGGTCTCTGTGGGTGTACCACTGACTGAAGCTACAATTAAGCTTCCCCTAATCATCTGATTCTCTTCTGCAAAATCCTCTATATAGAGAGTTTGCAAAGTTGCTTTTACAAGGCAGTTTATTCCTGTTACTCTTTCTGGTGTTTAATAAATAATCTACTGCTGTTACTTTTTGGGAAGTAACCTGTTTCATTGCTTGTTTCAACTGTTAGGGTTGATAAGAGAACAGAGTAAAAATTTTGAAATGCTGCCTCAAAATTCCTTGAAAATACACTTTAAATACAACTTTTAAAACTAATTAAAAAAACATTGGTTTTTACTCCAATAAACCTGTTACATTACTTTTGTAGTGTAGCTTTGTTTCACTATTCTTATCAGGGAAAGTAACTTGTTAAACATTACAACAAAGCTTGCTAACTCTGCATTAGCATTATGAGTCTCTCTGTGTGGGGGTGGATGGGGGATGATCTGAGAACTGCATCTTCCCCATAATGTTTAGTTTCACCTTCAGAGAAGCTAAGTGAGAATGCACACTTTTGTTGTATTTTGGTTGTTCCTTATACAGCTATGACCCCTAAGTGTGGTTTTGTTTTCACTCACAGAACTACATAGCTAGCTTTGTTCTTTGTATGCAGAAGTAGGATTCTTAATTATCATGAACAGAACAGACAGCATCTCAGTGCCCACTTGGAATGTGTAACACTGCAAGCTTTTATAAGAGGGCTGCCTTCACCATTGAGGAAACATCTGGGACTCTCCACCTATGGAGAGCCTGTGTCTCCATCAAGGGCTTGACGGCTATTCTGTTTTGCTCTGTGAACAAGGCTCCAACTAACAGGGAGCACAATAAAAAAAATGCAGGGGGCTCCCTCCTCTTTGCAGTCTCCATCCTGCCCAGGAGAAGCAGCTGCTGAGAGCATCCATCAACCTCTGCCCCCACATCTCTCTGTTCCCAAAATAAATCTTCGCAAAAGACCCCTTGCTGCCACTTCCCCTTTGGCAGCAGCCCTCCCACTTTTCAGGCTCTTGTACTGCTGCTCTGAGCTCTAAAACTCAACTACATCCTGCAAAATAACTTGTCCCCCTCATCAGCTGTTTATTTGCAGAAGCTAAAGAGCTTCACTCTGATCTGCAGATGAGAGGGTGGGGAGGCCAGGATCTAAAAGGAATCCTACTGAGGGCAGGTAGAAGCCAAACACCACTTCTTTGCAAGAGGGGATTCTTTTTAATCACACTTCAACAGGACAGCATCAGATTCAGCCCTCTGTCTTTCATTTCAAGTAAAATTCCAGGTATCTCTTTACTACTTCATGCTCACCTGAAATGCAAACACCTGGACAGGAGAAAGGGGAAAGTTTTTACAGTAGCATCATCCATCCAATTGAACTCCCTCCTCTGGTCTCTTCCAGGTCGGTGAAGAGATGAATTCACTCTGGGATTTAGTCTTAACTTTAGATTAGCTATCCAAGGTGCTGAATCTAATTTGGGAAGAGAGTTTAGCACTTTGGATGCACCCTTTAGATTGAAATCTGGAGCATAGTCACCACCTTACTGATATGAAAGCCATCAGCTGCCACTAACACCTACTGTCGTGTATCTGCGCAAACAACTTTGTTCCCAGAGTAGTGCTTTGTTCTTCTGGTAGTCTCTGCTGTTCACAGCAGTGATTTTTTCCCATGTTTATCAATTTTTTTAAAAAACAGCAATTTTATATTGTCTTTATGATTGTGATGTCTTCTGATGATTTTCATTGTGCACTAAATATTTGATGTTAAAACGCATTCTTTTTTTAAAAAAAGTAATCCATTTGTGTAGTAAAATATCTCTTCTCATTACTGTGAGCAAAAAATGGCTAGGCATGTTTCTCTGTCCAGGTTGCTCCATGATTCCAACCTTTGCTTTCCTATCACTCTCTTTGCCTTTTCACCCCCAATATCCCTTCCTGAGTCTGATACTCAGGCCTTGAGATGATCACTATTCTGGATAAGTGAGTTCAGTATGGAAAGTGTGATAGGTTTTCCTTGTTAATTCTTAAATGAAAACAGTCAGACACAGTTGTAGAAAACAAAACCAGTAGAAGTTTATTATACACACACACCTGATCTTAGCCAAAAGGCCGAGAAGCAATAGTTTATTGTACAGCAATTAGGATAAACATGAACTCCCTGAACATTTTCCAAATTCCCAGCTCCCTAAAATCCTACTCAGATCCCTACGTTCCTTTTTTCCTAACCAGTCCTCATTCTATTTCTCAATGTCCCAATTCTATTTCATCCTGCTGCTAATTCTTTAACCGAAAACCCTCTAGATTACATCCTCCCTCCACATTCTGAAGGCCATGATTGGCTGGCTCTAATCAAGTTTGCCCAGTTTCTTCCTTCACATACCCCAGTATACCCACTTCTTGAACCAGTTTCTACTTTTTTCATCATTCCAGCTCTGTGTAACAATTCCAGGTGTTATTTTTTAACTCACTGGGACACTGTACAACAGAAGAAAAGATGCCATAATCAAATGCTCACTTCTTTTAACTTGCACAACTCACTTCCGCAAATGGAACTGCCTGTGGATTATTCCAAGTTAAAAACCTTTTCACAGATTTATGCCTTCTTCCCATATATTCCCAAATCTTTTTATGCTATCTAATCTGGATGATTCAGGGGAAGATACAAGAAGTTTAAAGCGATGCATAAATTTAGCATGGCACATGTAATGAACAGTATGATCAAAAAAACCCAGCAGAATCTTATGGGGACTAAATGCTCAGCTAAAAGACAGGCAACACAATGGCTTCCTATTGTTCACTAAACCAACAGAGATTAGAATTATTTAACACTAAAGTCTAACTGCCATGGAATAGTTTCTTTAGGGATACAAAAAACCCAACTCACCATGTTTTCTTTTTAAACATAATTATGTTCACAAATCAAGATTTGGGGTTCTCTCAAGGATGGATTGGACTCATAAATTCTTAAAATGTGAAACTTGTGTATCAGGTTGGAGGAAGACTTGTTGGACTTGGGGATTGTTTAAAAGGGGGATTGCCACTTTCAGGTCCATGTATTCATCCTTACTTTTGCTTTTGATACACAGGTCATCATTCCTATGTATCTCAATCTATATATCTAGATCTATCTAGATATCTATACCTATATATATTTATGTTAGTGTTTCAACAACCAGAACTTGGCTTCTTAACCAGAAATGACAATACAAGAAAAGAAATGCATATGGACCCTGTGAGAAATGATAACTCTTTCAAATCACATCCAACCCTCCTGAAACTATTGCCTCTCTCCAGCCTCTGGGTCTGTTAAAAAAAAATGAAGCTGTGCATGACATGAATTGGATTGTGAATGGAAAGATTTTAGTTCACAAAAGAGTTTGCATGTAACATGCTACGAGTAATAATGTTACCTGTAATGTTACTTTTAGCATAATAACATTATCACTATCATTAATTTTTTAAGTAATACACTGCCTAGTAACATTGTTACTTTTCTTAAGTATAGCGGGTAATGTTTACTCATTACTCCTGAAACAAAGCTTTTGGTCCATTTGGGGGGTTATTTTAGATCATTTTTGTATTTTTGATTGAACTGTTAAGAAGAAAATATAAGGTAACTAAAAAGACAGCCAGTCTGAAAGTGGCATATTACTTTGAAAAATAATGTCTAAAGTACTACTTTTTAAAATAATAATAACCCAACCTCTAGTTAATATACTTCCATTCAAATTTCCTTGAGGGATTCACAAACCTCAACATATTTCTCTGCTAGACTATTTTATTATAGGTACTATTAGGTAGCAGTCCTAAATACCCTAAAGGCATCAGATCCCATCTGATCTTGGAAGCTAAGCAGGGTTATTTCTGATTGGATGGGAGACAGCCAACAAATAGTAGGTGTTGTAGGCAGTATTTCAAAGGAAGGAACTGGCAAAACTGCCTCTGAGTATTCCTTGCGTATGAAAACCTTATGAAATTCATAAGTTAACAGGTGACTTGATGCGTGCATACACCAAGACACTTACACTATTAGGTACTAGTAGTAGGTACTATTTTACTAAAAGGTACTATAGGTACTATTTTTCTAATAATTACCCTCTTTTTCTCCACAATACATTTGGCCTTCCTTTGGGTTTTGATACAAAATCACATGAGTATAACAGAAAGACCTGTGCTTCTAATCAAGACCTGATACCATAAATAGACACTTTTGGTGTTTTTTTTCAACCAATATCCAAGAAAACAATATTTGTAGTCTCAGTACATGGAGGGCATGTTCAAGCCAAATGTTCTAAGATTATGAATACCATATGCTTCACAGATGCAAAGATCAATGTAAAAGAATGTTCTGGAAATTACATTGTTAGAGTCATAAAGTGATCTGTTCTGCAATATATTTGTGTGTGTGTTGTGTGTGTGTGTAGCCATATCAATCTGAATAAGAGTAGAACCGGAAAGAAAATAATATAGTTGTGATGAAAACTTTCCCCAATGAACTAGCTCTTCAGCTAAAAGAAGGAAACAGGGCCATGTAACATCAACCCAGTACAACTGCCAAGCAACATGAAGTTTCTGGATTTATTTGCCAGGCCTGGTATATGAATTTTCCTTTTTTTCCATGACTGACCAACAAAAGAAGGTCTTTGCCTTGCTGAACTTTAGGTCAGAGCCTGTAGAACTTACTTTTTTAGAATTACAATTTGTAGAATGCTCCAGCAACCATGTAACTTTTACAAGCTCTGCTTTATCCCCTGTCACTAATCTGCTATTCCATGTCAGGGCCAAATGACATGTTCCACAAAGCACACTACTTGAAAAATACTATTAGGAGTTGTCACTTCTGTTTCATAACAAACAGCAGCTGTGTAATGTACTGACCAAATCAAGACCATAATATGGGGGGTTATTTTCCTTGCAAAAATCTCTCCGTAGACAAGCTAGAGTGAATCCTCATGCTATAATCAATCACCATCTCAGTTGGGTACCTCCACGTAAATAAATATAGAGAGAAAGAGAGCACAGGCTGTTTTTTTTTTCCCCCATTAAGAAATGTAAACGGAAGGTCCTTATCACATTTTAAAATGGTGTATATTTTAAAATGGTGTATATTTTAAAATGATGCATGTAACATATAGCTGGATTATCTGGTGTCCCAATTCATTAAAAGATACCAGCACTGGAAAAGCCTTCTTGCAGCTCTGGACCTAGTACTACAAGTGCCATTTTGGTCCTAAAGTGGAAAAAGCAACTCTTCTGTGACAAATGCTCACAAGATGAAATGTCGGAGATACCACTATGTTCTGCTGTTTGACCAAAAAGGTATACAAAGATTTTCCTGCACACTCTCCCCATTTTTTAACAGATAAGGAGTAATAAAATTCCACTCTCCTCTAAAACTCTTCATTGGTGCTTATTATTGCAGAATTCTACAGTTTGATTCTGAGATAATGAGAAGCCAAACCAAAACACAATTCCATTTGCAAAATGAATCATAGAAACACAGAATCTTAGAGTTGAAAAGGTCAGTGGGGCATTTAATCCAACTTCCTGCCACAGGCAGCTACAGCACTCCTGAAAGGTGAAAATCCAAAATCTTTTTAAAGGCCTTCAAAGGAGATGAGTCCATTACTCCTGAGCAAATCTATCCCACTGTCAAAAGTTCTTATAATAAAGCAGTGGTTCATAATTTTTAGGTGGAATTCCTTGTAATTTGACCCAACTGGTTCATGATCTAGTCTCTGGAGCAGCAGAAGACAAATTTGCTCCCTCTTTTACATGAAACCCCTTTAGATAGTTGAAGATGGCTATCATATCGCCTCTCGGTCTTTTCTTTTACAAGCTAAACATATCCAGCTCCCTAGATCATTCTTCATATGGCTTGGTTTCCAAACATTTGGTTTCAAAAACAACAGTTTTTAGTTCTTATGCAGGCACTGAGGCTGTAATCCTGTATGTAGCTACCTGACAGGAATGAGGAACACTTACTCAATTTACAAAATGTAACATGCATGGGATCAGGCTATGATTTTCAGAAACCTATTTTTCTGGGGGAAAAAATAAATAAGAAGAACTTGGCTGGAGCCAAAAATCATTCTTAGTTTCTCTTGTGAAATAGGCCTAAGTGTTGTTCTCCCTGCTGGCCTGCATCGTTGGCTCCAATATGCAACTGCTATAAAGAAAGAATAATTTACCAAGTAACAGAGTCTGAAGGGTTATGTTTCCCATTTAAAGCTCAGAGCTGTGTGCTCTGTGTTCCCTGTTGCTTTAACTCCCAGCTGTCTGCTTCCTAGCCTAGAAAAATGTGGAGCAAATTTTCTAACTCCAAATAGACAGACAGACAGACACACCATTATGTCTACTTCTAAATCTCTTTAAGTTCCACAGAACTTATATCCAGACAAAACAATGAAGGTATTGTTATTTTTTAGTTCCAAGTTAGAAACTGGTGACCTGATTTTTTTTTATTGCCAAGAAAGCCCAGCAAGGATAAGAGAAAATTATTTGTTCTATTTGTGGAAAGGCTTATATCCTGCATTTCTCTCCCCGTCCCTCTGAAAGAGACCAGGGTCAGCCAATAGAATCAAATGTAAAATCAACAAAAATCAGAGCAGAGTTCACAAAAACTTACAGAAACCACAGACGCCCATAAGAAATCATGACAGCAGCAGCAGCAGCAGGTACATGGAGAAATGGACAGCAAATTCACAGCGGCGATACCTAATACACAAAGAGGAAAAAGCACATATACAGTAGCTTAAATTTCAGGTACAAATTTCTCTATCCATCCTTCCACTATACAAAGCAGCTTGTTCCACCAAGAGTCTGCAATGCTAGACATCTTGTTGACACATCCTTATTTTGAGAAGCAGAGGAGAATGGAAAACCGTCTGTCCCACTCAAAAATGGTCTTCTTACTGCACTAGAATATGCAAAATTCAGTTCATCAGCCCTGCTTCCAATCCAGTTCAGTGCCTATATATGCTCCTAGTACTGTAACTTTGGTGTTATACCAGTACTCCAAAAAGGAATCTCATAAACTATGACTTGCAGTGGCAGCTGCGCCTTCCATGTCAGTGCAGTGGTGAATCTGCTCTGGGTCTTAGCTTGAGCTTTAAATGAGTTCCCCAAGGTGCTGAATTCTATCCTCTAACTCTTTAAAACCTAGAGTGGATTCACTGTGCTCCCTGGCATGGAAACCATTAGCTGCAACTGTTTAAATACTCAGTGAACATGAGCTGGGAATCCACAATGAACTAGGCCCTCTTATCATGTGAATTCTAGCATCCTCCATTCATAATTTGGCCAAAGTTGCACATTAACCACGTGGAGCTCAATGCTATGCCCACACTGTTTTGTATCCTCTCTCCATCTCAGCAGCTTTCAAGTCCCAGTAGGTGCTGCTGCTGCTACTTCTTACCAATGGAGAGTGGATAGAAAGGGAAAAAAATTCCTACTATTAAGATGCAGCTGGTCTGGTCTCTAGAGGTAACAAAAAGTAGAGAGCACACTTTTCTTATTCTTCCCTGGAAACCAGACCAGCCGCATCTTAATTACTACAATTCCTTCCCTTCCCTTTCCTGTGGACAGTTGCAAGAAGATGGAGCAGGAAGTCAGTTCTAATGATGAAGATATGGCTGGTCTGGTCTCCAGAGGGAAGGATCAGAAGAGTACTGAGCCCTCCCCACTGGTAAAAAAGCAGCAGCAGTATCAGCCCCCCTCAAGAGCTTGAAAGCTGTCAGGGAGGGAAGTTTGAGGCAGTGCACAAAGGGCTATAGAACTGTTCCCTGAACTTATCAAAAAACAGACCTATGTGTGCATAAGCTACACTTACATGCATACATATAAGGATTCTGGCCTTCCTGTGTTTGCTACTGGAAATACTAGCACAGAAAACACAGATTCGGTTTGCTAAATATGTATGATAAAGAAGAATGAACAAGATACCCGCAGCCAAATGAATTTTGGAATTAACTGTCTTCCATATATAAGACCCAGTAACTCAAAGCTGAAATGAAGACATAATTTGGGTGAGATGGTATGTACTAGGGTGGCTCATGGCCAGTTTAATCTCAATTTAACTGAGAACTTCTCGAGAAAGGTTCAGAACGAAGTAAAAATAATGTTTCCTTTCCATTTGCAATCTTTCCAGAACATTTCTAACACAGGATGAATTCTAAGCTCAGGTTAATTACAAGAGATAACAAACATTTTCTTGTGCTAATTGCCCCAGGAAATCTATGCTTGGTTCTTCCACTGTGAGTTAGATGAGGCACTTACTTATGACTAAACGTTGAGCAATCCAGATTGTTTGAAATTTCTTTGCTTCTTTGTCCATGTGCTTTTCCCAGCAGAGTATATTGCTCTGAGCCAGAGTTTTATAGTAAAGCAGAGTCATTAACCTCTGTCTCACCACAGGCCTCCTCTTAAAAGTCATATTTCTGTTTATGAGCTTTTCTAAGGACTGTTAAAAGTCTGCAGTGGCTCACAAAGCAATATGGTCTGCAGTTTTCATCTAAGACTTTGCTTGAGGATGCTCTTCAAAATGGCTTTTATCTCAGCAGGATGGAAAACATCATGGGAAAGCAACCAAGAGGAACCTTCCCTTGGGTTACATGTCATTTGAGTGTATATCTGAACACACAGAAAAGTTAGCCACTGTTTAAAAAGATCCAAACTGATTTGTGGGTTATGTGTGAGTCAGTATCTGGAGTACAGTCCAGGTCATGTTGACTAATGAAAATTCAAATGTCAGCTCCATGGCAGGAAAAGAAAAAAACATAATGAAAAATGGAACAATTGACAACCTGCTGTCCAGTCACTATATCAGAGGTATTCTTTTCAAAAGAAATATTAACAAAGCAGCAAAACAATATAGAAAATATACCCAACTAACTTCCTTCTCTGTTTTATCCACTTATTTCTAACCCTCCCCCTGAACTTTTCTCCTTTCTTCTCTTCCCTCTATACTTCCATGTTTTATCTGAAGCCTCAGATACCAGTAGACCAAGGTGATACATTTTTTCAAGTATCTGCTCATATCACATCATGTGGGTACTGGTTGTACTTCTCATATGCCTAAGACTATTTTAAAAACTCAAACTGTATGCAAGATTAGCTGAGCTAAAGCTTCCTCAGCTTGCATATTTCTAGAAATGCTGCAGGGTCTGATGGGAAATATGAGGCCACTCAGCCTGTATGATCAATCACTGGAGAATAGAGAGAGGCTCTTCAGTAATATTACCTTCATCAAATCAAATTTCTAGGTTTAAAGTTTCATGTCTGCTTTGGGAACCCTTTCTCTCCTTGTGCACATAAAAGCAAATAGGTATGTCGCATCCAGAGCATCATCTGATTACCTGCACACAAAGAAATGACTGCTTTGGAAATATACAATCAGATACAGATTAACATCTCTTTACTGCCTGATAATGACCCATAACAACATATGAATAAGAGCCAGGGGGACCTTGCCAAATATTGCATCAGGGCAGAAAACTCTTGAACTCATTTTGAAAGCCACACACGCACACACTATTCACATAAATCTGCACATACATACACATATATATTTGGTCTCGTACAGAAGCTGTCACTTCCTTTATTTTCTTTTTGCTACAAATGGAATACAGACCATTAAAGCAAACAAAGAATGAAGAGTACCGTGTTGTATTGAAAGAGAGTACTATCTAAAGATAGATACGTATTCCCACTTACTTAAAGCACTATTTGGGTATATCTTTGCTTGTGACAGGGAAA
The DNA here is from genome assembly GCA_948474755.1 of Ctenosaura bakeri. Classification (NCBI taxonomy): domain Eukaryota; kingdom Metazoa; phylum Chordata; class Lepidosauria; order Squamata; family Iguanidae; genus Ctenosaura; species Ctenosaura bakeri. The sequence goes on from CAOLHI010001515.1 coordinate 219,679, forward strand.
AGTGGGACCAAGTCTGCTAGCACCCCGCAGTTGTTTTCCCATTGCTCCCCTCCCCCCACCGTTGTCTCTAAAGTATTTGGAAGCACAGCTTGGAAAACCATGTTTTGGCTATGGTTCCCTGGGAGGGGCATTCTGGAAGCTGCAAGCCAACCAAGTGACTTTTCCAACCACTGACTGGAGTGTGAAGGTCTGCAGCAGGAAGCTGACTGTAATCATACAGATGGAATCAGAAAAGGCATTTCGAGGAGAGAAAGCGTTTCAACAACAAAAGGAGGTTTGAAAGAAAGTTTTAGAGTTGAAGGAGATATGCAACAAGGCTCCCAGTGATGGATACCAGATTCACAGCCACAGAATAGTCCTATATCTTTTATGGCTGCTGCTAAAATGTATCTTGTCCCACCTTCTTTTTGGTCCTGTCATTGCTTGCACTCTTCCTCAACCTGTAGTAACCAGTGAATGCTTGGCATCATACACAGCAAGCAGTATGACTGCAAGGTGAGGGAATGAACAGAAAGAAAAACCTGTAGCTGCCTCATTATCTGCCCCGCTAGACGATTTAAAGATGCATATAACTGCTCTCTGGTTCCGAATCTGACAGTTTTAATTGCTACCCCTGATACCACTGTTGACCCTAGTGGAGAGGTTCTGTAGATTCATGCCTCGCTTCGAAATCCTGCCGCACCTGTTTGACAGGCAAACTGGGAACAAAAGAAATATGTACATTCACCAGGAGAAGCAAAACCTTTCTCAAACCACTTCAGCTCTTGTAAAATCTCTTGTCTGCCTTCATCCTCTTTTGTCTCAAATAGTAACAGCTGCCATGGCCTACGGCTACTGCCATTCTTCAGGAAAAGACAGAGTCAACGTTCTGAACTGCACAGACTTTCAACTCACATAAAGTGGGGATTTACTGTTTTTCTGAGGCTTGATCTCCTTTACTATCCTCCTCTATTGAAGCCAGTAGGAGATCTTCTCAAGAATGGATTTAACCACTCACTACTAAACAACACAGACAGAAAATACCATTTCTTCTAACTTCATCAAAGCAAGTTCTGTACTCCTGAAATTTTCTCTGGCAGGGGACAGGAGAAGAGATATCTGAAGAGAACATGCTTGCATGTGATACTGCATATAGTACTACCCAGAAGTATATGTGTGACCAAGGTCTAATTAGATGAGGGGTTTGCAACCCTCCCCCCAAAACATAGACACCAGACAATTGGCTTCCACAGAGTAAGTTTAGATTTAAAACTATATGCCATGGTATTCAATGCGTTACGAAAATTGTGCTTATGCTGGCCACTTTAACTCTGAAACAGTAATAACAGCTGTAAGACCATGGCCCAGAACATGCCAGTCTCCTGAGAAAAATCTGTCTATTGTTTGCATTTGATGATTCCATCAAATACAGGCAATACCATCCAGGACACATGACTGCTGCATGGAAGTGATGTTTGGTGGCGCTCTGGTCTCAGCTGAAAGCACACTCCACACTAGATCTCCACAGCTGCTTTTTCTTCAAGATAGAAGTGGACAATTCATGTACATAACTTAAGAGCAGGGTACCTAAGTCACCGAACACAAAATCTGGCCCTTTGTCCAAGCACAGAGATTTTGGTAGCAAATTTCTTATCAATATCTGATAGCTGTTTCTTATCAGAGTCAGACAGCTGTTACTCTGTCCAAATCACAGTGTTTGCTTGGAGTCTTTAACAAAAATAGTCATCACTGAAGTATACAGTACAATCTGAAGAGCATGTAGAAAAGTGGCTTATGTTACCAAGGGTGGGGGGAAAGGCAAGACAAGTAAGTCCTATGGCATAATATGCAAAACTAACCCAAGGTTTGCCAATGAAAGTACATCAGAAATCAGAACAAACAGTAATGATGTTAAATTACATATGGCAGGGAGTTTAAACTAGAATGTAAAATACCTTTTCTCCCAGTGAAACTTAAGTGTAATTTAGAGGTCATTTTCTAGGAACTATAACAGAAGGGGGATGACATTTTGATTTGCTGAACTGGTCCCCATTACCACCATCCCTGTCACTCTCAGCAAGTTTTATACTCCTTGATGAAGAGTAGTGTAAGATATTTTTACAGTAAGAACTGTATGCTGAAATGGACACCTGTTCCTGCGTGTTGGACATGCAGAGAAGATAAATAGACACATACAACTTAATCAATGAACCAAGAACCCCAATTCACACTGGAAGCTGTGCTAACTAATGTTTAGATATGATGTGTGTAAATGTATTTGAAACTCTGTATTTACTTCATTTTTTAAAAAAATCATTAACTTCTGAGTGTCAGGATTGTATGTAGCACAGAAGCAACTACTTATGAGCCATTTGAGTGAGAAAATAGACATGCAGTAACCAATGCTTTGAAGCACTGAGCACTAAGTACAACAGGCATCAAAGAGCAGGAGGGAGGGTGGGAGAGGAAGGAGGAAGGCACAAAGACAAAGGGAAAGGGAAAACAGAGCAGTCAGAAAGAAAAACTCCAAAAAGGTAGAGCATGAGAACCTAAGATGGAGGGAGAGGGGAGAGATGAGAGGAAGAGGACAAAGACCCCCTAAGAGGACACAGAACTTCTAAGAAGGATCACCTCAAGAAAACCTCAAGACAACAGAAAAATTATTGGAGTTATGGAAGAGTTTACAATAGAAGTAAATTGTTTTTTTGTCTCTGCTTTTTAAAAAAAGTTTCTGAAAAATTGTTCTCATACAGCATTTGTGGATGGAAGATGCCATGAGCTGGGTAACATCGATGGAAATACACAATCATGCTGCATGGTTCTGGCTTATAGCCTTTTTCACACACACACACACAGAAATGTTTGTTGTTTCCTGCATCCTTCCCATGTATGTCTGTGCATTTTTTTTAATCTGACTCATTCCTTCTCAGCTGTGTAGCTGGGTGGGAAATGGGGTTTTCCAAAATTCATGCAGCTTTTTTTCCCCTTCCAGGCTCAAAGCACTTACAGATAGGGTGGAAGAAGGAATTAATCATGGATGGGATTTTAAACATGTATTCCAGTCAGGTTTTTAGGGCAGTAATGTCCTGTAAACTTAAACTGCAAGGTAGTATAAGCCTCATTAAAATAAATGTACCTTTTCAATGTAAACTTAATTAACGTGTGCTGTTCAATCTTTTCAATGTAAGCATAATATAGTTCATTTTTTCCCATTAACTTTCTGTAGCAAATACATGACAGGTGATAGAGACAATCTTCACTGTGAGATGTACAGAAAAATAAGCTGGCTATGTGGCAGATGTGCGTGTTCATATTAGCTGTTTACAAATAGGCAATGATAGAGTTAAGTAGTGGCTATTTTGAACTGAGCATTGTGTCTTGTTAATTACAATGAAAAAGTGAGTGGCTGTTTTGACTTGTTAGTGTTTTAACTGCTTGAGAGTAATAACAGGTCAGTTTTAGCTTGAATATTTTTAGGGGGACACTGGATAACATGAACTGAAAATTCTGTTTTCTGCACAAAAAACAAACAAAAAAACAAACATGAATTTTCTGTGCAAAGTAAGTCCCAACCTGGAAAGATCATCATCCGTCTAGGATTATCCTTGTTATGGTTTCCAGACACTTGAGAAACCCATTTTTCAACCCTTTTCCAAATATTTGTTAATACCCATCTCTAATGAATGGCTCTATGCTATCCATGTCTTGTTACAAATGCATACATGTGGGAGAATGTCCTCACAGAGGCAGACTCCACCCTGATTGATATTTTATGCATCCCTTCTGATGTATGCTTTCTTCTTTTACTTTCTATACAGAATCCAGATAATGTCATTATCGAATTATTGCAATCCAGTGTGTCTCAGACTGTCTTCCTGTGCTTTTCAGTCCTGTTTTGTTGTCACTGCAGCACCATCCTGCCCATTTGGACAAGTAAAATGACTGGATTTTTAAATTGTCCTGTGCCTTCAATTAAAGCTTCCCTGTTTGCAGATTCAGCTTATTTGATTGCTATCAGGTGACTGCAGCTGAGGGGCCAAATAGCCTATTAAATCAGATTTCCACTGAGAAGCTATAAGGAGACTGACAGGAATAGCTCAAGGTACCATTCTGGACATCACTTAGTAGAGACAGAACCTATTTTCGTTAGAAATTTAGCATGTTCTACACAGAATGGATTCTCTTCTCCGTTATGCCCATCATTTTGTGTTTCCTCACATAGAAGGCAGGGTCACAAGAACAACTGTACTTCAGACACAACCTTAAATTAAGTGATAATCTAGAGTTGATGTAACAAGCTAGGATTCTGATTTCTTTCCTAGAACTGAAGAACATAGTGAACTTTATGTAAGGAAAGAAGGCAGATTTCAACACCTTCTGCTTATCTGGTGAAAGGAGATGGCTCTTTCTAAGTGAATTGTTGCCATGGCGCTGTGGCAGAGTGCCTAAGAATCTGATTCTGGAGCACCACAAGATGCCAAAAAGTCTATGTAAATCAAGAATACTTCCACCGAAGTCACAGCAATGAATATTGAAATGGGCATCTGTTCATTTGACTCGCTTCATGTTGCTAATGTTATGAGGTCCCTCACAGTGCTTTAACAAATAAGAAGAGGTCAAATTACTCCCTTTTACCCACAAAAAATCAAAGCTTATTTGGATCCCACTGCTTTTGTATGTACTCTGTACGTATTACCAAAAGGAGTCAATCAAATATGTGATCCAAAGTCACCAATAAGGCAATGACCTGAACACAACAGCAAGTCTCTTTGTGCCTCTCTGAAAGCAGCAGTGTACAAAACAATTTCATAATTTTGAGGAATAGTGTGGATAATATTCTTCAAACCACTGCCCCCTATAGCATTATTAGGGACTTTGATGTTTATGTTTTCAATACATATAATTGAACATCAAGAGATCTACAGGGATTTGCTGCCTTCTTTTTATGCCAACTGCAGCACACAACTGGACAGCTTTACTGAAATATGTATACATTACCTATTACAGTATTATCCATATAGTTCAGTGAAATAAATAATCAGACTGAAATTTCCTTTTTTATTTAATAAACACTTTCAGTACGAATATATTTAATCATGCTCTATGGCTGGAATTCACAATTGCATTTATGAATGTGTAGCCTAGAGAAGGGATTGTAGAAGTCACCAAAAGACATGCAAGGAAGAATCGCAACAGTGATCCTGCCTCTGATTGTCACACCAGATACCGATATCGTAGGCAGGAGGAGGGTGGAAATGTCAGGTGAACAGAAAGACAGACCTCCATCTTTTGCAGTGGCTGCTGCACAATAAGGCACCAGGATCAGGGGTGAAGAGAAGATGCTACTTAATTAAATATGGCTAACCAAGGAGCTGGTCAAGAATCTTGGCCAATTTTTTCACAAGTCTTACGGTATTTTTCAAGCTTTCTTTACAAACAAACAAAAAATAGCACACTTGAAAGAAGAAATAAAATGAGGAAAAGGCAGAATAAATGAAAAATAGTCTGCTCCCACTACCTTTTAGGGTCCAATTCACCCTTTCTTGATAATAAATACACCTGGAAAGAAGGGAAGACTCCTGCATGCCACCAGACTATGTCCCTTTGTGCATTCACTGCAAAATATGAGAAGAACACAACGTGTATAACTGTATGTGTGGAGGATGTGACTAGGAATCCAGTTTATAGAGTTTACAAGAAGAGGTATGCTGGATCAGAAAACAGGACTATCTGCAGTCTGTTTTCCGCAATGGGCACCCCGATGCCCTAGTGTGAACCCTATGTGAAAGACACAAATGCAACTGCACCTCCTATTCATGTTTCCTAGCAACTGAAATTCTAGGACATTTTGCCTCTGATATTAGAGATAGCATACAGCCATCCCGAAAAGTAGCTGTGGAAGGCCTTATTCTTCACACATACATCTAACCACGTTTTAACAGCACCTAGATCAGCAACCATCATTACATCTTGAGGCAGTGAATTCAACTGTGTGAAATATTTCCTTTAATATTTAAACTTCCTTATGGATATTCAACTGGCACAACTGCCCTGACCCACATTTGTGTCTGTGTGTGTCTGTGTGTGTGTAGATTTTTATTCTGATATTCAAGTAGGTAAGTGTAGCTTGGGCCTAAATACACTAAATACCACAGATGCTGTCTGATCTTGGAAGCTAAGCAGAGTCAGCCCTAGTTAACACTTCGTTGGGAGACCTCCAATGAATATCCGGTACTGTAGGCTATATTTCAGAGGAAGGAATTGGCAAGCCATCTCTGAGTATTTCTTTTCTAGGAAAACTTTATGAAATCCAAAGGGTTGCCATAAGTCGACAGGCAACGTGAAGACACACATACTTATGTAGCTTGGGATGGAACCTGTTGCTGTGACACTGCTTCATTCAACGAACATTTACTGAGAATTTGTGAATGGTGTTCCCCTATTTCCTGATTAAGCAGCCTTCTCCAACCTGGCTTCCTCCAGATGTGTCAGACATATTGGATAAAGATGATAGCAGTTGTAGTTAAAAAAAAAAAAGTAGTTTTTAGTATCATTCCCACAATTTCCAACCAGCCTGACCATTGGATGATCATTGTCTGAAAGAGGCTTCCACATCAGTACCACATTCTTGGTTTTTCAAATATCCCCCAGCACTTAGTAAATATATGAATACTGCTAAGTGTAGCATGTGACTACTTAAAGAAACATTCATTTAAAAGCTACAGCCAGAGCATGGATAAGAAGCTATTTCAATTAGATTCTAAAAGCTGACATAATTCCCAGCAGGGTAATTTCAGTTATTTTCTCTGGCCCTCTGTGAATAGCTGGAATGATCAAAGTCCTCTGGGCAAGACTGGTACTCTGTTTCTGAAATCCTGCCTTCATTAGCTTTGTAGTGATGGGCACTGAGTCCTGTGCCATGCCCCTGTTTGAAATAACATCAGGACCTGCTATCACTCCTTAACCATTCTGACAGAATGTAAGACAGCAATGGCCTTTTCTTTTCTTTTTTTTTAATTCCTGTGTTCCAGCTCTTCTGTTAATCAGCTTTCACCCAGACAGTAAAACCTTCCATGTCATATCCAGGGTCTGTAAGCACCAAAAGAACACAGGAAAAATATTTGAAGAACTGTATGTGTGGGAAGGGAGAAATTAAATACGCAAATCCTTCTACACGGCTTTCCAAATTGCTTTCAAATCCATTTCTTTTTTTGAGTCTCAATTTCTCAATGCATAAACTTTCTCAAAGCCTCTAAAAAGAGAAGAATTTAGGGTCAAAGTAAATATGACAGGACTGTGTGTTCAATCCTAGGTCTGCAACAATCACATAAAATATTCAGGAGGAATGGAGTGATTTTAACACTAACATGATGGACAGGCCAAGAACACTAGACCATCTTCTCCCTCATTCTCTCACTCTCTCTCTCTCACACACCCCATGCTTTTCTACCAATTTGACTCACCTGTAGCAAAAATATTAGGCAGAAGAGAGGGAGTGAAGTGGTGAGCTATAGGGATGAACAGTGTCCCTCATTTGTGTATCCCCTTTTCCTAATGAAATCACACAGGCATGCAGATACACCTTACAGTTTATAGGTTACTGTGGCACTTAGATGGTCTACTGTCCTGTTTGATTTAAGCCGAGAGGATTATGGGCCCTGAAAAGCAAGTGTGGACAACCTGTTGCCCTCCAGGTGTTGTTGGACTCCACCTGTTTTTATGCCTAGCTGCTAACCATGCTGGCTGGGGCAGACAGGAGCTGGAGACTAATCCTGGTGATGTAGTGTTGGGAATGCTGAACTGGGACTTGGAAGAGCCTGATTCAAGGACCTCACCCTGGGTTAATTTCCTCCTTTCAGTCTGATCTACCTCTCAGGACTGTTATGAGGTTAAAGGAGGGACAAGAACCTTGTACACCATGTTCAGTGAACTGGAGGGAAGTCAGGATAAAAATATAGGCCACTGTTCTGTATCAGTTAGTTAAGTATCTTAACTAAGTAACCCCCCCAGGCCCAGCTCCCCCAAACCTGATAGAAACATCATTCACCCATGTTCTGATCACTGGCAAGATGGACCTCCTTCTCACCACACAGCTGATGCCCAATAAAGTAGATGGGGGAGGGAGTTATGATTGTGGCAATAGTCACACAATCATAACAAAGTACTGATCATGAACACGGAACAGTTACCTAGATTTACTCATCTGTGATGGTTTTGTACTCGTGATTGCTGCCTATTATGGCAGGGTTGTATGAAGGGCACAGGCTGCATATGGTCTTTAGGGCCCCTAAGTGTGGACAGTGGGACTCTTCAGGAGCTTCTTGAAACTCCCAGATACTCCACATATTTTTTTTAATGAAACTTGCTGATCTGGAAGCAATTCTTTTTTTTGCCCAAAACCACCCCAAATCTCCCAAAACTGCCTTAAAAAGCAACAGTTTGCTCCCTGACACTTCCCCTGGCCTCCCAGACCTCCCCAAAAGAGACCAAAAAAAAAAAGCCAAAAATTAGCCATGGTATTATTCCCAGCACGCTGGAACACACTGCTGGAGCCTGCCAAGTGAGCACAGGAAGGAAAAATGGCCCCTGCTGTGTCTGCAGTTGCCCAGCCCTGGTTTATGGAATAAGAGTAGGGAAGGTGCCAGCCTAACCTTTCTGAGAAAGGCTCTAGTCCTTAGACTTTCAGTTTCAATTAATGCTCTGTTTCTTAATTTCTTTCAATGAAATGGCATGCCTCATTAAGAAGATCCCTACACCTCCTGCCACAATAAACACATCAAAATTTCCCCTGCACTGATGGCGATCCTACCCTGTCCCACTTATTGCTGGAGAGTTGTTGCTTTTTTTTTTTTACGTTTTGTTTTAAATCAAGCTAATTTGCAAGTTTGAAAGTTCATCATAGCCTAATTTCTTCTATTTGCTTTAGGAAGAAAGAAGGGGAACACAAACTGTTTTATGATTCCACAGAGCTGTTTCTTGGTTTGCTGCCCATTCTTCGTACAACTCATTAACATTTTTGGTGTTTGTACAAGTACTGCAATGTACAGCTGTAACTGAGGAGATTTAACTTCCCCACCAAAAATACTTAAAATTACAGTACTGAGAGGTATAATTCAAAATGTACAGAAAATATATGTTATTGGCAGAAAGACAAGGAACAAAACTGAAAAACCACATGAGGTTCTGGGACAGTCAGATATGAACTAGGAGGGGAAGTTTAAGAAACATATATGAATAGAATAGTTGCTTAGATCTTTGGCCATTTCCACCTTGCACTGTTATAGTACTATTATTCCACTTTCAACATCCTGTGGAATTCTGGGGTTTGTAGTTTACTGAGGCCAAAGAACTCTCTGGCTGAGAACTTTAAATGCCGCTGCCTAAACTGCAAACCCCAGGATTCCACAGGATGTTGAAAGTGGAATAATAGCACTATAACACTGTAGTACAGAAATGGCCTTTGTCTTGAATAGCACAGTAAAATGTTATTGTTGTGTGCCTTCAAGTCATTTCAACCTATGGAGACCTGAAGGTGAACCTATCACAGGGTTTTCTGGGGCTAAGAGTGTGTGATGCACCCAAGGTCAACCAGTAGGTTTCTGTGACCAAATGAACCCTGGTCTCCAGGGCCATAGTCCAATACTTAAACCACTATGGTTCTCTACCATAAAATAAACTGGTCCTATATGTAGACCAAAGAGGATTCCCAAATGTCCCAGCAAGAGGATTTCTTTTCTCAAGCATTCATTCAAGGATGATCTAAGGGTGAAAAGTCACACTGCAGCCTTTGGAACAAAACAGGTAACTAGTGGAAAAGTTGTGTGCAGTTTTATTGCCCACTGAGTTCAGAGGGACCTAACTCCAGATAGGTGTGCATAATAGAGACAGGCAACACACAGCTGACATGTGGCTTTTAACTTTCAGGAATGTGGCACCTGGTGATCCTCATAATTTCCCACTATGTCCTGTGTCAAGTGAAAGAGGAAGAAGGAGAAAGAGAGACAGAAAGAGAACCCTGGCTGCTGGCTTTTGCCACTCTAGCTGTTGCACTCGATGGTTTCTACTGAAGAATCTAATTTCTGAAAAATAGACAGAGAAACCACAGACTTGGATGGCTAAAGCAATGAAAGACTTCTGTGGTTGGTATCTCCCTCATTGAGACACAGGAAGGAAGGGGACAGAAGAGCTCCAAATAATTTCTCATCCGAGGCTGAGCGAGAAGAATGTGTGTGCGTGATTGTGCACACATGTTTGTGAAAGAGTGGGAAGACAAAGTGGACTTTGTGCAGCACCACTCTTCCCACTACCATCTTAAACAGAGCTCCACGTCACAGTTCATATTTCTGAAGCATCTCCATGCATTTTTTACAGATGGTGCATTTCATATGTGACTATATTTCAGAAAGTATCATGTATCAGACCAGCTCTGCTTTTCTCTAGTTAGGTGTCAAACTGAGGTCATAAGCACACATGTGCTCTGGAAATCTCATGACATTCAAAATATCTTCCTCGAAGGCAAAAGGGTGCTCAGTGTCTTGGCCAGATTCCAACGTGAGCAATAGGGAATGTATCTAAAAAAATCCCTTGCCTAACATGCATTCTCTTACGCCAAAGAAAATATTCTGTTTATGCCATACTGTTCCTTCATTATAAAACCTCCCTTTAAGCTTGGATGTAACATGATTGCAGATAGTACACCAAGTTATCATTAGGTGACTCTTTGTTCAAAGTCACCTTGAATCACACATGTGATCCTTCAGTGTAGGATAAAACTGAAAATGACCATGTCCTGTTTCAATTAAGGAATGGTAGATGCCTCAAGAGTGTTTGGAGAATGAGGCATTCCCTGGCAAGGACACTAATATGTTCCTCCACAGAAAACTAGAAATCTGAGGTGGTAGTGGTTGTTCAGAAGAGATTTGCCTTTGCTTTCTTTGAAGGCTGAGAGTGTGTGACATGCCCAAGGTTACCCAATGGGCTTCAATGGCTGAGTGGGAATTCAAATCCCAGTCTCCAGACTCATAGTTCAATGCTCAAACCGCTACACCATGCTGATTCTCTCAGTATCAGAGGATATGTATGATATAACTAAATTTACCACTGCCTGCTTGAATGCTTGCCTCTGTGCCCCAATAAATACATTTCCAATACATAAACATGCACATAATTAGATTATTGCAAAAATAACACATGTTTCATTCCTTTCACTCCTCCAAAGGGAACAGGGTGCCTGAAACTTCCCACCACTCAGAGCTGTAGTGTGGAGGGAAACAATAGGACTATTATTCACTGTTCAACGATTTATCATCTTTCATTCGAAAATGACTAACATAATTCCTTTTAAAAAGAATAGATATTCTGAACATGTCACCTGTAAAAAAAAATCAATGTGAGAAAAACTGGAAAAGATACATTGTAATATCCTACCCTTGGGAAAGATGTTTGATGCACAAGAACAGGATATGAGAATAAGCACTACCCTTCCAGCAAATAAAACATACAGAACGTACGGATTAGAGTAACAATATCATGTTCAAGGATGGTAACATGCTTTTCTACTTAAGGGATTCCCAAAGGGTAATCAGGAACACAGCCACATGTCCTTGGGTACCATGGATACAGTGGCAGGATGCTGGAAGGAGGACACAGCACAATATATGATAAGCCATTTCAATACTTGGCAAGTCACAAGTCACAAATGCAGGGAAAGTTCCAGTTCTAGATTCTGTTCTTCTAGACTGGAGATGGGCAAAAATGCCTCTACCAATACATCATTCTCACTCACAATTATTTAGCAACTTGAAGAAGTGTCAAGTTCACATGGGCAAAGAAACCTCTCGGGTCCACAACATCCCACTGCTCGTACTCTTTTCTTCTGCCTTTTCCCTCTTCTCACTCCCCTCATCCTTCTTTCTCAATGGTCTTTCTCTCTTTCTACCCCTATTCAGCCTTTTTGATCACTCTCCCCACTTCACAGGCAGCAGAACCATTTCTTTTCATTGCTTAATAGCTGTATGAAGAAGTCGGTGCCCTGCAGAGGGAAGCACTACATGGAGCTGCCCCGGGGGGCCCACTGAAAAAAAAAATGACTATCATAGGCCTGACTACAGGTTCTTCTCTAGTAGTTACTGGTGGTGCAGTGGCTAAATGCCAGTACTGCAAGCCACAAGGTTGTGAGTTCGATCCTGCCTGGCTCCAAGGTTGACTCAGCCTTCCATCCTTCCGCAGGTTGGTAAAATGAGTACCCAGCTTGTTGGGGGCATGTATAGAAATGTTTCAAAATACATGCTATTTGTAAGTTGTTCGCTGCCTCGATCCATATGGAGAGGCAAGATACAAATAAATAATAAAAAAATAAAAATAAAATAAATAAATAAAGATAATTAGGGAAAGCTGCCATCCAGTGAAAGATGATGGTACACCAGCTTGAGGATATATTTTAATTAACTAGAATTAATTAACAATTAAAAAAACTCTGAGGTGCACATTTCAAAGATCCCTTTATTTTCCATGACAAATTTCAGGTGGCTAGTTTTCATGAACTTGGAGCTACAGGAAACACACCCACACCCACATTTTATTAGTATAGATAGCAGAAACGAAAGGACTTCCTGCCTATTCAAAAATTGTTCTGCTGAAATAAGGAAAGGTTTGGTGTAAAAGGAAGTGAATTGTCATGCAGAAGTTATCTATGTGAGGTCTGTTTTGCCCTGTCACATAAAACAGTTCTCTGGGCTCAGAATTCTTGCAATTCCAAAGGAACATTTTTTGCATTGAGTACTCATCTTCATAAAAGCAAAACTGGATTCTGCAAGCCTGAAGACCACCCACTCCACTTCTAGTTGTATCATATAAACAGCATTGTGTAAACTTTATAATAACACAAACCAGCTGAATTCAGTAACTGCAGCCTTCTAATCATATCTGTTACTATACCTCTCTATAGATTTCTGCAGTTTCATATTTTGTGATCTGCAGGTATCATGCACTGCAGTGGGTGTGGATGCCTGTCCCATCCAAGACAATATCAGAGCCTGAGCCTCTCAAGCAAAGAGGAAAAAAACCCCTCCGGTTTCAGCTGTGGTGAAGATAAACTTGAGAGGCAAGGCTAGCAAGACAAGCTAATGTGAAAATAACAAGGAGTTTTGTGGCAATGTGAACAGATTTATTATAGCACAGGGGTGGGTTTGGTGTCTAGCCAACTGAAAGTACTTCCTGCATTCAATTTCCTGCTGACCTTACTGTGAATAATCCCACCCCAAACCAGTTATGTATTTACTGTAAGTCTTTTACTCCAAGGCCCTTTTCGCATTGAGGATTCTCGCGCGAGCGGGGGAGGGCGGCTCGCGCGAGAAGGCTCCTCCGGGAGGCTGCCGTTTCCCCGCTCCTTCCTTCCACAGGCGAAGGAACTAGGGGGGAAGTGGCAGCCTCGCGCGAGCCGCCCTCCCCCCGGGCGAAGCGGGAGGCTGTGCGTCCGTCCCCCCCCCGCGCGCGTGAAGCAGGAGGCTGTCGCGTCCGTCGCGCTAGCGCCCCGCCCCTTCCTTCCACAGGGGCGGAGGGAAGGAAGCGCGACCCGGCCACCTCCCCGACGCTCTGCACAGGAAGCAAGTGCATGTGGGTGCCGGGAGCGTTGCGCGAGCGCGGGTGATTTTCGCTTTGAGGTGAAAATAAAAAAACCCGCGATCGCACCGCTGCAGCCCCGTGAGCACGGTGGAAGTGGGAGTGTGTCGTGCAGAGCGACGCTCCCACTCCCGCGAGGCTCACGGGGCTGTCGCGCGACAGAAAGCCCGTGCGAAAAGGGCCCAAGTCTCAAGTCAAGTCTCAAGCCTCTACCGTCAAGTATCAAGTTGAATCACAAGTCCTTGTAAGAAACTTTCAAGTCAAGTCTTAATCTGGGAGCCACTTTATACCCCGACCAATATTCCAGAATTTCTCGACAGAATTGAATAAAATCAGTTTTAACAATTTAAGTAGAGCTGGCCCTCCACATTTGCAATTTAGCCATCTGCAGCTTTGGAAGTAAGGAATAGGATCCATCTTACTCCCTGTTTCAAAGTTGGAGGCATTATCGGAAGTGGGGAATAGGATCCTTCTTACTCCCCGTTACAAAAGCTTCAAAAGCTTTAGAAGGAAGGACTGTTCCTCCTCAGGCCCTTTGCCTAACACTTTTGCTGCTCCCTTCCGAGAAACATGCCCTGTGCTCTGGGGGCAAGTCTTGCCTTCTATTCTTAGGAAAAGTTTTAGAAGCTTCTTTCAATATGCAGAGGGGATAGGCTGTTGAGCAGACCTCAGTGCTGCCTCAAGCCTGTTGCCCAACCCATTTGCTCTTCCCCTCCAAGAAATGGGCCCATACTTTGGGGTTGAGACCCATGTGGTCTCATGTGACCACTAAGTAAAAAGAGATAGAAGTGTTGTTCAAAGTTGTAACTTTCTGGATGAATGTGTTATGTTACTGAACCAAGGGCAACAAGTCAGTCACTAAAAATATAGAAGTCATGAGTTGAGTCAGTGTGTCTATTGCCAAGTTAAGTCCAAGCTGAGTCACTGAAGCAACGTAAGTCCAACTTGACTCTAAGTCAATTGACTTGAGTCTACATCACTGCCCCAAACTGTGTGAATTGTATCTGTAGCAGGCCCTCTGGGTAACACTTCATGCATCAGAAGAAGTGCCATTCATTGTCAGCCTTAATCGTGTCACAGAACTATTTATTTTTTGGTGCAATAGACTAATAGAGCTACCCTACTGGAAGATGAGGTAAGGTTCCCAAACACATGCACCTTCAGTCTGGAAAGAGAGGTAAGCTATTCCTCATCCATACCCATGGGTGTCATTAATTTTTATAAAAGAGAGAGGCCTGAGTACAGGATGAAAAGTTGTTCATCATCATATCTAGTTTGGTCCTTATCTAGGGGAATCAAACAAATGTGATCAAACACAGCAGAAAGAAGTGGAGCAAGGCAAAGGGACCTTCTATATATGCAACCTCTGGATCTGCAAATTCCAGCAACCATGGAGTGCCATGTGCTATACTTAAAATGGCAGCAACATGAATGCGAATGTGCTGAAGCATCCATGTGCACATCACTGCCTTTTAATAATATGGGATGTGGGTATTCACATTTTTCATGATTCATGGGTGGGAGGGAGCTAGAATAGAATCCCTGCAGATACGGAGGATCTACTGCAGGTGTGAAAATCTCTCAGTTTTGATTGCATTGCATTTTTCTGAATCCTAATTGTATTGTCTTTCCTTATTTTGTCTTGGATTTCATGACTTTTTCTTTCCAAGATTCAAACTGATATAAATATTTTAATGTGTTTCTCCAAATCTGAATATATCTGAACATTTTACCTAATGTAATGATTTCAGCCCACTGATTACAGTGCTTAAGCATATCCTTTCAACAGTGTACCTTTTTAAAAATATTTTTATTAAAGATTTTAATTAAAAATTTAAAAAAAAAACACCTCCCCACTTCCAAGCTTGTTTTCCAGTTGAATCTGTGTGTTCCATTCCATTCATACATAATTGTTGCTTACTCAAGGGATTTGTTACATCTTACACTGTTAGACAATTGCTTTGTTACCTTACTACCTTGTTACATTGTTACATTATTGTTTTACCTTGCCACATCATTACATTACATAACTTACAATCTTGCTTTATTCTTGTTTTATTTCTTATTTTATGTCTTTATCCAATCCAAAACTTCTCTCCATTCCCTTTCAAAGTTCTGGATAGGTTTATTTCTCAAAGAAAATGTTAACTTTTCCATGTCTACCATATCCAGGACTTTTAATTTCCATTCTTCTATATCAACATATTTCCTTTCTTTCCAATATTGTGCATATATCAGCCTTGCAGCAGTTATCAGATATAACAGTGTCTTCTGATGACATCTTATTTCTCTTTGTTGCCCAAGCATATTTAACAGATAAAATTCTGGCTTCATTTCAAAATTTACATTATAAATTCTTTGAATTTCATCATGTATTTCCTTCCAGAAATTCCTTGCTATCTTACAAGACCACCACATGTGATGAAAAGGTGGGGACATTTTATCATGTTTCCAACATCTTGCATTTCCATTTTTAGTTATTTTTTGCAGTCTTTCTGGTGCCATATGCCATCTATATAAACAGTGTACCTTTTTGACCACCAGTATTTTTATCTTTTTTAAATAATTTTTATTAAAATTTTAAATGAAAAACAAGTTAAAAAACCCTCCCCGCTTCCAGACATCAATTTTCCCAGTTGAATCTGAGTTTAACATTCCATTCCGTATAGACATTCCATTCCATACATTATCTCTATTTTACAACAATCGTAAACTATTACTTTCAGCTTATATTTAACTATTTACATTTTATCTTTTACCACCTCGTTTTGTCTTCCTCCTTTCTCACAGCCTTTCTTTCTTTCCCCCTATTTCATTCTTTTATCCAATTCAATACCTCTTGCCATTCTCTTTCAAAGCCCTGGATTGGCTTATTTTTGAGTGAAAAAATTAGCTTTTCTGTTGCTACCGTATCCAGGACTTTGAATTTCCATTCTCTTATATCAGTATATTTTCTTTCTTTCCAATGTTGAGCATAAGTCAGTCCTGCTTTTGATGAGATCTTCTTTCTCTTTGTTGCCCTAACACATTCAACAAATAAAGTTCTGGCTTCATTTCAAAGTTAAAACCATACATTCTTTGAATTTCATCATGTATTTCTTTCCAAAACTTTTTTGCTATTTTACAGGTCCATCACACATGAAAAAAGGATCCCTCTTTCTCATCGCATTTCCAACATCTTCCATTCCCATTTCTTGTTATTTTTTTCAGTTTTACAGGTGTCATGTACCATCTATATAACATTTTATAAAAATGTTCTCTTAAATTCAAACTTGGTGTAAATTTTGCATCTGCTTTCCATGCCCTCACCCATATATCCAACTCAATTGGATGTCCTATATTTTGAGCCCACCTAACCATGTTATTTTTAACAATTTCTGGTTCCATCTCTCTTTGTAGCAATATTTTATAAAATCTGGAAATTGTCTTTTTCTGGTCCCCTTTCATCAATACATCCAGTTCATTTTAATTTCTTTCAAACCCATATAATTTTTGATCCATTTTAAAGACCACCAGTATTTTTAAATGTGTGCATGCTTTGTGGCTACATATTCCCCTGAAATGCCCCCCCCCAAGCCTTAGAAAGTAAGGTGTGTTTCTTCTGCAGTAAGTCCTGGGAAGTATAAAAACTCTACTTTTATCAAGATTCCATGTGAATACTGTTTCAGAAAAGAATTTCTGTTTCCTGTCTGACACTGACTCCATGGTAACCTGCAAGGTTTCTCTTTTTGCCCTGGCAGCAATTAAAATTAGGGCAAAATTTATTATTGATATTGCAGTTGATTTTTTTATTTATTTATTTGTATCCCGCCTTCTCCATATGGATCGAGGCGGCGAACAACTTACAAATAGCGTGTATTTCAAAACATTTCTATACATGCCCCCAACAAGCTAGGTACTCATTTTACCGACCTGCGAAAGGATGGAAGACTGAGTCAACCTTGGAGCCGGGCAGGATCGAACTTACAATCTTGTGGCTTGCAGTACTGGCATTTAACCACTGCGCCACCAGGGCTCCCATTGCGCTGCACATGCTCTTCTCTGGTTTTAGAACTGTTGTTCATATCCACTGTTTTTTTCTTAATAATATGTATGAGTTATATAATTATATGCTACTTATTTTATGTTGTATTTTTTATACTGTTGCATATTGAGAATGTATTTATTTATTTTGTATGAGAATGGACTATGGTTTAAGCATTAATAGATTGCTTACTTATCAAGACTGCTGAATCCAATCAAATTCTTTTCAATCCCTTGCAAAGGGCTAGTAAAGCTACATGAGTCCATGTATACTCTGGCTGTCCTCCTACCATAACGTATTGCCCACAGTACCTCAAGAAGTACTGCTCTAGCTCAGCTTCTGAAAAGCCTATAGTTTGGGTCAATCAAAAACTAGCAGGGGCAAAAGGTACTGGAAAGGGGAAACGAACACATCATGTTACTGGTTGTGTAGGTCCATATACTTTGCCAGATTCAGAATTCTGGCTTTCATAAACACGTCAATGGTCATTATAAGAAAAAAATCACATGAGGAACATGACATGATATGACTTTTTAAAAGGACAATTCATTTCAAAGATGCAGCTGTTCACTGCCAATGAAAAAGATAGATTTTTTTTAAAAAAATGTAAATGATATCAAAAAAGATGATATTTATCACAGAGAGATGAAACAGTAGAAAGTGTATGTGAATAGTAATCTGTGAAAATAATATTCCCCTTTGCAGTCTTCCTAACATTTGTGAGGGAATGCAAAGCTTATCTCTATTCCCTCCCTCCTCCACCTTTGCTACCACCTTTAGAACTGATTCTAGGTTTTTCACTTCCATGCTTACTCTCTGCATAAGGGGGGAGAATTAAAAGTAATAAATGGCCCATTGTTAGCTGAAACAGAGAGAGTCTCTGTGCACCTTTTAACACTTCCCTCTTTGGATAAGCTGCTCTCAGCTGATGCTCAGCTTTCAAACAAAGTTAATGTTAACTGTGATTTGAGATGTTTGTTTCCAAGGCAAGCAACATATGGCATTTCTTCCCCTCCCTCCCAAAAATAAGAATTGAGGGAGCTAACGCAGACTAAAACCTCTTCCCGTAACTCACATTCCATTATGGGTGGTGGCAGGTAAATGCATATCACTATAGTATCAGCACACAGAGAAAGCCTTTCAAATTTTCTCTTTGAAACAACAACTCCCAGCATCCACAGCCAGCATGACTAGTGTAACTTCTGCAAGCTCTAGTCTTACTAATAATACTTCATCACTGAGGATGGGGGAAGGAAACACTATGAGGATGTCACATTTTCTGCAGTAACCATCAATTTCTATAGCAAGTTATTACTTTATTTCAAGCAGAGGCAAATACCGTCAAGGATGAATGAGGAGGATTACCCTAACTCATCCAACTATGGCTTGGCATGGCCTGCCCAGAATGGACAGTTTCCATTGGGTACCTCCCCCCATTTCTGGAACTGGAAACTGCTTTTTCTGCCACACAATTGCAGCCCAGAGCAACTAATTCCCTCTTTCTTGCAGCTGTGTGTTCTCTCACCATCCCACCTAATGAGGATAATTATAAATTAGCAACTCTTGCCTTCCCTCTGGGGAATACATGTGATGGAAGTGCTGTCTTTGGGAGGGGGTAGAAAATGAAAAATGTCAAGCTGATTTAAAAATAAAACAAGGGATGAACAAGAGAGACTGGGACAGCTAGTCAGCTGTCAAGGCAGACTGCAAAGGGCTGGGAGCCATCCTGCAAGAAGGGAAGCATCTTTCATAGAGCAGGTGACTAAGAAAAGCTGGTAGGAAGGCCTGAACAAATGAAGTCATAGTTTTCCAAAGTGACTCATGTTCAGAACTCCCTGAAGTGAGAAAAAAGTATGGCTGTAGAATTATTTTATTTATTCACACCTCCTCCCCTCCCCACTTCATAAACCAACCAGCCTTCTTTTTTTCAATCACTGAAAGCAGAGAAACTTTGACACACAATGGAAGCGAATCTACAGCTCCGAATGCTCCACTCAAAAACACTGCAGTTACTTCCTTGGATCTGTGAGTGATGACAGGTTCCATGCTGCCTGGATATTAATTAGCTGCTGGTAATAGGATCAGACCTGGTGTCTAGCAGAGTAAGAAAACTCCCTTGCTAAATTTGGCCTATGTTACAACGAGAAAAGAAGAGAAGTGGCCTAGCCTCTGACTACACGAGCACACTAGCCTGCCAATTGAAAGTAGACCTGTTGTAGCCTATTAATTCAGTAGACCTTGGAAGTCATAAAGTGGTTCTTGCTCACTCGCCTTTTCTGGCACCTTTCATCACTACATCTCTGTTAGTGTTGTCTCACACTGACTCTCTTACTGACATTCTACTAAAGAAAGAGCCAGACTAGATAGCACTTTAAAGCATCATCTGAAGCTGTGTTGTTTTTACTGTTAAGAGCCACTACAGAAAAAGGAACATAATTTTCAACTGGACCATGACATACCAGACTCATGCTACAGTTTCTATTAAAATGCCATGCTATCCCAGAAGGAGGACAGAAATGCTCACAGCATATAAAGGACGGCTGAAAGGCTAGTGTGAAGAGGGAAAAAACACTGCTGTTGATTGACAGCTGCCTGAAAGGGTAAATGAGCAGCAAGATGAGCAAAGATCAAAGGTTCTGGCCAGCAGGCCTAAGAGTGGTGCTCAGAAGGAGGCTAAGGGGCATCCAAGGGCTGACCAATCAGCAGTCAATTGAAACAACTGCTTGTCACCAATAAACTTCACAGAACAGGGAATATAAAACCACATTCATGCAGGAGTTCTGGGCTTCCTTTTTCTGCTTTTCCCTCCTGCTCTTGTTGCCATCCATCACATTTCACACTTCCACCCACCACAGAGTGAAAAAAAATCTAGCAAAAGAGAGACAGTGAGGCAGAGGGATACATGTGACAGCAGGGCAGGTGAATACGCTATTCCTCTTATTATTCCAGGGAAAATACCACAAAATTACACTTAAATGACAATAAAAAATAAGATACTTTATGTTTGGATATACTGTTTAAAAACTGAATAACATAATATAATAGTGTTGGTGCTGATTTCTGTGAATTACACAGAAGAATCAATAATGGAGATCACTAAGGCGAACATTACTTCAGTTCTTTTCAGTTAGTAATAAGGGTATCACATGGAGGACATCAGAAAATGGAAGGTGGCACTTGGTCTATGGCAGCCTTCCCTTCAGATGTGCTGGATTATAGCTGCCATAATCCCAAGCCAGCTATGCCATTTGCCATGCTTGAAGTCCAGCACATCTGAGGATGACCAAGGGCCATTTTATTACACAATTATAGCACCATGATTCCATTTTAACTGCCATGGCTGCATCCTGGGTAATCCTGAAGTTTGTACTTTGGTGGACCCCTTGAGCTCTCTGACTGAGAACACAGCTCCTCCGACTGCCAGTCCCAGGATTCCGTAGGACATTGACATGGCAAGTAACATGTGATATTAACAGTATAACTGAATAGTATGGAAGAACCCCAGCTTGGTAAAAATGTTCTATATTGTGTGAAATACTGCTGCAGAGACTAACACAAACTCTGCCTGGTCCAAACCACTGAGAACTGGCAATGGTTGGCACCATAGGCTAGGAATGATGGTAAAAATAAAAGCAACTGAGAGGAAACAGTAGAAGCTTAAGCCCTTCCCACTCTTTCCTTCTCTGCAGAAAAGACTGGGATGTAATCATTTCCACACACCACAGCCATCCCTGGAGTCAACGATGCTTTGACAAAAATAATCTTTTAAAGATTGAAAACTTCTGAATTCAAGATTCGTATTGAACCATTTCCAGATCTTTAAAGAAACTCCAATAATACCTCAAAAGTCCTGCTTGCAGAGTAACTGACTTATTTATATTATCATAGGTTTACATGAGATGAGCTACATGAGGCTAGAGAAACAGAGACATAATGTGTTCCTTGTAACTAAGGAGAAGTCCCAATATCCTTAGACCACCATATACTTTAATATCTGAGAATGTAGCTAAAGAGCTAAGCATAACACACTTTACTAATATGGAGAGCACATAACGATCTTTGGGTATAATTAATGGAGGAGCAACTTACCTGCTCAGCTTTTATAATCCAGCCCTATTGCTCTGCTCTGCAATCATCTCATGATAGGTTTCTTGATTACTACATGCTTCAGAGTCCAGGAGAACAGGGTTCAAATCTGCACTCAGACATAGAAACCTACCAGGTCAGCTGGGGCAAGTCACACCCTCTCGGCCTCATAAGAAAGCAGTAGAAAACTCCCTCTGAACAAATCTTGACCAAAAAACCCCCATCACTGAGTTGCCAAAGGCACACAACCACCACAACCAGTTCTTAAGAGCCTCATGGCAGTGGTCTGCTTCAGCAACATGCAATTAAGAGATACACAGAAAGAAGCCTTGCCTAAGTCCCTAAAAGTAAACAATAACTAAGATTTGCCAGTCTTCTAATGCTATATACACATAACTATAATCATATGGAGCTACACAGCAGTCTAAATGCAACCTCTCTCACTTCTCCTGATCCACACAATCACTGCTTTTCTAAGAGAGTTTCATCTTCTGACATTCAGATATTGCTCATCCGGCACCCACTTGCTTGTGGTTTTTCATCCAGTCAGGGATAAATTGACACAAGGCAGGTTCCATACGCGCAACATTCCTAAAGCAGAGCCTGGAAAAGTTACAGGTTTTTTGACAACTCATGATGCTGGCTGGGAGATTCTGGGAGCTATAGCCTTAAAAAATAACCTGCTGAACACTGATTTATTTGATCAATTGGATCGCAATATCATTCTGCATGAGGAATTGGATGGCCATATTTCAGATTATTTAAGTATACATGCATTTGGATAAAAAGTGAGTGATGCATATTTTGATTAGGCAATAAAATCTAGCATAACCATCCTCTACATTCTGAAATGACACACATGAGCTGTCAGCCATAGGAAAGCAAACTACATGATATAACTCATGTGGCATCACAGTTAAGTGACAGAGAACATACTTGGCATGCAGAAGAAGTTCAATTCCAAGCGTATCCTTTAAAAAAAAAATCAGGTAGTTTGTGATAAGCACAATCCATGACCTGAGCCCCTGGAAAGCCATTGCCAGTCAAGTACTGGGTTAGACTGGTGGGAATAGAAGTCAGATCTGTGGCTCTGCAAATGCTGTTGCACTGCATCTTCTACTAGCTCTAGCCAGCACAGCCAGTGATGACGGATGCTGGAAGTTGAAGTCCAAAATATCAAGTGGGTCACAAGTTGCCCTAGTCACCAGCTACCTCAGGGATGGGGAATTACATGGCCCTCTAGATGTTGGGCCAGAATTCCTCAGCACTGACCATGCTGGTTAGGCCTGCTGGGAATTGGAGTCCAAGAATAGCTGGCAGGTAGCATGATCCCCATCCCTGGACAAATAGCCCAACCTGGTATAAAGCAGCTTCCTTCTTCCCATGACTCACCCATTAAAACTGACTTTGGCTTTCTACTTGTCAAATTTTCCATAAAAGTTGTTTATGCTGGAAATTATGGTCAATATATGCAGTCTCTTAATCTGTTTTTCCAGGTGTAATCATCCTCCTGCTTCACTCTTAGGATCTGCACATGTTTTTTTTCCTTCCTTCCCCCACTTTTATCTACTTTTTTCTTTTCTTTGTTTGCAAGTAGAACAATCAAATGAATAGAACACATTGGATTCTAATCCCTGCAAGCCACATGTGCTTTCAACTGAGCCTGCTTTTGTCCTTCTGCCTAAGAAGGCAGGGCCATATCACACTATATTGTTACAGCACTATTATTCCATGTTTACTGCCATGGCTACATTCTGTGTAATTCTGGGGTTTGTAGTTTAGTCCATCTGAGCTGTCTGGCTGAAAATTCTAAATGCCATTCCCTAAACTGCAAATCCCAGGATTCTCTACAATGTTTCCATGAGAGTTAAACTGGAATAACAGCACTATAACAGTGTAGTGTGATATCACCCACAGTGAAGTAATCAGGAAAGCAGGTTTTAACTTAGATATCCAGAATACCAAATCCTATTCCCTCAAATGGGTTCAGCACCTTAGATAGCTTCAGTAAAGTTCAAACTAAAAGCCAGTGTGGGTCTACCACCGCAGTAACATCACAGCCACACTAGCCTTCACTGGTGACTACTTTAGTGGAATTACTAATCATGAAGACAAACCTGTGCTACCTTTCAATAGGTAGCCAGGACAGCAGAGCTCAGGGGCAGAAATTCATTATCCTGCTTAATTCTTGTGGCTGGATAAGAGTAGGAAAAAAATGTATTAAATACATGCTGTGTATGTACATTTGTAGTGGGGTTCAGTTTCTCCTGACAAACAATCAAGTTACATGGGTGCAGAATTTTATTGTTCTAGTAAACACAGTTTAAACGTTTGCAATTCGTTGTCCAAAACAGTAGCAGAACATGTGAAGTGCACAAAATAGGAAATCTAATACACTGTATGTGTGATCTCCTCTTGTGAATAATTAACAGGGCATTCTGTGCTTGTCTTCTGAGAAAAAACACACCACTGAATATGGTCCATGCACCCTGATCCCAGATTATGCTCCACTGAAGTCGGTGGGATTTATTTCTAACTAAACCTGCATACGACTGGGCCTGTGTAAGAAAATTGGTTTGGTTCCATCAGTCAAAGAACAACACGTTCATAAAAATGGGAGGGGAATTCTGTGTGCTATATAGCAGTTAAGGCCCTTTCCACACACGGGCGAAGAAATGGCCGGAAACACACTGAAACGGAGCTTACCTTAAACCGGGTAAGTCCGTCGTCAGTGGAGCAGCGCGTTTTCGCTGCTCCACACTCGTCGGCATCCCGCGGCATCCTGCAGCGCCCAAAATGGTGGCTTATGACTGGCGGAGGCTCTCCACCAACAGGAGAACCTCGCCAGCTGGAAATCCCGCCCCTGGCAGATCTGCAGGCACGCCCTTGCGCGTGCCTGCAAATCCACACCGGGCGCTGCAACGCGGCTGCACAGGGCTGCACGCCCCGTGCCTTTTAAAAACCACATAAAAAGTGTTTTTTATAAAGCACGCGGCGCTGCCACTTCCGGTCACCCTAGCGCAGATTGGGGTGTGGAACTATGCAAAAGTAGTCCGCCCCAATCCACTTTACGGTGTAGACGACCTCTGTCAGAGGTCGCTCTACACCGTTTTTTAACCCCCATGTGGAAAGGGCCTATGTGTCTAAATCCACATTTTTGTGGATATGCTTGTTTTATATTGCAATCAAGCTGCACAGATATTGATAGCTTTTGCAATTTTATGTCATTTGATACAGGAAAGTTCTAAAATGTTATATATGTACTATAAAAGACTCACATGGCAGTGGGAATATCTGAAACCTGAGGAATAGTCCAACTTGACATTTTAATCGAAGAATTTTTGAACATATAAGCAAGATAGAGGATTATAGTGTTGGGTGTGGTTGCCACAATGGCTCTTATCTCCGCATTAAGGCAGCTGTTTCCTCTTCCTGACATTTCTAATAGAATGGGATATTTGGAAAAAGCCTCTTGCCATAGCCCTACATTGCCCAGTCTGTTAACATCTTCTTTCTCTCAACTAGAATAGTACTACCTATTCTTCATGTCAGTGAAACAGTTCAGAAGAAGACGGTGGTGGTCACATTTGCATGCTTGCAGAGGCCTTGTTATTGTTGCTGCTGTTGCTGCTACTGTTGTTGTTGTGTGCCTTCAAGTCATTTCTGACTTATGGCAACCCTAAGGTAAACCCATCAGAGGGTTTTCTGGGGCAGACTGTGTGTAACATGCCCAAGATCACTCATTGGGTTTCCATGACTGAGCAGGGACTTGGTCTCCACAATCACAGTCCAACCCTCAGACCACTACATCATCCTGGCTCTTGCAGAGACCTAAACTACTCTAAAGGTTATAAAGATATCAACCAAATGGGCAGGAGATACCTGAGAACTACTGTATTATCACAGATTTTCATTTTCAGAACCTAGCCCTTGCCCTCATTTCTCTCCCCTATCCTACATTTGGAAATATTAAACATGCAGATAGGAGAGAGAAATGCAGGCAGGGGCTACGTTCTTGTTTTGACATGGTCTCTTTAACTGTGGGAGAAATTTCTTCTTATTACTGTTCCTAGGGAGACGAAGGCAGCATCTGTTGTGTAAAAGCCCTCACTTGTTTCCTCCTTCTCAGCTTTTTGCTGAAACTGCCACAGCACTTCCATGAAGGAGATATGGAAAGATACGAATACCCACACATATCTGGAATCCTGATTTAATTCTTATATATCTACTATGTTGTATGTTGTTAAAACTTTAAGCATATTAGAACCCTTTCTATGCTTCTCTCCTAAAAAGCCAGTATTTGTAGTATGTCTCCAAGTTGTTTCTGACTTATAGAAACTCTAAAGCAAACTTATCCCAACAAGAATGGATTAGAGGGAGTTTGCCATTGCCTTCCTCTGAGGCTGAGGCAATGGTAGCTGTCTTTTTTTTCTTTATTGATTTGCAGTCACTGCAATGAAAGCTATCTTGTATTTATACTCCTATTACTACTTTCGTATAGTTTTTAATTTGTATTTTTTAAATATGTTGTTAGTCACTTTTAGACCCATTATTGGGAGAAAGATGGGATATAGATGAATAATAACAATAACAATAATAGGCTGGCTGTTGCCCTCCAGTTGTCTCATCATTTTAGCAACTTAACTGGTCCTATCTAGAAATGTGAGACCCTCTATTCCATCTAGCATGACTTTTGGACTTGCTGGACGAGGGAGGGATGGTGAGTAAAGTCTACCATATCTAGAAAACTTCAGGTGGTAGAGCCTGCCAAAGAATTTGCTTAAAATTAAGTGTCACAGTTTTCAGAGGGACTTGTTCTCACATACCTGAGCTGCCTGCAGTCCTATAATACTTACCTAGAAGTCTTTGTAAACATAACCTTGTTTACTTCTGAGTAGATAAGTACACGATTCCCCTATGCAAGTTACAAGTTAATTTTAGCAGATAATGGATCTCTGTCAAGAAATCCTTCCCCAGTGATGAAAAAGACTGAATAGACCACACAGAGACTTAGCTAAGAATATAATTAAAATTCAAGACAAGATTAATGTTTCCCTGCCTAGGTTAAGCTCTTCTTTCCTCTAGCAGCTGTCTGAAAGAAAACTCATCATAACCCTGAAGGATCAGTAAAGGGAGAGGCTTAATGCCAAAGCTCTTAATATGAGAACTACTGATTGCCTTAAAATGATGCTCACAAATAAAAACAAGGACAAAATCACATGCAGAGATGATGTCAACATTTTGTGGCTTAGTTTTCCACCCACATCCACATATTAGAAATATACTTGAGTGTGTATCCTGGTGACTCATGTGAGTGCCTGGATGTGCAGAAGATATCTGCATATGGGAGGAGAGATGGGAATGATCTGCACTATAAAAGCAGATAGGAAAAGATATTTCAGTCCAGCTTGTGCAAGCGCAGCCTGAAGCCAGGGAGGCTCTCCCCCAAATCAGCTGGAGTGCAGACAGTCATTCAATCAGTTGGGCTCTACTGGTTCTTGGACTTAAGGGAGGAAAACAGATCAGTGAGACAGAGACCAACAATGAGAAAGCTGGAGTTTGCTCCCCTGGGAAAGCAGTGACTTCAATGTTCTGTTTCTATGTTTCCAATTTCCTACAGAGATGAAACTATGCACCAGAAGTGGCCCTTATCAGAAAAAGAAAAAGAAGAAGAAGAGGAGGAGGGGGAGGGGGGAGGAGGAGGAGATATAAGAGTGAGAAAGATGAAAGAGTTGTATTTTCACAAACTTGAGAACAACGGTGTCCTTATAGTCACAAAATCTATAGCTATCCTCTGACATTTTCTTCTTCCTGGCTGTTTGAAGTTCAAGGAAGGTCAGACTTAGGGTCAGGCTTGTTGATTTCCCTCAGAGTCCTTCTCCTATGTTCCCTTATGTCACCCCTTGCTGACCTTCCTCTTGCTCTGACAGACTTATAGAACTCCTCCTAGTGAACTGTGAAGATGAATATCAGGGCACCTGCAAGACTGCTCAATCTTCATTGGGCGCTCCTAGCACTTCCCATGTGCATCAGCAGACCCTAGCTGTTGTCCAAATGGCATCAGGAGTACCCCAGGAGCATTGGTACCTGTTGCACATCAGTCCCAAATGAGCATTGGTTCCAATGAGCAGCATCAGTACTGATATACGCTGATCATTTTGTTGGCTCTCCTGTGTGCTAATGTCGCAGCAGCCCCTTTCTGAATACCGACACTGCAAAACTGCTCAGTTCTATTTCCTGCAATTGTAAGTCCGCTTACATAGACATAAGTCCCACAAAAAAATTCATCCAGTATTTTCTATGCAGGAAACAGAATTATTTTTTTACACTGGAAATAATAGTTCTGTGCAGATATATCTGTATGTATATATATTAGAAAATGCTGCTTCCTGTGTAGAAATTACTGCTTTCTGTGGGGGGAAAAACATGCAGGAATTTTGTACAGGGTAAGTCCCAAAGTGCAAATACAGTTGGCCTTCTACATTCACAGGTTTTATTTTCACAGATTTGATTATTTCCAAGCTTTCTCCAACCCTGCCCCCCTGGCACTTCTTTCCAGGAAAACCTTCCTTCTTGGTGGCTCTAATCAGGCCATACAGCCCTTTAAAAACTCACTTCTAGACAGTCATATAGGGACTGGGGGGCGATGGTGGTGGTTCAGCCAGGCAGCAATGTTTTTGGGGCATCCTGGCCCATAGCCACGCCCATGCCTCCATGCACTGTGGCCACACCCCACATCATTGCCCCGCTCCCTTCCACCACCACCCTCCACACACTCCAAGCTGCACTACTGCCTCTGGATCTCTTCTTCCTCCACTAGCCACTGCTTGGCCAGGGAAGGACAGCTCTCAGCTCAGTTTCTCAGCACCATGAACCCTCTCCGAATGCTCCTCAACACCCAAGGATGGAGATGGGTGTGAGAGAGGAAGTAAAGGGCCACCATACCAACCCACCCCTTTCCCTCTCCTTTCCCCAACCTGGTTTAGACTCTGGGTGCCTGTTTCTCCCCACCATGCCTTGGTCCCCTTCATACACACACACACACACACACACTATGATTTTTATGATTTTTCCACTTTTGTGAGAGTCCTGTGCCCCTAACCCTAGTGAATGTGGAGGGCTGACTGTAGTCTACAAAACGGTAGTGTTTTTGAAAATTTTCTTGCAGTGAGAAGAAAACTGCAAAATTACTTAACATTCTTTCAAGAATGGCATTAACAAAGAACTACATTCCTACATGCAGTTTGAAGGCTTCACCTTTTGTGGAGTATGTCAGCTTTCTATCTACTTTCGAAGCATCTTAACTAATCTCTAACCAGCAAGGTGAATTAGTACTACCACAAAGCCAAAAACTGATGCATATGCAGATTGATAATCCACTCTTCTAAACATGATGCACCTCTAGAACTTGAAAAAGTTTCTTTTTGAAAACAACTCCCAGCATCACTCACCCAGATTCTGGGAGTGGCACTAGGTAATTTGTTCGAAATTGGCTTACATCCTAACAGCAGTTAATAAATCTAGAAGAAAGCAAACTGAAGATATATGATTATCACTTGGTTTCTGAAGTTAAGGAGGGCCAGATCTGGTTAGCACTTGGACACCCACCACAGAGAACTAAGGAGTTCCTGGTAAGGTAAATCCATGCCTGAAATCCTGGATGCAGCTGCCAGTTAGAGTTGATAATATTGGGCTAAATAATGGTTTGACTCAGTATAAGGTAAGTTTCTATGTTGCTAAGCAAAGGAAACTGATGGAAAGGAAATCAACAAGGAAACCAGCATGATGGACTGCCTACTGAGGCTTAGGAAAAACTACTTCCTCTTGAATTTGGGAGGGGTGATGGGACAAGAGGGAAGAGTGAAAATCTCCACCAAATTTCAGGAAGGCAAAATGCAGGCAGGGTACACTGAGCATGAAAAATATATCTTTTATCTCATAATCTTTGTTGATTAACTCTGTCATTAAATATTGTAATTTTTTTATGTTGACCTTATAACAGCATGTCTTCCTTTATACTTTTAAACTTTCTTTTTTTAAAAAAAAAACTTGAAACACAGTTCTGTGCTGAGGGATTGGCTTTGTGACTGTCATAAGAGCCAGCCAATCAACATTACCCAAATTAATAAGCAGGAGTAGGGGTGGTTCTGTTGTGAAAGCCATCCAATCAACAATACATACAGCTGGATTTCTCCAGGGGCATATCGACATTGTATAATTATAGCCATTTGATGCCACTTTAAGCCCCATGCCCCCACCCTACCAAATGTTGGAATTTATAGTATGGTGAGAAACTTAGGATTCTCTAGTGCTCTTCCATGAACTACAGCATTGGAGATCTCTGGCAGAAGTGTCTCAAGGAACTAAAAATTGCAAGGACGCCATGGCAGTTCAAGTGCTATCAAAATGAAATGATTCTGTAGTGTGGATAGATCCATGGAAACTGAGAGAAAAAATGCAATTGCTTCTAACCTTATTAAGTGTGGTAATCATCCCCCCCCAAAAAGAAAGAGAGAGAGAGAAAGAGAATCTCCATTGCTCACAGATAAATGAACAGGCAGTAGGGAGTGGCTTTGGGACCATCACAAGGGCCAGCCAATAAGTGTTATGCTCAATCAAATAGATATAGCAGGAGGGAATGACTTTATGATTGTCACAAGGGTCAGCTTATCAGCACTCTGCACTGCTGGACTTCTTCCATTTCACACTACATAGTTATAATGCTGTGATTCCACTTTAACTGCGCTGGTTCCGTCCTTTTAGATCGTGGGATTTGCAATTTAGGGAGGAGTATTTAGAATTCTCAGCCAGAGAGCTCCTCTGTGTGCCTCGCCAAACTATAAGCCCCAGGAGCCTATAAGATACAGCCATAGCAGTTAAAGTTGAATCACAGTGCTATAATTGCCTAGTACTAAAGGGCCCCGGAAACCAGACTACCCAATTGCTCCCATATTTATTCTCTAAACTTGACTATAAATCTGGCCAATACACACACACACACACACACACGTGTGTGTGTGTGTGTGTAGTATATATATATGCATGCATGCAAATCGTGAGGCATTATACACTGGAGATAGAACTGGAGGTGGCACTGAGTGAAAAGAATACTTTTCAGACCACCAGGAATGGTGGGGAAATCTATTGATTGGCCAGCAGTTGGCTTGTGAGCAGAAAGTTCATGCTGTAATGCTCCCTTAATTAAATGCAATATAGGTGTGCCTGGCTGATTTTCAGTTCTTTTTCCTATAGCAAAAGACAATATTGGCTGCTGCATTCACACTCTTTCCTGCTGTGCCTTTAGGGCAAGTTTTAAACCACAAGCCTACATCTGTGTCTCAATAAAGTATTTTTCCAGGCCAGATATCCTGGTTTCAAAGACATTGTTTTGTTTTGAAGATTATTTTTTCTGAAATGAATTCCTTCACTTCTGTAATGTAAAATGTGTATCTAACACATTGCTCCTTGACTGTTCTGGGAAAAGAGAGTCTTTTCCTATTTGTCAGTCTTCTTCCACCCTCCCCATACTAAATGCTTAGAGAAACCACTGAATGGGGCGCTTGTTCCATCAAGCTAATTTGGAATCGATGTTTGCTGCTCTTTTACTGTCTTAAAGCAAGTAGTGTACTCGGTTTTTCTCCTGCCACCACACTAGCTTTTGGGAGGCAAGAACCAGCATTAAGAAAGAATTCCTCCAGGTAAATCAACCCATTGTCATGCTCCTGGCAAACTGATTATAAATATCCCAGAATCCATCTTGACTGAATATACACAGTACATTTCCAGGAAACCCTTGCCTCATTTCCAGTCCAAGGAACAACTCAAGTACGTAAAAGTTACTAGGAAAAATAATGGTGTTTTCAGCATCCACTACTGGAATCATAAATCTTGCCAATTAGTACCTGGGAAAGGCAACTAGTATTAATTCAGCAAGGGAGTAAGGGCTTACCCAGTTCTTCCCCTTGGGACTCTAAAATGAGATGAAATACTGCAGTTGGCATGTACACAACCCTCTCTTCTGTTGGATAAACGAAGATTTACACAGACAACACTTCTGAATATTAACAAGAGTCAGTCACCGGTGTCCTCATATGCTCTCACAGAGTAAGATACCCATGTATCTATTTCGCCTTCCCAAAATTTGGCTGCAGCAATGTACTGTGTCAACAGAAGTCAAAGCTTCCAATCACAGTGGCAGAGGTCCAAGCTGGATGAGAAAAACCATAGATGAAATTTACGTGGACCTGCCTATGCCAGCCCTAAAAGAGAAACCTCTCAGGAACATTGGACATTGAGATCCAGAATGGTGCCTAGGTTTGTTTTTCTACCACTGGGTGATTTTTGTCAAAGATGGGAGAACTTTTCCACACCTCTCACACTTAAGAGAGAAATACTGTACTGGCATGACAGATGATGCAATTCCTGGGTATTTTTGACCACATCCCCTGTTCCAAAGCCACCTACCTTCTGGACATTAGCTAACTGTCTGAAGGGTAACGTCCCATCCCTTCAAAATGAAACAAAACAAAAATATATCCAAAGTTGTCAAACATTTTCACTTGCTCACCAGACTAACTTTTTAAAAAAGGAATTCAGTGAACAGCCAAGACTGGCTTGTTGGCTTCTTTGTTCTTTACAGGGAGAGCTAGTTATTGCCACTATAACTTGTAAATACCAGTGTATTTCATATTTGCAGTGTGGTTTATTTACAGAATAACCCCTTAAGATGGGAAGTCTGAGACAACAGGGTCTTCCTCGAGTCTAGCCAGTCATGCAATGGGTCTTGGTGGCCTTCCTCAATATTTGTATGTATTGTTAGACCTCAATAATCACATAAATTAAAATAATTAGGCGTACTCAAAAGAAGCCTGGTACAACTTGTCCATTTTCACAGCTGAGGCCACAGTCTGGGATAACCAAATGAATTAATGACCCAGCAGTTGGCTAGATGAA
This sequence comes from Ctenosaura bakeri, assembly GCA_948474755.1. Classification (NCBI taxonomy): domain Eukaryota; kingdom Metazoa; phylum Chordata; class Lepidosauria; order Squamata; family Iguanidae; genus Ctenosaura; species Ctenosaura bakeri. Next base: position 252,341 of record CAOLHI010001515.1, read on the forward strand.
AACAAGGGATTTTTTTTTTCTGTGAAAGAGGGGACAGAAATAGAGTAGAGAATACCCCAAAGACACGAGATCCCACTGACCTTGGAAGCTATGTGGGGTCAGGCCTGGTTAGTACTTGGAAGGGAGACTGCCAATGAATACCAGATGCTGTAGGCTATATTTCAGAAGAACTGCCAAAAACACCTGAGTATTCCTTGCCTAAGAAAACCGTATGCAAATCATGGGGTTGCCATATGTCAACAGGTGACTTGAAAATCACACACCTTCTAATCAGGAGGTGCAGGTAGGGAGGCGAAGGCAATGTGCAAAGCAATCCTATTCAGGTCAGAAATAAGTTTCATATTCATTATGTTCAATGGGTCATATCCCGTAAAAGGAAGTGTGCATAGCAGCCTTGAAATTCTATACAAATCTTACTCAAACCTACCCAAAAGTAAGCCTTGTGATTTCAGGAGGCTTACACCCTGGCAAATGAAGAACAGAGTTGCAGCCTTGCTTCTGAATGTATCCAACCTTGCTATAACCTTTGCTCCCTTTCTTCTACATCCAAAATAACAGTAGAATTACTTTGGTTTATAATGAAGGGACCAGGCAGGAAGGTGAACTGTGTAGCATTTCTGAACAGGCGAATTAGGTACTACTACAACATGAGGCAGTGGTGCTGTAGTAAGAAATATAAAAGCTGTCTGTGTGATTAATTACCAAACTGGACCGGGAGAAAAAAAGCACTCTCTCCATATATTTGTGTCTTGCCTGGTGTTCTAGAGACCAAAGGGGGAACATGTAAGAAAATGTGGACTCGAAGGAGTGATTTAATATCTTGGACTATAAACACCCAACTCTGCTCCTTGGGCAAGTTATCTGTTTCTAGGACTCACCTATTTATTTTGTGATGAATGGGGGTTCTGTTGCAGTTAACAAATGTGGAGTCAAATGTATAGTTTGGTACTTGGAGATCAAACCCAGAGTCTGATTTGTACTTGCTTTCTGGTCTGCTGCAACTTGCTCATACACAACTAGGCCAGCACTGCTTGTAGCATTGGCAAGCTAAATGTACAGCTTGCAAATGTTACTTTTTGGACTACAGCTTCTAGAACTCCACAGCTATTGGAGGAAAATATCTTTCTATGCCTCGCATACAAGAAACTTACAGCAGTGTGACATGAGGACATTATTCTGTTTGTTTTTTGCTAAGCCTCATTTTCTAGTTAGAGAGAGAGGCACTGATATAGTTGCTGATATGTTACGTGCATAACAAAAGCTGATCATATATGCTGTTATCTCTCAGGCTCTGGTGTGATGCACACTGTGCTTTGGACATCTTCTACATTCTTTGTTATATAAGGTGGTGATTCTAAGACTTCCGTCCTCCAGGTGACTTCAGATCCCAGAATCCCTGACCACTGGGCAAACTGTCTGTGGGTTCTGGGAGTTGAAGTCTGAACCACTCGGAAAATTGAAGTTTGAGAACCACTACTATCAGGCATACGATGGGTCATATGACCCTAATTAATGACTTGGGTTACTCTAGAATCTTCTGCTCAACACGTAGCCAACTTGCTGCTTCTTGACTGTAGTACAACTAGAGTATCATTTGATATATAGGGCCCGATACTAAATGAGATGGTATCATTTACTGGAGACTACATGCAACACTTCAACAACATACATTAAAAGAGCATACTGGAAGGCCTTATACAGCCTCTGGACCAGTTTAATCTACAACCAGACACAAAAATGTGGACTCCCAAAAGAACATCTGTACAGTTTAAAATTCAAGTCAACTGAAAGTTATATTGTGTTACTCAGTGTAAAAATTCACTGCAAAGAATGTAAAAACTAAAATGAGTAGCCAAAATGAGAACACCAAAGCTTGATCAAGTGCAGCCACTTCTCCACCTGCTTCCAAAACTACCCTCAAACTGCTGCCCTCCATAGGATTTACGTTTTTCTCCAAGATGAAGGAAATCCTTCTAGAGTCTGTAAAACCCTATCCTGAAGTCATGGTGATGCCAGACAACATCCAATGGGCATTTTTAATGGGAACTTCTGTAACATGTTTGTGCCTCTGTTTTTCCTCTGTTCTTACTTGTTAAAACAAAAACCATAGATTCCCATTAAAGTTTTGCTAGAGTTCATGATATTTCTTGTACGAAGCCTGAATATAGCTCTCTGGTTTTAGTTGGTCTAGTGGCCCAAGCAAGGAGAGGGCTCATCCTGAAGTAGCTACAAGTTGCTGATGACCAGGGTTGCCCAGTTCTCAAGTATAACAGTATAACAGTTCACTGCATGATTGTATAAGTTACAGAAGAGGTATCAGTTTGATTTCTCACAAAAATAAGACCTCTTGAACAAGGCTTTTCATAATAAGCTTGAAGTTTTATGTCTGGCATCCCATCTTTTTTGCTTTGCTCCTCATCCTTTATTATTGGAGTCTTCTTCCTTCTCTATGCAGTTCTATGCAAATCCATACTGTCGCCATACCACTTAGACTTATTACGCTGTCTACATGGACAGGTGGTGGCTTGTTTCTACTCTTGCTGTAACAATTCCACAGAAACAAACAGTGAAATTTACTGATGTTTATATAGGTGCATATAAGCGCATCGATCATTGTGCAAATTTCTCGAAAACAAAACCTGAGGCCAGTGACTCTGAGGAGAGGGAGCACAGATATACAATTACTCTGCAGAGAGAAATACCAAGACAAATAGCAGAAACCTGCAATCTGCTGAGAAACCTGAAGTGAAATGACAAGAAAGCCAACAAAAGGTGCTTGTCTCAGGCACACCGTGAACATCCTTTGTTTCTATCAGTGCCCCAAAAATGAGCCTCCTTCCATTACAGTGAATGCATTTTCTTATTCAGTCAAATAAGGAATATTGTCAACGGAGAGCCTTCATCTGGGAAAAGTCTTTCACATGCTGTAGTCCTCTAGCCCAAACAAAGATTTTAGCCTGTCTTTATGCCTGTCTGTTGCTCCCATCAATGTTGCTTCCATTGCAATCTGCTGGCAATTTACATTATCATGCGGTTTTAGTTTTAATGAGGCATTCTTTCTTTTCAGACCAACATCTGAAAAGGCTTTTTTGCAGAAACAAATTTCCACATATTGTATTCCAAAACTGGAAAATAAAGAACTTCAACTTGATACTTTAAAGATTTATAAGCCCAGAGGCACTGCAAATATTGTTACCAAATTTGTGGCTGTCTACTCAGTTGAACCACAGAATATGCTTTGATTTACAACCTTTATCTATGTCATATCATCTCTCACTCTTCTTGCATTGTAGTATTAGACTGGAAAGACACTACACAGGAACCATGACTGTTTTGTACTCTGCACACAGCTACATTGACATTTCGGAAATCGATGGCAACTAGGATAAGAACAACTGCAATAAACACTCTATTTTCTTGCATATTTACTTGTGTGAATTGGATGCAGACCTAGCCATTCCTAGAACAGACCAACTGCAATCAATGGAACTTCAGTCTCATTGATTTCAGCAGATCTAACCTAAGTATGGATCAAACTCTCTGCTGCAAAAGAACTTACACTTTGCTACTTTGTGCAAAAATTTAGTTTTGTAAAAAGCTGTTCTCAGAAAAAACAAAAAAAAAAATCAAGGTTTTATCTGGATCCTACAAAGATACCCTTGAAAGTATGTGAACTGCATCTAGTGACATTGTGGTATTAAAGGACTGCAAAATAAGACCAACAGTTATTAACCAAGATTTTGATATGCACAGGCAGAATTCACCAGAATTCTTGGGTTAATTCTGTGTATCCTTTTTTCTTTTTCTTTTTTTCCTGCTCTGGGGATTTCCTTCTTCTCTCTGATTTCTTTCCATTATGTCTGAGTTGCAAAATATACACCGCCCTGGACAATTTCAGAGTACCGGTAATACAAGAGAGACAGAAATCCTTGCTCTGGATATTTTTTGCCACTGGTATCATTTTATGCCAGTGATATCCTTTTGTTGTTGTTGTATGCCTTCAAGTTATTTCTGACTTATGGCAATCTGAAGGCAAGCAATCATGGGGTTTTCTTATTTTTTCAGAAGAGGGTTGCCTTTGCCTTCCTCTGAGGCTGAGAGAATGTGACTTGCCTAAAATCACTCAGTGAGTTTCCACAGCTAGCAGATTATTAAGGTTATGTTTGCACATATGCCTTCATCCAAGTTTCAGACAGACGCATCAGATCCTGACAAGTCACACAGCACCCTTGCTGACCTTACATTGACTCTCTTACAGTTCATACAGAGCAGGTGAACAACCTCAACCAATGAAGCAGAAACATAACCAAGACACCATCCTGGCAAACTTGGACTTCACATGTAATACAATTGTCTGTCCAAAAACTGAAAGCATGCAAAGTTCTCCTCCTGACACTGTGCGACTTCAGAATCAATGGAAGTGGGAGGATTTGTGTCTCATGAATCATTTCGCATGTGGAAAACTAGCATTCTAGGGAGAAGAGTCCTAGTTTTAACACTCTAACTGTTAATCTTCAGGAGGTTTTTGCTTTAAGGGAGCAGACCACCATTATTGTGGAATGACAATGTTACAGAAAGATTGTGCCTTTCTTGAACATTTTAACTGGACCTCACTAGTATCAACTCTCCGCATCCATAAAATTTGCATTGTATTGACCTACCTTATAGATTCAACGAGATACCAGTCAAGATAAAAAAAACTCAGGTCAGCATTATGTTGCCATTCCCACAAAGTAAGAATTACAGCACAAGCAAGGTTCACATCACATGTGATGAATTTCCTCCTTCTATGCAGAAGCTGTGCCACCGTCAATAAATATCTGCCTGCAAGATCGTATTAATCATACTTGATGACCTTCCTTCACTTTCTATCTGGAACTGATTTTCATTTAGATAACAGTTGAAGAAGTCTCACAGACAGGTCCTAATGATGCACAAGCCACACTCAAAATGAGCCAGGATTTTACAGGCACGTTCACTTCTATCTTGGTGGTGGAAGGGAACCTGCTGGTGGATGGGTAGTAACTGGTGGAGTGCGGGGGATTTCGTTCCCTTTATTGTTGTGGTGTTCCGTTTTATTGTCTTTGTCCCTGACCCACCCTTTCGTTGAGATAAAACCGTTTTTAAAATGGTGCATTCCAGCTTTCAAATTCGCCCAGCCTTTTCCTGATTGGAAAGCTTTCCCGCAACTTCAAAGCTGTCTAGTCAGGAAGAGCCCTGTGTAGTTCGACAGCTCACATCCTGCATCTGAAAACGGGGGTTAAACAAACATGCAGCCAGCTGAAGTAACTTCCTATTTCTGATTTTGTGCTTCAAGCCTGGCCATTTCCGCACTAGAGTGTTATAGCGCGATGATTCCACTTTCAGCCTCCTCTGGAATCCTGGGGTTTGCAGTTTCGGGAGGGGCCAGCCGGGATTCCAGGATTCCAGAGGCTGAAAGTGGAATCATCGCGCTATAACACTCTAGTGCGGAAATAAGACGTCTGATTTCAAATACGTGTCAAATATAAGACCGGCGGCCCCAAGCCAATCCCCATCAGGTTCAGTGAAACAGATTGAGACCCTCGCTTCATCCCCCCTAAAAACCAACCGGACTTCAAGGAGGCTTAGCTAGGACTGGAAGACCCCTTATATTAAACTCACCTATCTAAATTTTTTTAAAATATATATATGAAAAGAAAAGCGGCTGTTACTTTCTCTCTCCGCCCCAAACTTTGCGAGGGTTGTTTTTTGGGCAGCCTCCTCCTCCTCCTTCCCCGGTCTTTGCAGAGAGGAAGCGAAGTCCCTGCCTAGCTGTTCTTTCACGCGCATCTTTGTTTTAGCATCCCGGCCCACGAGGTCTCCCCTCCCCTCCTCCCGACACGCCGGAGCAGCCCCCAGGGCGAGGCACAAAAGGGCTCCCCCGCCGCCGAGAAACAAAAGAGCGTGGAAAGCGGAGGAGGAGGGGGGGAAGCCCGCATGGCGCGCGCACAGCCCCGAGCGCGGGGCTCGCCTTACCCTGGCCGCGGGGTCCTCGCAGAGCCTCCTCCTGAGGCGCCGGCGACTTTCCTCTGGAAAGGGACCCTCCGCTTCGCCTTTCTTCCCCCTCTGTCTCCTGCCGGAGAAAGCCGCTTTAAAGCTCCCTTCCCGCTTCCGACGGGGGGGGCAGCTACGCCCCCCCTCCCCCTTTAGTCCCTCCTGCCCCTCATCCCGGCTGAAAGAGTTGCGCCGAAGACACCCGGGAGGTCAGGCGTGTGGGAGCCCCCTGGGCACCGGGGAGAGGCGTCTCCAGCCCTGCCTCCTCCCTTTGGCTGCCCCGAAAAGAGACAGACGCGCGCACGGCCGGATTCCTGAAGCGTTTCCAGCGGCCCTGGCTGGAAGGCAAGCTCCCGGCGGCGGCGTGTGCGTCAAAAGCAGCCCGCCGGCAGCGTGGAGGCGCGCGGCCAGGCCGGCTTGGCGCGCGGGGAAGGAGCGCTGCCCCAAGTTCCTCGCGAAGTATGAGGGAAAGTCTCCCTGCTGAGGGAGACGGAGGAGGATGCAGGCAGGCAGGCAGGCAGGCGGAGGAGAGACTCGAGCCCCACCCCACCGCCTCGCTCGCTCGCTCGCTCGCTCCCCACCCTCCCCTCTCGAGGGAGCAGCCCGGCTAACAAGGACCCTTCTGTTGGCTTTGTCCAACAAGACGCTTTCTGACAAAATAGGCGGCTGGCTGCTCGGCGGCGCTTGCGTGCTGGCGGGAGCAAATGGTGGTGCGGGGCTCGCCAGTTGACGCGAGGTGAGGTGAGTGCCTCTTCCACGGGGAGGAATAGAAAAGGCGCCACTTTGTGGGGGGCCACCGAAAGTGCGGCCCTGGGGCGGGGAGGGTGGTTGGCAGCAACAGCTCCAGTTGGAGAGGGGGTCCTTTTTAAACCCACTCGGCCCTCCCGGGACTGGTTGCTGCATAGGGTTTCAGGACTGGGCCTGTGTCTGCCGGTCCTGACCGTAGGAATGGGCACCACCTGGATGCAAGTCTGGCGCAAGACATTTTGATGCTAGAAGTGGTCCAGCAGGTGGCCCCGCTCCGCTCCCCCTCAGGCACACGCACACATCCACACACACACACACAAATCCATGTCAAAGTAGGTGTTACCCAGAGATAGCCAAGTTTTGTAGACATGTGGGGCAGGAAATGCCACAAGAACTTCTAGCTTGCGCTGAAAATGTCATGCTGAATTAACAATTGACTGTCCTTTCATAACGTCCCACATCTCTTACTTGAGATAGCTGCTTCATCCTCTTTGGCTAATGGAAGTTTAGCCTGGATGCTGTAAGCCCCATAACACACCTAAAAGCTATGTCCTAACGATCCTAATTATTTTAGATCAAACATAGTGAGCCATAGAGATATACTGGACGGACATGTAGGCAGTCGACCTATGGAGATAAATCAAAAGGGTAGCTGTCACACATCCTGGGTAATCTGGCAAATGGCTCACAGGCCACTTGAATGGAGTTTCAGCAGCAATCAGGAGACGATAACTCTCTGGGAACAAATAAACAATGCAAATAGCCTGGAATCTGACACTTTGAGGTATGCATCTCCGGAGACATACTCATCTTCCAGGAAACTACAAGGATGTTTGGCTGTATTTTCTTTGAACTACAAAAGCTGAAATCCATCTTAATAAAACTGCAGCCATCTGGTTTCCCAGGACATGGGTCAGCTCTATAAATAGGCCCTTTTCCTTCTCCTTTTTGGAGTTTTTGGAGTTTGGAGTTCTCTCAGATCTGCAAACCATGAAGCTGGTAAGCTCCCCTCAGCCTCTAAAGGCATGGCTGAGATCATTTTTTCCCAGCTGAAGACTTTTGGATTGGTACAGTATTAAATCAAACCCTTATCTCTCTCTCTCTCTCCTAATTCTCACCTCTTTCTAACTTTCTATAGTCTTGTATGCTTGTTGGAGTGAGTGCAGCTGAGTGATTGTATGGACTTTAACATCTATGTCAATAAAATACTTTAAATTTGAACAATTGTGTGATTTCTGACTGGGCCTGACCCCGTAAACATTGGGTAAAAGATTCCACTCTGTTGCCCTGCCTCTCGCATTGCTAGCTTGTGCTCTTTGACTAATTTCCCCAACTTGTATAATTGAGAGCGCATTTAGGTGTCCCTAAGGGACCCCCAAGCAAGCAGGATAACAATGCTATTGGTATATCTGAACTCTTTCTGCTTTCATTAGCAGACAACAAGGGAACTGATCCTGTCAGCTGAAGCTTGAAGGAGGCCTTACCTACTCAGGGAATAAAAAAACATAAACAGAAGATGCTTTCTCCTCCCAGTGGCAGCCAAACATAAGAAAGCTGTGCCCTACACTCCATTAAATTTCTGTATGGAGGGAATTTCTGTGTAACATTTAAACGTGAAGCCCTGTTTAATTTTAAAGCACTGCCTTGCATAAACTGTGCTGTATGGCTTTGCCACATACTTGATTGCATCCTCATATGTTTCTTAATGGTTGCATAGCAAGTGCCATCATACACCAGTTAGCTTTGTGCATAATGATGACTCTTGTTATTTCCCATCCCATTGGCTTCAGCTTGTGGTGACCCTAACAGTGAGAGACCACCTGCTGCTCCAGAGACCAGGACAAGGAGCAATGGATACAAGCTGCAGGAAAGGAGATTCCACCTGAACCTCAGGAAGAACTTCCTGACAGTCAGGGCTGTCCGGCAGTGGAATATGCTGCCTCAGAGTGTAGTGGAGTCTCCTTCCTTGGAGGTTTTTAAGCAGAGGCTTGATGGTCATCTGTCGGGAGTGCTTTGAGGGTGTTCCTGCATGGCAGGGGGTTGGACTGGATGGCCCCTGTGGTCTCTTCCAACTCTACATTTCTATGGTTCTTTGACATCAACTGACCTGTTCTGGTTTTATAAACTCAAGGCCATGGCTTCCTTGATTGGATCAATCCATCGTTAATGTAGTCTTCTCTTGTCCTATTATCTTCCGCTTTTCCCAGCATTATTATCTTCCAGTGAGTCATGTCTCTGATATGTCCGAAGCGTGATACATCAGTTTAATCACTTTGGCTTCTAGTGAGAGTTCAGGTTCGGATCCATTTATTTGTCTTTTTGGCAGGCCATAGTATCTGCAGAACTCTTCTCCAGCACCACATTTCAAATGAATTGATTTTTCTTCCTGTCAACCTTCTTCACTGTTCAGCTTTCACAAATATATGAGATTTCCGTTGTGCTAAAATTGACTGCTAGGACAGGATGAGCAAAGTGTGGCCAACCAAGGCTTTCTTTGTCATCCTTGGTTCCTCTGGAGCCCCTCCCATGCTTCCGAGAATCTCCACTGCTGAAAAGAAAATTCCCATCAAAAACAAGCAAGCCTATAGGAGCTGTGGCTCTGGGCTTAGGGAGGTCAGGAAGTTCTATGCTTACAACTCTCCCCTCCCAGCAACTCCACCTCCCCTGAAACCAGAAATGGACTTCTGGTCACATATGGCTTTGATTTTGCCTAAAATGATTTTTTTTCCCCAATTTGGACCAGAGGAAGTTTATTTCAGTGGCTGGAATGTTGGACTAGAACTCCAAGAGACCAAGATTCGAATCCGTGCCTTGCTAAGCCATGAAACCCACTAAGTAACCTTGGAAAGTCAGTCCCTTTCAGCCTAAGTGGCAAGCCTCCGCAGAATAAAAATTGCCAAGAAGACCCTAAGATAAGATAGTCATAAGTTGGAGTGAACTTGAATACACATAAAAACAATGCAACAAGCCACAGGGGATGCTGTGGGCAAAAGTTAGGCTCCCAACCCTGTCAAAGTTGCCAACCTCAATCTAGGCGAATGTCATTTGTTAGACTTCCAGAATCCTCCTTGCAATTTGTACACATCAGACTTGCATTTTCTGGATTGCTGTCAAATTCTTATGCAGAAAGATCTTCCGTGTATAAAGTCTGTGTATATAAGACCATCTGCCATCGTACACAGACTGCATGTCTATGTTGTGTGTGTGTATGGAAACCTAAATTCTTTTGGTGTCTCTTGTGTGTTCAGCATTTTCTGATGCACCCTCCACCGCTGCCTGCTTTCCTCCTCCCCCACCCACCCTCCCTCCCTCCCTCCCTCCTTCCTTCCTTGTCTTTTTAAAAGAAACTAAAACAATTTGGCTAATACATTAATTTGGTGGTGCAAAGTACCTAGTTTTGCCCACATATGCCTCTATAATCTTCCAGCTTGCCTTATTCTGACACAGTGGTGTTGCTGTGCTCTCAAAAGATTTGGAGCCCAGGCCAATAGGGCAGAAATCTGCACGGGTATTAATATAACAGCTACATTACACCTGTAGCAATATATCCAAGATCCTGGACAAATATAGATAGGGCCAAGGCTGCAAGGGCTTGGGGCCAGGAGTGCCACTTCTATGAGGGCCATGCCTTGCCTTTACACTTTACAGATCCATCTTCCCTTCCTTGCTTGATAAAGTCTTGCCTGTTCATCTTTCAGTTTTTTCAGCCTCTTCAAAGTGGCCTGGACTAGGCATTCCTTTAGAGATTCATCAGAGGGCTTACGTGTACATAGTTGGTCTTTATTTCTGCCAGCTGTTCTTTGAAATTTCCTCAACTTGTAAAATAGAGATTTTTGTGGCATAGGAGGAAGGAAGTGTCTGTTAGCAAATCAAAGCACCATTAAAAGGTTCCACATATGAGACAAATAAGGTAGTGCTTTATTTGGTGACTTTCACCAGACAGAATGGGACAGTAGCGCTGCTGCCTAGATCTGGGGTTTTCCCTTTTGAGGTATGCCCTTTGGGTGGTGCCATAGTCCCTCCCTGATTTCTCAGGCCCCCATATGGCCCTATCAACACAATCCCTGTGAGCAAGGGGAGGAACAACACTCCCTTTTTGTTTGATGAAAAGTACCTTTAATTCCTCATGTGAGGAACTCTGTACTATCTAGTCCCTTAGGTTGCAGCAAGGTCCTTTGCTGTGTCTCAGCCTCTTTTAAATAATTTTGAATCCATCTCCTCCCCTGGCCCACACTGTTTGAGAGAAGTACAATTTGAACATATTTTGATGCACCACTATACAACAGAGCTTTGGTATGTTCTTTTATATGATTACAACTCTCAGAATCACCAAGTGGTCATGTTGGCTGGAGGACTGTGGGAATGGAAGTTTCAAAAAATGACATTTCCAAGGTGTGTCATATACTCACATTTCTCTCTCCTCTTTCTCTCTTTGCACATCAGATCTTTTGTGAATGCAAGTCACATACCTGTATCTGTGAAGGTGCATCCGTACCTAGATGTGTCTGCCTGATACACCCAATCCCAGACTGGGGGCACTATATCCTTTTTGGACCAAAATAGCTTTCTGTTATATTGGTATTTCCAAGGTAATAGGTGAACTGCCCTTTTGAACCACTAGTCCAAGCTCAATGCCTGTTTTCCTGTTTTCTCCTTTGGCAGTTTATTTTTTGTTGTTCATCTCTCAAAGCCTTTCCCTTGCCATGAGCTTCAAATACTTTTTTTAAAAAACCAGCTCACTACAGACTCAGATAAGAATAATGGTAATCCCCTGCTGCTTTAGCAAGAGGTCAACAAATCCAATTTTACTCTCACTACCTATTTAAATTGGTTCCTGGCTTCAACTACAGTAAGTAGCCAGCTGAATAGTTAGAACTGTAGATATAACCCTCTCTAAATTTTAAGGTCGCTGCACCGACTCTCTCTCTCCTTTTCTTTTTTCTTCATCTAAGTACTCAAGAAAATGCAATTTCTTGTGGCAGGCCACTATGATCATAAAGTGGGCTGCAACATAAATGGCAATGATTGGAATGAGATGTGGCTGTCATGCCACATGAGGAGGAATATTGTATATTCAATAGACACATTCCAGGGAGAAATTAGGTAATTTTTCCATTGCAAAGTGATATCGATAACAGGAGTCTAACTTGCTGAATTTTATTCCATTCAACTATCCTGTGCAAAAGAAGATTGTTAAAGCCTGTGAAATGGCAAATCTCTTATGAGAGTGGATACATCCAATCTATATGCATGAAGTGAGAGAGTGAAATCTGTAAATAGATGTTTGCATGTATTGCTTATGTTATTTTACACACATACCACACAAGTGTCATGACCATGTAAGTACCAGCTGCTCCAGTCTATTATGAGATCAGATTTAGTTCTGGAATTGTTTATATAGTTGGGGAAATCTAGGGAGCAATAACAAAAATAAGAATAGTATCAGCATTCATATACCATGGTCTTTACTGCCCAAGACTGCATAAGTAGTTGGCATCAATAAGAGGTGGGATACAAAAGTTGGGAAATTATAATTTGTTTATTGTGATATATAGAAATAACACTGCGGATTTAGATGTGATTGACACTTTCCCCCCTGTTAGGAAGAAAGTATTGTGAATCATCCTGTATGTTAATAAATTAAGATTATATATTAAGAAATAAAGACTATTGGGAATAGATTTTATAGTACATGGGCCTGTCTGAGTTTTAAGATCCTTCAGGGAGGGCTTTCTTTTTGTCCCACCACCATTGCAGGTATGTTTGGTGAGGAAGTAGGACAGGGCATTCTTGATGGCTGCTCTCAGACTATAGAATTCCTGCCATGGGAAGATAGGTTGGGCTCTTGTCTGTTCTGATGAAGTGGAATGGAGTCCACAAAATCTTATGCTAGAAATTTCTTTATTGCAGTTAGTCTCAAAAGTGCTTCAGGAATAACATTTTCAGTCAGTTTCCCTGGTACCATTGCTAACCCTATGAAGTCTCTTTCAGCCTAGCTATTTGTTGTATGAAACTGTCATAGAAAAAAAAATACTTTGTTCTGACTTTACCTTAAGAGACCGTCAGACCTGAGTTAAACACCTTAGGAGCCACATTAGATTTGTCCAGGAGCCTGTGTTGTGTAATGGTTAGAGTACTGGGCCGGGACTTGGATGATCTAAGACAGTCCCTGCTGAAACCTGAAGTGCACTGTGTGACTTTGTGCTGTTCACAGTCACTCAGCCCAAACTACCTCCCAGGGTTTTTGTAAGGCTAGAAAAGGAGAGAACCATGTGTGCCACCTTGAGCTCATTGGAGGAAAAGTGGTATATAAATGTAACCAGAGTGCCAGCATAGTATAGTGGTTTCAATGCTGTATTCAAATACCTGCTTGGCCATGGAAACTTACTGGGTGATCCTGGGCAACTCACACTCTCTCTGTCTCAGAGGAAGGCAAGGAAAACCCTCTCTAAACAAATTCTGTGAAGATAACCCCATGATAGGTTCATCTTAAGGTAACCGTAAGTCAGAAGTGACTTGAAAGCATGCAACAACAACAAATGTAACTAATAAATAAATTAATCAATTTCAAGTATTGAAAGTGAATACAGCCTGGTGGCATTTCCAGTGCAAGGTAACTTCATATATAGAATAAAGAAGCAATTTTTATTTCTACTCTTTGCACAGCAGTAATATATCACATCCTAAAAAGTAAGTTTAGCAAACTGATTTGAGAATTACTTATGTGTCATCCATGTGAATTTTGAGATGTGAATTAAAAAAGGATGGCTGAAATCCCATAATTTAAGATAACAATTCATTTCATCCCTCTCCAGAAATACATCTGCACCAATTTGTACCAGTTTTATCCAATATATACCAGTTATATCAGTTTCATATCATTTTAATTGTTATGAATTCACCTATGGAATCCTGGAATTTGTAGTTTGGTGAAGTGCTCAGAATTCTCTACTAGACAGCTTGAATGGCATTCTCCTAAACTACAATTCCCAATATACACTGAGAAGAGAAACTGGGAATTAAATCAGGGGACTTTTTGAACTGTATTTCAGGGGGGTTGACTAGTGTTCTACAGCAAAAAAGGCTGAGTACCTCAAAACTGTGCAAATCCCAGGATTTCATAGAACAAAACCGTGACAGTTAAAAGTACTGAGAAACTGGAAGATACACCCCAGCATACAGAGTTTAGGTACAGATTTCACAACTACTGTGAAACAAACCCTGATTTTAGAACATGAGAGCCTACATCACGGGAATGTTTGTGTTTATCTTTTTGATAGCTCTAGGCTTAGAGCATGTGATATTCTGTTGTGAGCCAGTTGCTGTTTTTTCATGCTCCTCAAAATAGAAGCCAGAAATGGAAACATTTCAAACTCTAGGAAAAGGAGATGTTCAGCATCCAGATAGGGGGATGGAGTACTCACATCTAGCTATGGAAAGACATTAATGCTTCCCCCCCCAAGAATGTGGCATTTTTATGTATATAAAACTGTATTCCACATCATGTTGGGAGGTTTTATAGCTTCCCCTGAGCTTTTTATTGTTAGATTCAAGGCAGAATCCTATTAGTAGAAGCATATGGATTTCTAATCAGAGAGATTTGTTTTTCTTTTAAATAATCCTAGTAAAAATGATTAAACCATTTCTAAAATGTTTTTGAAACACCACCATCTATCTGCTGGAATAAAATGGCATACAGATAGTGAAGAGGTGTGAAATAACTGAATGTGTGTGTAGGTGCCTTCAAGTTGCCTCTCAACTTATGGTGACCCCATGAATTTCACAGAGCTTTCTTAGGCATGGAGTTCTTAGAGGTGGTTTGGCCAGTTCCTTCCTCTGAAATATAGCCTACAGCACCTGACATTCATTGGTTGTCTCCCCACCAAGTGCTAGCCAGGGCTGACCCCGTTTAGTTTCCAAGATCCAATAGGATCTACTGACTTTTAATTACTGATTCTCTCTTTAATGGTCTTTTCACCACAACTCTACTAAGTATGGTATTATCAAGCCTAGTTCAGGGGAGCTGTAGGCCATTTTGAAAGAAAACACTCTGAGTTGCAAAGAAGTGAAGCAGCACCAAGGGACTTCTGACAAACCATCTCTAATGTTGCCAATCTGCAACTCCAATCATCCCCAGCCAACATAGACAACTATGAGGGATGATAGGAGCTGTGGTCCAATGACCTATTTCAACAACCTGTGGTCCAACAACCTGCTTTTCAGAAAGTTTTATAAAACAAGAGCAGTTGGGTTACTCTATGGGCATTTCCACATTACACTGTTACAGTGCTATTATTCCACTTTCAACATCCTCTGGAATTCTGAGGTTTGTAGTTTACTGAGGCCAAAGAGCTCTCTGGCTGAGAATTCTAAATGCCCCTCCCTAAACTGCAAACTCCAGGATTCCACAAGATGTTGAAAGTGGAATAATAGCACTATAACAGTGTAGTGCAGAAATGCCCTCTACTAGATGAATGTGATGTAATTATTAAAACCTTGGCATACACAGTGAAAATCTCTGTAATTATAATATTTATACTGGGATAGAGAACTGAAAAAACAAAACTGGCTGCTTAAGGAATTAATGTCCCAAAGCTACTGTGTGTTTATTCTGTAGCAAAGCAGGCTGGGGATGGTAGTTACCAAGATTATTGTTTATACTGCACGATGTATGTTTGTGTGTCTTCCTGCCCCCTACATTTTAGTTTGTGGCAAACATTAAATTAATTTTGGTTTAGATTCAATGCCTACCTAGCCTTCATGACTGAGTGCCTTCTAGATGTGTTGAAGTTCTACCTCTATGTTCATGAGCATGGTAAATGGGGATGATGGAAGTTCTAGTCAAACACATTCTTCAGATCTGGTGTTATTGGGATAGGTTATTGCCTTTTGGGTACCAAATGGTAGCTCTATATCCCAGCTTAGGAAAGTGCTACTGATAGGAAAGGAACAAATATGGCAGCAATGGAAATCTACATGCATCTTTTCTTGCACAGCTGATGTATTCAGTGGTATTTTCTGTACAAATGATGTACGAGATTTGTGATCAAGAGGACACCTGGGTGATCAACAAGGACATTTTGGTCCTTGTTCTCAGAACTTTATGTTTAGAATTTCCAGTGTTTCTGTACTGATCATGTTACATTGTTTGTCTGCAATGTGCACAAAAACAAGGAGCAAGACCTAAAGAATTGCAAGCAGAGTTCTGTTCCTGTCAGGGATATTTCCCCCCTCCTCTCCTCCTCTTATATCTACTTCTACACCTCTGCCCAGTTACGTCTGGGGGCTATGGATCTGTCAGAAAGGCATGAGATATGGCACAATTAATTATGGTAACTAAAGAAGAGCTGATGGAAATAACACCCGCATTGTGGTCCACCTGCATGCAGGGCTCTCTGAATCTTTCCCAATGACTTTAGTAAACTTACTTGTTTGTACATCACACATTCTCAGTTCTAGAAAGCCCTGTGAAAAGTTTTCCTTGGGGTCGCTGTAAGTCAGAAATGACTTGAAGGCAGACAGCAGCACCAACAACAACATGGCAGACTCCCTTCCCTCGTCCTCTCTTATCATTGCTTCTACAGCATTCCCTATCCTTTCTGTTCTTTTTCCATAGGCCTCTTATTTTATATCCCCTTTCTTTGTTGAATTGGTAATACAGTGTTACAAACCAGCACTGGGAAGTCTATATCCCTCCAAAGGTTGCTGGACTGCAGCCTCCATCATCCCATAGTCATGGTGGAGGAGGCTGATGAGAGTTGGAATGCAGCAACTTTTTGAGGGCTATCCCATTATAAATGATTAAAATGTCATTAGAAAATGAATCAGCAGCAAGTTGCATATGCAAGTAAGTACTGAATTAAACATATCATTTATAATGCAAGTATAACAGATGCTTGCATTTTTTTCAGGTTCATTTTGTGTGACATGTAGTAACAGGGATGTGTGAGAGAAAAAGAGATAGACAAAACACAGAAGATGCAAGAAAAAGGGAGAGAAAGGAAAAAGTGTTAAATCAATGAAATCTCAATCTTGACTTCATCAAAACAAAGAAAACCCAAGAAACCTGACAAGCTTGAACCTCGAAAGACCTGGATCTACTGAATGAAGAAACTTCCCTAGCATAAGAGATAAACTGTTGACCTTTCTAGTCTGATACTGTCATTCGCTTCCATCCCGTCCAGCATCTTATAGATGAAAACAGGGACACATATGCCCAAGCATCATCAGAGCTGAGTCAAGATGGCAAAAGTTATTCATGAGTAAGAACACACAAACTAGGAGAAGCTGCAGCTGCTTGCTTTTGCCTCAGCCTACTAGGAAGGGCAAGATTTCCCTCTCTTCTCTTTTTCTGCTGAGTTAATTGAGAGGAAACTATTTTCACACTTTGAACTCAGTTTGCAGTACTTGAAGTAAGCTAAGAACAAAGGGGGAAAATGGCAAGAGGAAAGCAAAGCTGGGACATTTAAAAAACAACTGAAAAGTGAGTGAAAGGGGATTATTGGGACTGTCCCTGCCAAATCAGGACAGTTTGGGAGTATGTATTTCCCTCCAGAAACCAATAAGGGGCCCAGGTAGAGGTCTTTTCCATTCCTCATACCAATGTTCCATTTTATTAAGATAGGTTGGGGATTGGACGTGGAACCTGAGGTGCTTCCAGATAAGGCTTTTAGTGTATTTTGCCTCATTCAGGAAATGTGGTGGAGTTATCTTCCAATTGTAAACATTTCTTACATCTTTTCTCTTTATGCAAAATGTTCCAATAAGGAGTGAAAGATGGAACAGCTGCCTGCTGTCTTTAGATACCTAGGAACCCTCCATAAGCATCTCTTATGCTTGCCTGAAAAATAATAGATTATTGACATTTAGATTACATCTCCCAGAATGTCTTTTTCTAGATGTTTCTCTCCCACCCACTGCTTTCATGACAGGGTAAAATATGGGTCAAGGCCTTTTTAATTTACAGTTCATTCTCTTATCCATTATGGTTAACTTTCCTTCAAACCAAACTGAAACTTGCATGATTCTGAAATTCAGAACAGAACAGTGGGTGATCTGGCTTGCATAGCCAGCTCACCCATAATTTATCAAGTGAAAAGATGCCTACACTAATGGGATTCCTCCTCAAAGCTCTATATGCACAGTCTTTGCAGTGCTGAGCATGTGAAGACTGAAGAGCTAAGCATTTTTTTTTTTGAAAAAAATCTTGGTCACATTCAACTAGACTTCATGTGCAATTTCTAGACACAATTAAAGCTGTGTGTTTCCTGCACTATAAGAAAAATGTGTACTTTACATGTTGTAGTCTAGCAAGATCCTTATATAGTGATGTTTAAATATGATTAAAAGTCACAGCAATGTTGAAAATGAATGCAACAGCAAGAGGTTTTGCAGTTGGTCATGCATGTTATTTGAGAATAACTTACCTGTGGGAAATACTCCCCATGGTATAAAGAGCTAAAGCAATAAATATATCAAGGGTGTTGGAGAAGAACCAAGTCATGCTTGCACTGGCTGAAGCAGCCTGCCTGTTTCTCTT
Organism: Ctenosaura bakeri; assembly: GCA_948474755.1. Lineage (NCBI taxonomy): Eukaryota > Metazoa > Chordata > Lepidosauria > Squamata > Iguanidae > Ctenosaura > Ctenosaura bakeri. Next base: position 270,642 of record CAOLHI010001515.1, read on the forward strand.
CATGGACAAAGAAAATGGGGAGACCAACGCTTTTCTTATGCAAACAAGCATACATGCCGTATAGACATTGCCTTTTTCAATATGCTTCACAGCTCTGTTGAAACATGCAGCATTTCCTCCCTCACTCTGGCTCGTGATCTGTCTTTGAATAAGTGCATGGAATCACACAAATCACATTGCTTTATATCAATCAATTAGTGTGAGGACCAGCTCACACAACCAAACCAGCACATTCAGAAATGTGGGTTGAATTGAGCTATGCAAAGTTCAGCCTGCAGCCAAGCAGTGAGATGATTGCTTTGCCATGTGCCTGATTTGGAGCTCATCCCACGTTTCCCACATCATTGCTATGCAAACCAGTTGTTGGTGAGCCAGCTTTCTAGTGGGGCAGTAAATATAGATTGTGAGTGGGGCACACAGTGGAGCAATCACAGGAGCAAGATGCCAAACAGATCTATTCAATCTGCATTCCTGGGATGCCAATTTTGTCCTGTGAACTGGACCTGAGACCTGAACAAAAATTGTGAGAGAATTATCTCACATCGTTGTTGCTTAGACACCACAAAACTCTGTTGTCATATGTGCCTTACAAAGTAAATAGGGAATCCAATTTGAAATTATTAGGAATTTGTTGCCCTCGGCAATCAAGGATTATCCAAATTTAGCCCTAACTTATTAATGTCCTTCCTGGAACAAATACCATTGAGCACCTCAGGAGCTACTGCCCTTCATCCCAGAAAGAGTCAGTGTTAGAAGAACAGGAGTGCAGCTCTCATCAACAAAAATGAAAGTTGCCCCACTGTTACCACGCCGTACATCCGGTAACATCCTGTTACCTCTTTCCCATGGAAACTGGCCTTATATTCTTGCCTTTTCAGTCATTAAGAGTTTATTGTGATTTCCTTCAGTGCTTTGTCACCTGGCTGCCAAGGCAATCAGAACCTTCCAGATCCCTTTGTCAGCTCTACCAGAGAGCAATTAACACATTTCTCTTAGGGCAGAAAAAAAAGTATTGAAACCCTGGCTCAGGCCCTGTCTTCTTGCTGGTACTTTGAACACACATGGTATGTTATGTTGTGTGAGGACCTCCGATTTCTGTTCCTTGTACTGCCCTCAGACCCCTAGTCTGAGACACATTTCGCCTCAATCATCTTCTGCTTCAGGAGTAGTAACTTTTGCCCTCTCCATCCCCAAAGCTCCTTGCTATCAAACCTTTCCCTCCTTTCCTTCTGCTAGCCTTCTATGGTTTGTGAGACTGCTTCATTACTTGCATGTGTGTGAATTTCCCCCAATAAAGACATCCTTTTTTGATTTCTGACCAGGGACCTATAGTTAGTACTAGTATACACCAGTGAAAAGATCCTGTAATGTTACCACCTGTTGCAGGCCTTTCTTTTGAGCTATACAGTTCTCCCTCCACATTTGCGGCTTTGACTTTCATGGGTTTGATTATTCACGGTGCCCACTTGCCTATCCCCCATTTCCCCCTTTTCTTGCCCGTTGCAATCTCCTGCTTGCTGCTGACGTCTCAATCACCCTACAGTCGCCCCAGCAGCAAGTGGGAGGGGGGAAGGAGAGGAAAGATCTTTTCCTCCCCCCGCTATCTCCTGCTTACCGCTGCAAGCACGATTGCCACAGTGGCAGGTGAGAGGGAGAAGAGGAAGAAAGATCTTTCCTCCCCCTCGCCATCTCCTGCCCACCACTGTGGGCACGCTCACTCCAGTGATGGGTGAGAGGAGGAAGGGGAGGAAAGATCTTTTCCTCTTCCTTGCCATCTCCTGCCTACTGCTGCTGGTGCAATTGCCTGCATGGGCAGCAGCAGGCAGGAGAGTGCAGGGAAGGGGATTGCTCACTGAGGGGGAGTTATTTGCATTTTTTTCACTTTCATGGGGGTTCTGTGCCCCTATCTCTTGCAAATGTGGAAGGCCTACTGTATTTCTCCACCTTTTCATAGAGGCACAGGTACTGCTGGAGGACCGCAAAGTCCCCCACCTTTGAGGTAACACCACACCCTGAAGATATTGGGTTGTTCCTGTAGGGTGGCTCTGAGGCCCCTTTCAGATCTTCACAGGATTTCTCTAACTATCTTCGCAACACAGGCTGCTATCTTGTGTCAGAAGCAATAACTTGTAAGTTTACAATGACATAGTTTTGTCTCTAGCACAATACAGAAGCCTTCTACTGAAATGGGGCAATGCATATCAGGGAATCCTACACAGCGTTCTGTGGCACAGTGGTACCCGTGACACTGTGATGCCCATTGTGCAACAGGACACTTGGTGCTATGATGACTGTGCTTGTGCAAGGGTCCCAAAGATGTAACTACATCTCTGCTTCCCCACTAAGAAGATGAATGTTGCACAATAACTTAATTCAGCTTTATAGGATTGTTTAACTCAGTTTATGATGACATAACTACTTTACAGGATGCCAGCCTTGGTTTTCACTTGATTAACTTTTTTGAAAAGTAAGTTTTATCTGGTTAAACCTCAGGCCCTTTCCGCACTGAGGCTTCTAGCGCAAGCGGGGGAGGCCGGCAAGCGCAAGAAGGCTCGTCCGGGAGGCTGCCGCTTCCCCCCTCCTTCCTTCCGCAGGCAAAGGAACCAGCGGGGAAGCGGCACCGAAGGAGGCTTGCCACGCAAGCCGCCCTCCCCCCCGTGCGAAGCGGGAGACCTCGCGCCAGATTCCCACCCCGCGCGCGTGCGCGCGAAGCGGGCGTTGCCGCGCCGGATTCCTCCCCCCGCGCGCGAAGCGGGCGGCGTCACATCCCCCCGGGCGCGCGTGCGCGAAACGGGCGTCGCGTCCGTCGCGCTACCTCCCCACCCCGCTCCTTCCTTCCGCAGGGGCGGAGGGAAGGAAGCGCGACCCGGCCGGCTCCCGGAGGCTCCGCACGAAAGGTAAGTGCAGGTGGGCTCTGGGAGTGTTGCGCGAGCGCGGGGTGATTTTCGCTTGTACGCGAAAATCAAAAAACCCGCGCTCGCGCCGCTTCAGCCCCGTGAGCCGGGCGGAAGTGGGAGTGCGTCGTGCGGAGCGACGCTCCCACTCCCGCGAGGCTCACGGGGCTATCGCGCGAGCAAAGGCCCGTGCGAAAAGGGCCTCAGTGCCAAGTGTGGTGTAACAATTAATGTGTTGGAAGACATTATGTGTCGGAAGATCCAAGTTCAAGTCCTTGTGGACTGTGAAACTCTCCATGAGAATTTAGGGTTGTTGTCAGAGTTGTTGGGAGGATAAAATGGTTCTGGGGAACACTATATGTTACATGTAGTTCACTGGAGGAAAGGCAGGATATATATGTGATGACTGAGTAAGTAAATTAAATTGCCTACACATTTGTTTATTTGTTACTACTGTTGATTTAAGTCAAACAGGCTTTGCATGGTATTGAAAGATTATAAAAAGTCCTCCATACATATGCTTTTGAGCTGCAGTTATAGCAGTTAACACACCATAAGAAATGTCAAGATGGCTATCTGGTCTGCTGACTACAAGTCTGGCTACAGTTGTGAAAAACTAGAGCTTGAAAGAATTCACGATTATTATTATTATTATTATTATTATTATTATTATTATTATTATTATTATTTTATTACAACTCCCAGAATCCTCCAGGAAGCATGATTCTGGGAACTGAAGTCCAAAAGATGAACTTTTCCAAGTTCTATAACAAAACTATCATTCATGAATCAGCAAAAGTAATTTGTTTAACTTGATTCTCAGATGAACTATTACTTTAGTCTCATTCCATTGCTTTCAATAAGAATTATGTGGCTAACTTAGTGGATCAAACCTCAGTCTCCTGAAGAATAATTGGAAACTGTGTGCATGCACACAGGCTGTATTTTCGGGCATCAAACACCTCTTTATCCTGACAGCCACTGTCACTATGTTCCAAAGCAGTGCAGTCCAAGAATGACATCAGAAGGGAAGCAAGGGGAATAAGTTGCTAAAGCAACCAGAATGCCTCAGGCTTGAAGTGGGAAAAAATACATCTGATTCCAATTATCTTGCAGCAACTCTGAATATGTGCATTTTGGTCCAAACTGGTGATGTGTCAGCAACGTCACCTGATTTTGTGCTGATGGGTTTTTCCAGTTAACCCCTACGCAGTCAGTAGACAAGCATTTGGAAAATAGGTAAAAGAAATATGAGCATTCAGTCAGAAAGAACAATTAAATAGGTAAATATGTACCCAAAGCTTGGAAACACAACTTTTTTGAACTACAAGTCCCAGAATTCTCCAGCTGGCAAAGGCAATGCTAGCTGGGGGATTCTGAAATTCAAAAAGTAACTTTTCCATGGTCTGGATTAATTCTCAAGAGAGACTCAGTTCCATACTCCATCAAGGTGGTGGTCTAACTGCAGAGGCTATTTCCAAAAATATATTGATTCCATGGTAGAGAATGCCAAAGAGCACACTCTGATGTCTCGGTGATGCCATTTGATTGTCTGAGGGAGACAAACAGATATTTCCTTAGTATGGTACTAACTTTCTTACTTTTTCATTAATCCATATCCTGATATATACTTTCCTATCCAGAAAAGAAGGTGAGGTCAATTACATACATAATCTAACTTTTAATTTGTCAAATAAAATTTGGGGAACCGTTATTATAAAATATTATTTTACTCTACTCTTTTTTTAAAGTACAGATCAATGCACTTCGTTGCTATTAGAAGAGAAGAGTTATGAGATTACTAAAACCTGAGGAGCAGAGCTGATAACTGAGGCTCATGGAGATTTCTCTTTCTTAGGGTTGCCAAAGTCAAAGTCAATTTGATGGCAAATAACAGTAACAACAAATGTTGAGAAGTATTATGAAATTTACATCTATTTTTATTATGAACCACAGCTGAAGAAATTAAATAACATTAGCAACATGAACACTTTTTATGCTGACAAGATTATTTTTTAAATTTGCTAGATGGTGCCTTTCCAGTTCTACAAGCTGCCACTCCCCTTCATGGTTTATAACATTTAACAAAAGTAATCCTTCCATTTCTTTTCTGTTTCTCTTGACAAATTAATTTTTTTTGAAATTGCCATCTGTCTTGCATTTCAAAATGATTGCTTCATCAATTAGCATTGTTTTATCTTAGTACGTTCTTGTTAGAGCACATTCTAAATACTTCAGTGTAATGATGAACTTTGTTTCCAGATGGGCCTTGACTCTGTGATGACTAATGTGCTTTGGACTACATTATGGGCAATCACCTTGGGACCACAACAGATTGTGGTGTTCAGTCTCATTGAGACCAGGCTGATATAGGTTATCCTGGGGAAACAAAAGCTTGGCTAAGGCAATTTCCACATTACACCATTGTAGTGCTATTATTCCACTCTCAACATCCTATGGAATCTTGGGGTTTGCAGTTTAGGGAGGAGCATTTAGAATTCTCAGCCACAGAGCTCTTTGACTTCAGTAAACTACACATCCCAGAACTCCACAGGATGTTTAAAGTGGAATAATGGCACTATAACAGTATAGTGTGGAAATGCCCTAAAGTCCATGCTGTATATGGTCCTCTGCTCCATTTCTGAATTGTGGTGATTCTGACCAGGCCCTGATTTTATCTGGCCAATTAAGACTAGGAATGGGGCAAGTGAATCCTCAAATCCTTGCAAGATTCACCGATCTGAATCCCCAGGGCAAAATAGGCAAATGGAATCTTTCACATCTGGAATTGGCCTCTGCCCCCCCCCAAATTCCAGCCCTCCATTCAGGAGCACTGTGCAGGGCACACCAGAATCTGCTCTCACGCGAGTGCCCGGGATCAGGCCCGTAGGGGCAAGGAGGGCCAATGATGGCCATGCTCCTGCAAACCCTGGGGCCTGCGCTCATGCAAGCACCCAGCATCAGGGCTGCAGGGGCAAGTAGGTTCCTGCACATCCCAGCGCCTGAGCTCATTGCAGCAGAGCTGTGAAAAGAGGGCCATCACCCTTCTCTGCACCGCCACCACTGCTGCCGTCAGTGCGGGCACTTCGGAGGCAGCCTGCAGGGACATGCAGAGTAGACAATTGCTTTTTAAACCCTTTTTCAAAAAAGGATTTTGTGTGTGTGTGTGTTTTTAATGTGCTTTTAAAGCACTGAGTGCTCAATCCTGACAGTTGATGCTGCTTTCTAAATGTCAGCATCTGTGATGTATATAGGCAGGGGGCAAGGATCTGATGCTACCGGCTAAATCTAGAAAAGGAGCACAAACCTGATGAGAAAGAGTGAATGCATATCTCACAGCATCTACCCACACACCATCACACCAGTGATTTCACACCATTTCCCTTCCCCACTCCCCAGCATAATCATTGGAAAGTGCTGTGAGATTCTTGTCCCAGATTAGAAGATAAAATTGTCACTAAACAAAGACCGGATCCCCTCCCTCCTCTTGCTATGGTATTTCCTTTATAAAGTGTGGCTGGAGATAACACTGTCTGGACCTCGCTATCATATTTGTTCAGATCTGTCAGAATTGGTATGGATTGGGCCAAAACAAACCAGACTGATTTAACCTGCTTTGGACCTTCAGACTGCAGAATTTGTCCAAAGTAGTTGCACAGCTGTGATTGTTTAGAGACACCAGAATTTTGTACTGTGTTGAATGCAGCTCAAAAAGAGAATTTGGGCTAGAGGGCATTAAAGCAAAATCTCTCCTTGGATCCAGGATCCAGGTGGAAGAGAATCTGCATAAAAGTGAGGGCATCTGATCCAATTTTCCATGGCAACAAAGCTGAATGCCCCCAACTTTTCACCTGGTAACCACAGGAGTGGACTATTGTGCTTATAGTCATCTGCTCAAACCAGCCCCACCAAGTTCTCTTGCTATAACAAAGAAGGATAGTGGTAGACCCTGGCCATTTCCCCTCTCCTTTTTCCCTTTTACTGACCATGCATGCTGGTGGATTCTGGGAATTCTTTTCCCAAGCTCTGGGCAATGGCTGCACAGTTGTATTTGGGTACCCCAAGTAGGCAGGCCATTGCAGGTCCTAGGCAGTTATTTGGGGCTACAGTGTGATTGGATGGTTCCACTGAAATAGAAATGACTTGAGAGCAGCAAAGGGTGTTTCACAAGGTTGAAGGCGGTACACATCATGAACTTCCCCTGCAAGAAAGACAGGCAGGCTAGCATGCTAATAACAAGATCCTTTTGCTCCTAACTCAACTCAGGCTCATCCATACTGATTAAAAACACTAGAAACTCACAGATTTTGTTCCTGTTCTTTCCAGTTTTATTTTGGAGTTTAATACATGTTTCATTTATTCATTTATTTCAGATTTTAATTCAGAACAATGCTATCTGGGTTGTTTCAAATCTGCCAAAATATTCATCTATTTCTTCTCCCTGTAGATCCCTTCACTGGCTACCAGTTTGGGCCAGGGCCTGTTTCAAACTTTTGGTCATAGTCTTTAAAGCTTTGAATTCCAGCCTCCCTCAGTACCTTGCAGCTCAGCTTGTTTGGTATACTCCATCCAGGAATTTGAGATCTACAAGCAAAGGATTATTGTCTGTTCCACCAACATGTACAGCTCTGTCAAGGCTGCGAGCCTTTTGAGATCTAGCTCTGCATTTGTGGAACAGTCCTCCTTTGGACCTCTGGCTGGAGGAGGATCTCAGTTGAAGATCTTCCTCTTTGACTCTCCACCTTAAGTCATTGAGATGTGTTTAAGATGCTGAGGTGGGTAGTGACTGGTGAGGTTGTTGGGGATTTCATGGCAGGTATTGTTGTGGGGTTTTTTAAAATGTCTTTGTCCCTCATTGTGTATGTTGTCATTCCGCAACATTGTTGTTGTTGTTGTTGTTATATCATCATCATTATTATTATTTCAGCTCCCGGTATGATCAGAGACTTTTTATACCAGCTCCTCCGATTGATTGATTTTAACCTAATATAAAATCAGAAAGAATAGGAACTGGGGCTTCTGCCAAAGTGCTCAGCTTTGGCTCAGGAGGCTTCCAACATGTTGTGAGCAAGCTGAGAGACAAGTCCTTATGCGTGAGTCCACACATAGCCACACAGACAACTACAGTTACTGATAAGCAACCATTCTTACATGTTTTGTAAAGCAATTTATAGAAAAGCCTATAGAAAACAGTTATGACTGAATGCACTCAAATTTGACATAATCCAGATCTAGATCAATCCGTCGGTCCATCCGTTTGTAATCTCACCCTAATTTTCTTGCCTATACAAACTTGATGTCTTGGATTCTTGAAGTCATGAGTGAAACTCCTGTAGAGGACAAACAGAGTTGAACAGATTAGGGCAGAGTGTCATTTTCAGTAAATAATTATAGGTAAAGTTAATTTGTACAGATGGATATTTCAAGTATAAGAAGATGGCAACACTTCAGCCATCATCAACTTATAGCATAGACAGGAGAGTATGCTGTCCCAATTTTGGAACTCCTTAAATACTTTATAGCCTGCCACAAAGATGAGGGTGCAGCCTTTGCTGCTTCAGAGGGTAGAACCAGGCCTAATAGTTTTAAGTTACGAGAAGGTGGGTTTCACTTCAACATTAGAAGGGACATCTGAAGAAAAGAAAATGAATTAGATTTATTGATGAGGGGGGACCAGAAGAAGAGAATTTCCAAATTTTATAAATTATTGTTGCAAAGAGAAATGGGTCCAGAGGTTGTTAAAGATACTATGGTTAGGTGAGCACAAAATATTGGACATCCAATTGAACTGGACACATGGGTGAGGGCATGGAAAACAGATATAAAATTTACACCAAGTTTAAATTTAAGAGAAATTTTTTATAAAATGTTACACAACACAGATGGTATATGACACCAGAAAGATTGCAAAAAATAACTAAAAATGGAAATGCAAGATGTTGGAAATGTGATGAAAAGGTGGGGTCTTTTTTTCATATATGGTGGACCTGCAAGATAGCAAGAAAATTCTGGAAGAAAATACATGATGAAATTCAAAGAATTTATAATTTAAATTTTGAAATGAAGCCAGAGTTTTATCTATTAAATATACTAGGACAACAAAGAGAAATAAGATGTCATCAGAAGATATTGTTATATCTGATAACTGCCGCAGGATTGATATATGCACAATATTGGAAAGAAAGGAAATATGTTGATATAGAAGAATGGAAATTAAAAGTCCTGGATATGGTAGAGACAGAAAAGTTAACATTTTCTTTGAAAAATAAACCTATCCAGAACTTTGAAAGGGAATGGAGAAAAGTTTTGAATTGGATAAAGACATAGCATAAGAAAAGGAAAAGGAACAAAGTAAGATTGTACGTAATGTAATATAACAATATAATAAGGTAAGGTAACAAAGCAACAATGTAAGATGTAACAATGTAAGATCATCTCCATTGAGTAAGCAGTAACTATGTATGAATGGAATGAAAACAAGCAGATTCAACTGGAAAATAAGCTTGGAAGTGGGGAGGGTTTTTTTTAATTTTCAATTATAAACTTCAATAAAAATATCCCCCCCCCAAAAAAAAAGAAGAAGAAGAAGGGACATCTTGACAGTGAGAGTAATTCAGCATTGGAACCAATTCCCTAGAGAGGTGGTGGGATGTTTTTCCCTGGATGTCTTCAGGAAGAGGCTGGGCAGCTATCTGCTGGAGTTGGTTTAGCTGGAGATCCTACACCAAGCAAGGGTTGGGCCTGATAGCCCATAGGGCTCTTTCCAACTCTATAATTCTATCAAAATCTGGGACTTTTTAGTTTTGTCTGGGTGAGCCCTCAGGCAGCCTTTTTCCAGAACAAGAGATATATTGGACAGAGTATACAAGATGCTACAGTGAGATGCCAATAAAAAGATAAATTGCAGTCTAGTCAACATGGCTGAGCTTGTCAGTAACATTCATAATGACCCAATATAGTTTTGGTCCGGAGCATTCTGGGAAATTAAAATGGCCATTTCTTCCAGGAACCACTGTTGCTGTTGAGAGCACAACCACTGGTGCATGTTCTTGTCCACCATCACCATTAACGTAAGCCAACAAGAGTCACTAGTGGAAGAGGAAGCCCACCAGAGGGCACCCTTAGACCTGGAACTGGCCCCTAAACAAAGTATATCTGTCTGGAGGCTTGTTGTGTGCCTTCAAATCGTTTCCCCTTTATAGTGACTCTAAGGCAACTCTATCACAGGGTTTTTGGGAGGCTGAGAGAATGTGACATGTTCTGCGTTTCCATGGCTGAGTGGGGAATCAAACCCTGGTCTTCAGGATTGTAGCCCCCCATTCAAAGCACTGCACCACACTGGATCTCTTTTTTATTTCCTCCTGTACACTATATCTAGCTTTTATAAACAAACACACCTTGTGTGGGCGTCCTCCAGCACAAGGGGGAATTGCAACAGGGACCCGGCTTCTGCCTGTCACAGTGGAGATCACTCACAGGAAGGGATGGGAATGTCAGCTGCTTCCCAATTGATGGGAACAGATCTCCATTGATTGTAGTGGCTGCTACCTGAAAAATGGGGACTGGGGGGGAGATCCAGATGGGAATCACTATGTAGTACCATAACTACTGTGCTTGCACATTCATAACTCCTCAGTAAGATTCCAGCCATTATGTTTATGGACCATCCTTCCATTTGAAAAAACAAAAGTGAGGGCTGCTGTGCCATATGTGGGGTGGGGTTGTAGAGGAACTATTTTTAAAGAAATGGGTACCCAAATTTCCTTTAGCTATGTAGGCTTTTTTTTTTTTTTATCCAGCTCTCTGTAGCCAAGTATTTCTTAATATCTACAACACAGCAGTAGGGAATTTGTGGCTCTTCAGATATTCTCATCATCCCTCACCACAGGCTAGGCTGGTTAGGGCTAATGGGAATTATAGTCAAAGTCTGGAAAGCTACACATGACAGACTGCTAGTATACACAAAAGGTACCTTCTATCAGGACTAATCATTGTAGAGCAGTAACAGGAGATGACAGACCTTCTGTCCAATTCATTTTCGGCTGCTTCATTGTACCTCGGGGTGCAGGAGGACCAGCTGGGCATAGGGGACAAGGGAGGTGGGCGAAATGATGCCATTGCCTCCCAGATAAGAATTCTGCCACCCATGAGATTTTCCTCCAGTCCCCAAATTTCTAGCATTACAGAGAATGAGGCAGTGATAATCATACATACCCAGAACACTTAACAGTTGTCGTGTCTGTATTCCTTTGGCAATTTTGCCTAGACTTTTCCTCTGGATGCCTAAATTACACTTCTAAAGGGTCAGCTGAAGTTTTAAATCACTGCAGTTCTAGAAATTTGGGGAAAGCTGAAGGAAAATTTCATTTAAGGAGACAGAATTCTTGTTTCAGGGGGCAGTGCTCTCTTCCTTCCCACCCCCCAGCCAGTTTGGCAGGGACAGTCCCAATTAATCCTCTGTCACCTCACTTTTTAAGCTGCTTTTAAAATGTTCCAGTTTTTTCTCTCCAGGTTTTCTCTTTTGTGCTCAGTTTACTTCAGCTGCTGAAAACTGGGTCCAAAGTCTTAAGTGCTTTCAATTAGATCAGCTGGAAGTGGGAGAAGAGGAAGCAAAGGATGGAATTTTGCCCTTTCTGGTAGGCTTAGGCAAAAGCAAACTACTGTAGCCTCTCTCAGCTTGTGCGTTCTTCCTCGTTAATAACTTTTCCCATCTTGATTACACTCTGATTTTGCTTGGCTGCATGTATCCCAGTGTTGATCTGTGAAAGGTTGGAGGCACTCCAATGACCAGAGAAACCTCCACAGGTATAGATGTACTGCCAGCTGTGTTCCTGCTGGGTCTAAAACAGAGCATTTGATGGGGCTGTCAGAAATAGCCTTGGATTAACTAGTTCCAAGAGAGCTAGTGTGGTGTAGTGGTTTGAGCGTTGAATCACAACCCTGAGACCAGGGTTTGATCCCCTTCTCAGCCATGGAAATCCACTGGGAGACCTTACATGTGGCATACACACTCAGCCCCAGAAAACCCTGGGATTCACCTTTGGGTTGCCATAATGGAAATGACTTGAAGGCACACAACAACAACAATCCAAAGCCTCGTCATTCATTTGTGTGTCCTAGAGGAGGAGGTTGTGCCCTGGAGTAAGATAACTGCCCCAGGCAGCAGATTTGGAGTGTAATGAAATTGTTAATAACTGAATTGGTCATCATTCCATTTTTAGTGAGAGTGAGAGGTAGGGTGAGAGGTACTTATGGAATTTCCTGATTCAAATGCCAAAGTGACTTGAGTAGCCCGATACTGTAGACTTTGTTGCCAAAGTTGGGGGAGGCAATCAATGTCTATGGGAAGAAAGGAAAAACCTAACAATAACTCAACATACATACATGAGAATGGAGGAGAGAAAAAGCTCTCAGTATACCTTCAATAAGCTGGCAGGAAGCAGTCTTAGCTCCACCATGGATACTTTACCACTCACACAGTCTTGCTTTTCATTACCATTTGAAGTTTCATTTCCCATGTGCCCATTTATTGTTTCAGGCTTTATTCCTAATGCACAGCTTTGCTGTTTCTTCCCATTATTTCCCTCCCTGTGGGAACACTGAAGATCCTGGTGGGTAGAGATGTGATTTTAATATGCCTTAAATAAATAAAATAGAACAGATGGCATGATGCCACTGCTTTTACATGAGGCTAGAATGAGGTTTCCATTCAGAGAGAGAGGGGAGCACCTTTTGGTGGCCACAAGTTTGCAACATAAACTGTTGTGCTCTGTCTCCCTCTGCTGACCTGACTTTAAGGAGCATAAACCAGGCAATTATTTTCATGTTGGTCCCATTTTGCAAAAGCTGCTTGCTCATGCAAATGTATAACATTTTAACATTTAAAAGCCCTTTGTGTTTATTTTGTGAATCAAATTCATCAAATAAGTTCCCAAAGGAGTTTGAGCATGAGACAGACTGGGAAGCATTGCAGCTACTTTGTATCTCTTAAAATTAGGGATTTGCACTTGCTGTTTCTTTGACTGAAACATAGTTGGCATTTCAGTTTTTTTAAAAAAATACGTAGAGTTTTTAAAAAATTATGTGCTGTAACCACTGGTTTGGATTTTTTTATCTATTTTTTTTTTTACATTGTTTCAACAAGTTTGTATTCCTAATATGTTATGTTATGGAATTACAACATTAAACTTACTGATAAGGAAAACACCCAGTATATATATATATATATATATACACACATACATACATACATACACACACAAAAGTTAACTATTGCCATTTCCCATAGAGGATTTTTAGAAAATGGAGAATCTTTAGGAATGTAGTATTTGCACTGACTCTAAGAAAAAAAAAAGTTATTACCTTATCTTTTTTACATATTGAAAAATGATCACCTAGTTTTCCTTTCTTGCTGATCAAGCAGAATACATTAGGAATTTAAGAAGTATCTGATAACTGTGGGGCAGAATCCCACATTGCAATATGAGCACTGTGGAGTTCCAGAATGATCTCCAAGCATTACTGTGCCAGATACAAATATTTTTCAATTCTATCCACCCCACTCCAGAACTAAAGTCTATCTGGTTTCTTGAAGAGGCCAGGCAGGCAATCCATGGGAAGCTGGAGAAGGGATAGAGTGGTAATAGCTGCACTTGCACTTTCCCACCTGCATCTGCTATTAATGAATATATTGTCTCTGAACATGGAGGTTTTGTTTTTCACAGTCAGGACCAAAGGCTTTTGGTAGTCCACAGGCTTGTTTTAATTCTGTTGTGAATTATTTAGCTTAGCAGTTCATTTTCCCACTGCATCTCCACCCCAGGTCTTTCAAAGAACTGTCAACAAAAGTTAAGCATCTGCTTGGGGCAATTAGCAAGCTGAATAAAATAAGAATAAATATTGGGGGGGTAGAGAGTACTGTTACCCCAAAATGTAGATGCCACAAGGGCCACCCTGTGATTCCAGTGCCTCCTTGCAAAAGTGGGGAATTAATTAGCTCAAAGAGAAGGCTTGCAAGAGGGGGGCAACTTAGCGAGATCTTTCCTACCAGTGTTTACGGGCATACGCAAGAAAAGAACCAGCCAAAGATTCAAAAGTAAGCTAAAAGTATGTTTTATTGTGGGTAATTCGCTCATGCATGCACACAAGATACACACAATCACACATTTACACAAGAGCTAACCGAAAGAGAAGGAGGAAAGCAGATAGAGACTGTGAAGGGTGTGGGCGATATTTACAGATCTGATGAGAAGCAGAGAAGTGGGATGAAGTGACTCAGGTACTGGACCCAAGGGCAGTTCTCAGTTCAGGAATCAAATGGACAGAGTGACGGGGAAACCTTCGAGAGCACCCTGAAATCAGGGATATTTGTACCCTGAAAATGGCTTGTGGCTATGAAGGTTCCAGATGCAAAGCAAAGGGAACCTGTTGTGGACAATGGGTCTTTCACCTGTTGATGGGCTTAGTGCTTTGATTGAAAAAGACATGATGGATGTTGTAATAGCTGTCTATTGTGGGTGCTGTGAGGAAAAAGGAAAGAATCCAGGTGTACAAGGGACTGGATATCTGTCAATCAGTGTCCTGGTAGGCTCCTCCCAGTTGGATTCCCTGGAAAATTCCAGCTTCTATTTAAGCCTATTATCCACAGGAATGGTGTGTATTTGCTTGACAAATCTCCAGTCTTATCTGGAGGAAGTTTCGATTTGACCTATCCTTCTCACATTTACAGTCTAATTCTTTCCCTCACTCAGTTTGACCTCTCTGTCACCTCTGAGGCTTGAATTTGATATCAGAGCCAATAAAATGTATTGCCAATTACATATGATGCCAATTAGGTATGGTGCCCATCCAAACCATACTAATATCAGGGGACCCCCAAAGTGGGGCCTTACAGTACCATAGAATGGAAAATGGAGTATTTGTGTGGTCCACCAAGTGTTGGATTACAACTCCTATCATCATGAGCCTGCATAACTTTTGGTGATGCGGAATAGGAATTTGCAGCCCAACAAAATCAGGGTGGGGCACATGTGTTCCTATGCTTGCTATAGAAGCAGTAGGAAGGGGCCTGCTGCTATCATGTCTCTTCTTTAGCCATCTCAGTGGCAGTGCCCAATTCCCATGCCCATCTCTTTAAGGCAGGAATTTTTAAACAGATGTCCTCCAAAATGTGCATGAGAACTCCCATAATCTTCAGTTAGCATGTTTAATCAGAGTTTGTCGCCACTAGGTTGAGGAAGATTATTTTAAATTTTTCATACAGTAACAGCATTTGAGGAAGCAGATGGGGAAATTGCATTTGTATACATCAGCTCTCCTACCAGCACAAATAATCTCTGGACTGGATAGGAAACTGTTAGGAGAATTGTTTTATTTTGGCAGGGTAAAAGAAAACAAAAATAGTTTCCTTTCATCCACAATGGAGTCCAAGTTGATGAAGACACATTTTAAAGATCGAATTGTAAAAACAGAGCCGTTAATCAAAATAGGCAACAAATAAAGAGCAACAACAGCAACGAATAATAAAACTATACAGTCAGCAGAAGTATGGGATAAATTAAAATGCCTTGTACATAAAAATATATTGACTTCACTAAAAAGAAAGATAGAGGGCTCTTCTAGACTGGTCTAAAGAAACATAAGTTTATGCTGTATATCTTCTTGGATTTTGCTGGTTGTTGTAACCTCTGTGTCCACTTGTTCTGTTTTTTGAATACACATATGAAACAATTTCTTGGATATCTCAGTGTTTGTGTGAGAGAGTTTTAAAAAAATTATGATGTGGATTCCTCAGTTAGTCCTTTGGTTTCATAGGCAAATTTTCTCCCTCTGAAGTTTTAACACCCCCCTGCTAGAATTATAGTGCTATCGTGCTATAGTGCAGAAGTCCCATTTCACTGATGCACTATAGCTCTAATATTTTCTTAAAAAAGAGAAAGAGGGAGAGAGAAAAGAGAAGGATACTATCTTATTCCAGCATGTCTCAAAATTAAAAAGAAAGCTGCTTGAAGATGAGCATAAAATATATCAGCTGATGTTGGTAATTGGTAGAAAATAACCTGGGACAACAGAAATGTTACTTGGGTTTTTTTTTTTTTTTAAGCCTCAGAACTGGAGCAACGAATGCCATAACCTTCTGGTACCTTTTCCCTGCCTGGGAATGAGAAAAAAAACTTTGGTAGGGATAAGTATTTTATACGTATTTTGTTTTGCATTTAAAAAGTTCAGAACAAGAAATACAGTATATTTACAACAGATATGTTGCCCAGGCAGACGGGGGTGGGGGGAGCATATATAGTGAAAAAGAAAAAACAGTCAAAGATAGTACATTTTAGATCAGCAGCAAGTTGGCTGGAATGTGCTTGTGTAACAATAGTGTACAGTTGTTGGTACATAAGGCTGAAGAACTTGTCTAGAATGTACAAGGGTGCTTCTGATGTATGTTGGAAATGTGAAGAATAAGGAAGATTGTTTTTTCATGTGTGGTGGACATGTAAAAAGGCAAAACAGTTCTGGGTTCAAAAATATGCTTTGATGCAGTGGATCTTAAAAGTTAACATTCAATTAAAATTAGAATGTTTTCTTTTGGAACTTATGGATGAACAGTTAGAAAAGAGCCATGGGTAACTACTTCAAGATATGACCACGGCAGCAAAAAAATTCAGCCTTACCTCCCAGGGAGGAACAGTTGTTGAAATGGACTGATTGAGCATAAATGGACAAATCAACTGGTCTGATTAGAGATAAATTGTTGGGAGACATTTTTAAAAGGCTGGAAACCCTTTATGGACTTTTTGTGGAAAAAAGGAAGTCATTTGGTAACTTTGGGTTTCGACAGTTAGAAATATTTGGTTATCAGAAGTGAATGGTATAGTTTTACGGAAAGAGGTATGATTATACCTTATTTTTTTTCAACCACTGAAAAGAAAGTCAGAAACCACTTTTTAAATCTATATTTCTTTTTATATCCTACTTTTTTTTAACTGTCTTTTTCCTTTCACCCCCAAAATATCTGCAATTTCTGTTGTATTTTGAAAATCTCTTAATAAAAATTATTTTTAAAAAATTAAAAACAGTGTACAGTAAGCTTGTTGTGGGTTTTCCAGGCTTTGAGGCCGTGTTCTATTAGTATTTTCTTCTGACATTTCACCTGCATCTGTGGCTGGCATCTTCAAAGGATCTGGTGGTGTGGAAGTGAGCCTGTCTCACTTTCACACCACCAGATCCTCTGAAGATGCCAGCCACAGATGCAGGCGAAACGTCAGGAGAAAATACTAATAGAACGTGGCCTCAAAGCCAGGAAAACCCACAACAACCTATGGTTTCTGGCCTGAAAGCCTTCAACTTTACAGTATACAGTAAGTGCACAGAAGAGTGTGAGAGGGACTCCCCCTTCTCTGAGGGTTTTCGAAAGGGTTTTTTTAAAAAAAAATAATTAACATTTATGCAAAAAAATAGTCTCTTTTTTTGCCCAACTTAAAGAACTCTCATATTTTGTCTTGTTAGTATTCCTCCCTAATTTCCTTCCTCAGAGCTGCAGCTGGCCAAAGCTGGTGTGAACGGAAGTATTACCTTTAGCATATTCATGTCCCTGAATTCACTGAAAGTTATGGCCTCAAATGTTGCAACATTTCAGTAGCTGCCCATCTAAAATATGAAACAAAACAATTGCAAAAGAACCCTAGCTATTTATTTTTCTTGTCTGATCACCACTGTTGCCTTCAGTCCCAATTTCCTGTAGGTTATTTTTCTCTCCAAGTGGAGGAATGAGAGAAAATTGAGTGGTAAATATTGTTGTTCTGATGCATTGAAGAGACAGGTCTAATGGGATGGCAATAGGGTCCACCATTCTGGGTTCTCTCTCACATACTCTTTTCCAGCACACATCAAATGCTGCTGTGATTGTGAACCACAGAGTGTGATATAAATTTTTGTCACTAAATTAGCATTATGTAAGATACAGCTCTTTTACAGAGAAGAGTATATTCAGAGCTTCCATATTAATGCAACTTTTCTCTCTCCCAGAGAGAGAGAGAGAGAGAGAGAGGTCACTGATCTTCATGGACCTCTGTGGGACCTCTGTGCTACTGACATATGGTACTTCAGGTACATGACAGACAGGGGGCACTTGCACTACTGGTTCATCCAGTAGGGCTCTAGTGGTCAAGTAAGTGCCTGAATGGAAGCCATCTTCCATTTTTCTAGGCCAGTTTCAGTCTGAGTAAACATCTCAACTTGTTCTGCAAATAATTTGCATGTGGCTACTGGTTCTTCTTTCTCTTCTGCTTCTTGAAGAGTTGTAAAGCAATACAGATAAGCTCCTAAAAATAGCCCTGCTGGATCAGACCAAACGCCTTTCGACTCTAGCATTCAGGTTCCCACAATACCCAGCCAAACATAGGCTTATGGGAAGACTCTAAGCAAAATCTGAATGCATCAGCACTTATATTCCTTGGTGACCGGTGTTTTGAAGCACACTGTCTTTCATACCAAAGGTAGTAGGTTCAACCACCAGGACAAGGATGTTGATGTTTCCAGCCTTACAGACGACAGTTCTCTGTTTGGAAAGCTGCCTGGTTCCCATGCAGTTTACAGATGAAGAAGCACAGAAGGTGTCTTGAAGTTGCCCTTCAGCCTAGACAACAAACTGAGTAAACAAATAGATCAACAGACAAAGCAAACAGCAATTAATATCTTGCCCAGTATGGCAAGATGTTTCTTCAAATCATAGTAATAATTTCTAAATTGGTCTGTATCTATCTACCTACATTAACATATGCTAAATTTATGCAAACCTGCGTCTCTCAGTGATTTTAGCCATGTAATCTTGGTCAACAGTCATTTAGAAGTTTCTCCTCCAAGTGTTTATCTAACTCCTTCACAACCATTGGGGATCAAAGTTAAGGGAAATGTGTATTTGTTAGGATTAACTGTATTCTCCCAAAGGAGACTGCTCAGGTTTTGAGATCTTCATGGGAAACGGAGGCTCCTCTCAATCCTTCCACTTTCATAGGCATGTCTAATGTCTGTGAAAGCAGGCCTTCTTGAGGGCTGCTCTCAGATTGCAGAATGCTCTTTTCTTAGAGATGCTAGACTGATTCCATCCATGGTAGCATTACTCAGAGTGGTGGTTTGCGGACTAGTGCTGGTCCACGAGCTATTAGTCCATGGCAAGTTTCAGGAAAGAAAGAAAGAGCTGTAACTAATGGGCACAAATATGATGCTGGCCTTGGCACATTGGGGAAAAAATGTTCCAGTTCGCTACATCTGGTAGCTTAAGGAACATGACTTCATGGTACATTTCTAGCAGCAATGAAGACTTTTGTTTTGTTTTGTTTCAACAGATCTTTGGAAACTTTGGAAACTTTTATGAGGAAAGAGCTTTAACACTGCTCATTTCTTGCTTTTTTTTTTAATGCATATGCTTTAAAAATGTTTTCATTTATTTATATTGACTTATGGTATTTTAACTTTTTTCATATTTATTGTTGGCAGCTTTTAATTATATCTGTTCTAATTTTTCTAAGCTGTCTTGATTCCCAGGATTTTGGATAAAGATATTAAATGAACGAACAAACAAACAAACAAACAAATAAATAGGAGGTCTTTAGCAATCAGACTTGCAAATTCAGCCTTTGTTTCATTTTCAAAGCAAAGAACACTAGATGTGAAATCCCAGGGTGACAAAGACATGTGTTTATGACAGAGGTCTTTCATCACTTGAAGAAGCACCTCTGCAAAAGCAGCTGATAATCACATTATATAACAGGACCGTGCTACCATGCGTTATGAAAGAAAAGAAATCAGATGAGTTAATAGCTAAATAAGAATGTTTTATACTTAACTTTACCTAGCTCATATCCTCGGATACTTTGATACTTTACTACTTTTCATCACCACCTATGTGTATTAGCATATGGTATTTGCATTTTTTGTGGTCCCAGAAAGTACCTAAGGCGTATGTGCCATCCGATGATCATGAAGAAGCACTTGACATGAATTATTCCTTCTATCTATGCATGCTTAGTTAATAAATAAATAAGTAAGTAAAAGCAAAGAAAGCAAAACCAAACTACAAGAGAGTTGGGCAGGGATGTCGGTACAGTTAACCCTCCACATTCAGTAGAGTTAGGGGCACAGGACCCCCACAAAAATAGAAAAAGTGCAAATATCAAAATGTGTGTGTCTGTGAGAAGGTGGCCAAGGCATGGTGAGGAGAACGGACACCTAGGGTCCAAACCAGGTCAGAGAAAGGAAAGGAAAAGGTGTAGGCATGCTGGCCCTTTCTCTCACCCATTTTCTTCCTGGGGGGGGGTGGCATTGGGAGAGGGTTCATGGTGCTGAGAAATTGGTCTGCAAATTGTCCTTAGCTGGTCAGGCAGCTGCTGGTAAAGAAGGAAGAGGACTAAAAGCAGGTTTTTAAAGGGCTGTGTGACCTGATTGGAGCTGAGGAGAGAGAGAAGGTTCCCCCAGAAAAGAAGCACCCGAGGTGGGGAAACAGGGGCTGGAGAAACTCACAAATAATCAAATCCATGAAAGTCAAACTCACAAATGTGGAAGGCTGACTGTATACTTTTCAAAACAAGGTAAAAGTTATTTTCAGAGTGTATTGAGCCACAGTTCCTAGAATTCACTAACCAGAATGCTACTTGTAGTCTTCCCTACACACAAAAAAAATGCATCTTCCAGACTCTGCATTTATTTCAGGTTATTGCATATGCTATTGTCAACCAAGTAAAGGAAGTAGAAAAGAAACTGCACTCTGAACAACATGCAGAGCAAACAGGCAGGAACTCCTGCTGCCACCACCACAGCTGCTATTTACTGCATCTGGTTCAGCATCTCCTACCTGAAGCACATTCTTCACTCTGCTTAATGGTGAGGCCAGCCCTACGTTCCTTTATCCATGAACTACAATCAAGCTTATACAGAGAGATATGGATGTTACTCCAATGGAAAAACCCTATCGCAGGGTCTACAATTTTGATATTAAACATGATTCTGTGTGCCTGAGAGGTCACCCGGATGAGCACGTAAGCAGTCACGGTCAAACGACTGAAAACCAGGTCAGGCCAGTAAAATCCCCAATCACAAAGCCCCAGGAGACCTCAAGTGTGTAAGCCCACAATAAACAAGGGTCCTCAGCCCTGAGAAGCCAACTTGAGAGGAGTAGCATGTTTGCCCCAAGTTGAGCAAATATCCTATCAAATGAGGACCATTTACATGAAGTCACACCACAACCAAACGCAGCCAAAGATCTTGAGACTTTGGCAACACCATGTAATCCCATCACGCAAAGGAAGTGACCATTGTGGAGCTTCATTCTTGCTGAAACATCCATTGTTCTCCCTGGGAAAGGATTAGTCCTCTAGGTACTTTTTGCCCTACAAATAGTCCCAGTTTTTTAGCATTTCTTTGGATCACTCCCAGTCATCCCAGCAGAACCTTTCTCTGTCCGTTGAATAATCCCCTCAGCCCTCTCCGTGCTGAGCCCCACTTCTCCGACCAAGGACTTCAGGAAAAGGTGTAGTATTACCCCAGCTACTACCCCTTCAATATTCCCCTATCCAGTTTCCTCTCTTTTGCTTCTTAATAGCTCTTGAGTGAGTGTGTGAGTGATTGCATTGGTGCGTGAGACTTTTATTCAATAAGATCATTTATTGGACATTTTCGTTTGGTTTTTGGCTTGGCCTGACCCCATAAAAACTGGGTAAAAAGACACTGCTAGGTTACCCTGCCTCTCGCATTGCTATTGCTTGTGCTCTGGCTAGTTTCCATTCCCCATCACGTGGAGCACATTGAGGTGCCCCCAAGGGACCCCAGAAATCAGGATAACACGGAGAACAAGAAACAAAGAATCATAAGTGGAATCTTCAGAGAAATAAGGGGAGGGAGGACAAAGAGAGGCAAAATACACAGAGCAGGCACATAAAGGAGGCACAGTACCATTCTGGAGAATGGCAGGAACTCCTATTTCATTTCTTTACAGGGCTCATTTTTTTTCATCCTCATCCCCAAGTGCTAGAGCTTGTAGAACTTCAGTTTTGCCTCCCAGCAAATGCAGCATTATTGACCTGTGCCAGCAGCCAGCTAAGGTTTACAGCTCTCCAATTAGAGTCTTTTATTGGCAGCCATGAACAAAGTTTATAACAGTTTGTTAGCCAGTTACCAGTTGTTGTTTTCACAGTCTGAGCAACAGTTCAGTAGCAAAGTCTGTACAAAAGGCAAGGGTCAAGGTTTCTAGCAGCAAGGAATCCAAATGTGAGGCATATTGTTTCCACCAATAAGATCAGTTGTCTGCAATGGCTTCTTCCCATCCCTTTCCCTCCTTTCCCTGCTTATATAAGCTGACAGCCTCCCTCAGCTGTTTGCCTGTTTCAGAGTTTTCCAAACTTTTCATGTTGGTGGCACACTTCTTAGACATGTATCATTTTGCAACACAGTAATTCAGTTTTACTAGCAAACTGGAGGTTAAACTAACCCCGTTATAAGAGATACTGACACATACATAAATTGTAATAATGAAATGTATGGAGACACAACATATCTCATGAAAACCTTTCATATATTTTTTAAAAATATTATATATATATATATATATATATATATATATATAAATAAATAAATAAATAAAAATAAAATTCTCACTTCAGGCAAAGACGAACATGTTGTGGCACACTATTTGGAAAGCCCTGGCCTATTTGATGTGTCTGTATTATATAGATGCTCTGCGTCTCCTGGGCTCTCCCTTTTTCACCTGCACTGGCTGCAGTAAGTATTGTCCTGCTCATGTCTCTGTGTTGTGGCTGTTGGAAAGGGTCCTGTCTGGTCCTGGGACAGGGGCATGACAATTATAGTAGCCAGAAGGAAAATTGGATAGGGCTCCTATACCTTCAACAGTCTGCAGAAGAGGAAAGTTTAGTTGATAGTATAGTCTGGGGATTTTATTGTCCAAATAGCAAGGTCTAAAAACTAATATCAAGACTTTCTGCTGCAAAAGAAGATCCTGCTTCTTTAAAGCTGGACAAAATAATGGATTTTAGTAGGTATTTCTTATCATCTAAGCTATCCCTTCTGATTCTTTCTTCCGTATAGTTATTGAGCAGACAGGGGCAATGTCATCTTTTGAATCTGGCCAACCTATCTTTTATATAGATCATTAGTTAAGGGGAGCAGGGTCTGGTCTAGAGGTGGTGCTGTTTTTCAGCATGGAGATGAATAATATCACATGGAAATGTCCTGCTGTTAAAGTCATAGGTCAAGCATAGGCCATTTCTGCACTAGACTGTTAAAGTGCTATTATTCCACTTTCAACATCCATTGAGGCCCCTCCCTAAACTGCAAAGCCAAGGGTTCAATAGGAAGTTGAAAGTGGAATAATAGCACTATAACAGTCTAGTGCAGAAATGGCCATAAAAAGTAGTGCAGTGATCAGAATGCTGGACATCAATTGGAGATCCAGATTCAAATTCTCCCCTCAGTCATTAATCCAATCAATCAGATGACCCTGAGCCAGTCACCACCCTCTCAACTTAATCTCCAGGGACCCTCCAGATGATTCAGCCTACAGTACCCATTTCTCTTAACCTGCATACCCAGTACCGAGCGATTTTGGGAAGTGCAGTCTGGAAACATCTAGAAGACTACAGTCATCCATCCTTGAAGTGACCTATCTCTGAAATTATTAAGATAATAAAAAGAATTTTCCAATGAAACTAGAATTCTATTTGCAGAAGACCATGTTGATAAGCAAAATAACAAAATGTTGTTACATATGACTATCATAGCAAGAATTCTATATTCTAAAAACTGGAAAAAAGGAGAGACCCCTGACATAGATAAATGGATGATGGAGTTGATGATGGTGTCATGGAAATGGATAAGCTAGCAGTGTTCTTAAAGGACAAAACTAATGATAATTTTATAAATCAGTGGAAAGACTTACTTGTTTATCTAGAGGAGGTCAGTTTCTTTTGGCCTAAAACTCCCATAAATTTCTTGTTGAAAAATGTTGCCTTCTTGAGTGACGATGCCTCCATTGGATGGACAGATAGACAGACAGACAGATTATAAAATTCCAGCATGATATTTGAATATAATTCTTTTTTCAAAAGTCCACAAATCCATGGATTCATAATACACTCAGCCCCTCACATTTGGGAGTTTGACTTTTCACAGATTATTTGAGAATTTTTTCAACTCTTGCCCCCCCACCCCCCTGGCCAGACCTCAGGAACTTCTCTGGGGAAATCTTCCCTCTTGGAAGCTCCAATCAGGCCGCACAGCCTTTTAGAAACCCATCTCTAGTTCTTCATCTCCTCCATCATCTGCTACCTGGCCAACTAAGAATGTCTTGCTATGCAATTTCTCAGCACCACAGACCCTCTCCCAATGCACCACAGATACACAAGAAAGAAATAAGAGAAAGGAAACACAAGGCCACCATGCCAACTCAGATCCTTTTCTTCTCCTTTCCCTGGCCTAGTTTTGACCCTGCATGCCTGTTCTCCCCACCATGCCTTAGCCCCTTTACCACAGACACACAGATGCACACACACATGTGTCACATACATTTTGATATTTGCAATTTTTTTACTTTTGTGAGGGTCATGCACCCCAGCTCTAGCAAATGTGGAGGGCCAACTGCAATCTCTCCTAGTCATTCTTTTAAATTTCCTTTTTGTTTCATTCCAATGGTTCTACAAGAAACAAGGAAGGTGTGGTACAAATGTAATATAATAAATAAGTACTGTTGAAGCCACCACATCCTTTTTGCTTTCGAGGAGAACAACCCAGTTCTTTAACACATGAATGTGGCATCTGGATGGAGATTAATAGGCAAGAAGAATCAGTAATCATTGCAATCCATATGGCCAAATTGTTAAAACAAATTAAAGAGGCAAGGATCTTTGAATGGTTACAGACTTGCTACACTTAACAGACATCTAACAGCCTGGAGTCTCATTGTTTTTATGGTCCTAAGTAAGCAGCTTTGGTGTAGCAACCTTTAGAACAGCAGGTCAAGGTCCTGAAGTCATGGAAATAAGGCTATATTGGCCAAATGGATTTACATGAGTTCAGTCAGATTTATTTCTGAGCAGAACTGCATGGGGCTGGGCTGCATGGATACAAGGTGGCCAGTGAAATGTTTGCTGCAGCCAGTAAATGGAAAGCAATGAGCAGGAAA
Organism: Ctenosaura bakeri; assembly: GCA_948474755.1. NCBI lineage: Eukaryota > Metazoa > Chordata > Lepidosauria > Squamata > Iguanidae > Ctenosaura > Ctenosaura bakeri. The sequence continues at coordinate 295,722 of CAOLHI010001515.1, forward strand.
AGGGTCAGGCACTGTTTGGCCCATGATTTTCTCCCTTTAAATCAAACCCTTTTCCTACTGCTTCTTAGTAGCCAGCCAGATCAGATCCTGGACATGTTAATGCTTGAACTACAACTTCCAGAATCCATGCTGGCTGGTAGAATTTAGGCACTGTAGTTTAAAAAGTAACTTTCCCATGATCTGCCTCCCATCCACCTGTTGTCAGTTTTTAAATAGACTAGAAAGCAAAGCAAAACTGGAAACACTTCCTAAATCTTACAGAAAGCTATACTCTGGTTATTTTATAGTGAAAGATGGTGCCAGAAAATCTGGTTAGCCCAGACGATCATATCTGCATATATTTATGCTACATTGCAGAAGTGAAAGTAGAGATATCAGCCAAATTTTTGCAGCTGTATGGTCTTTCAAAGATGTCTAATTTGCACACATTAGCAAGAGCTTTTTAAAAAATGGTCATGCACCACTTCCCCTGCAATTGATTTCTGCAGTTCAACCTGATTTTTTTTCAGCAGGGATGGGAAAACTTTGGCCCTCCAGATAACCCTTTTTTTCCAGACTATAACTACCACAGTTCCTTACTGTTGGTTGTTGTATAGGGATGGTGGGAGTTCAGGGCAAAAAAATCTCAACGATGAAAGTTATCCACTTCTTATCACAACATGTGAATAATTTCTTTAAAAAAATGTTACCTAATGGGAATGTTCTATGGAATGCTGTAGTGGTTTGAGCATTGGACTACAACCCTGGATTGCCTACTTGGTCATAGAAACCCACTGAGTGACCTTGGGTGCATCACACATTCTCAGCCCCAGAAGACCTGTGCTAGGGTCACCATAAGTTGGAAACAACAGGAAGGCACATCACGACAACAATATAATGGGCAAGGTGACCCAACATCTATTGAATCTCTGGTGATCAAGCAGGCATAATGATGCTTGCAATGTGAATTATACATACCTTGTATCTCACATTTTCTTCTGTTGAGCAGCTCAAGGCTTCATACACAAAATGATAACTCAAAATGTTCTCCTATCCAGTCCACAGAGGTGTGTGTGTTGGGGTAGGGACACTACCTCAGGATCCTAGAAACCCAAGGGACCTCAATATATTGGCTTATTTTTCTTGAAAGTTAGTGGACACACAAAGATGCTGTCATCTTGACATTTGACTTTCCAGGCAGAGCCTTGCAGGTTCAACTAGAAAGAACATTTCCATTTTCTCTTCCTGCAGATGAGGTGGAAGTGTCCAAGTGTACAGAAGAGATCGCTATCTTTGAAGGCAGCCTCTGTTTGAAGGGACGCCAAGTCCCAGCCTGGCTGAAACATAACTGTGTGCAGGAAGAACAGCATGGTTGTGAAGGTGCCCATCCAGAGTGAGCACTTGGACAGCAGACTGAGTTTGAGGTGACAAAAGCCACCTGGTCTCTGTCTTCCCCATTATGTCAAGAAGTCATATTAAATTGCTTGTTTTGTGTCAATTTTTCTTTTTCTCCTCCTCCTCCTCCTCCTCCTCCTCCTCCTCCTCCTCCTCCTCCTGAGCGATATCTAAGTGACTTACCTATGTCAAAGTAACATTTTTAAACATCTGTGGTGATCATTAATTTGTGAACACAGCAGTGTGGGTTACTTATCCATCTTTATACATATCTCCCACCAGCAGGCTTCCTTTGAATGATTCACTTCCCTTCTAAAAATGTTTTCACTTTTAGGTAACTACAGTCTGCCCTCCATATTTACAGGTTTCACTTTTGCGGATTTGATTATTCTCAGATTATTTGCTGTCACCTCTGCTGCCTCCTTATGCCATTTTTAATAGGGACTGCAAACCTCGTGAGACTAAGAAACTGCAAACGAGGCTTGTAAGTCCCTATTAAAACTGATGTGGGGCAGCAGTGGAGGTAGCAGTAGGCCCCACCAGCCCCCCACTTCTGCCTTATAAAGGGACCCTGATGCCTCAAAGGAATTCATGGTGGACTGAATATGGTGATCATACTTTTTTTGTGTGTTAAATATGGTTTGGGAGGGGCTAGAGTTATTCACGGTTTTTCCATTTTCACAAGGGTCCTGTGCCCCTAACCTTAGTGAATGTGGAGGAATGACTGTGTTACCCTGTGTTTTGCGGGGTCCGGGAGCGGCACCCAGATTGCCAAATAAAATACCAAATTGGGGAAAATTAGCTGAACCACTCTTTTGGCTAGCAAGAGGCAGGGTAACTTTGCAAGGATCTTAATACCCAATGTCTATGGCAGTGGTTCTCAACCTTCCTAATGCCGCGACCCCTTAATACAGTTCCTCATGTTGTGGAGACCCCCAACCATAAAATCATTTTCATTATTATTTATTTATTTATTTATTTATTTATTTATTTATTATTTAGTTAGTTAGTTAGTTAGTTATTTCCAACATCAAATAGATTGGAAACACTACCCTAAATCACCGGATAGACTTCTAATGCCTAAAAACTGGTAACCCTCTCCCCTTTTGTTAAGCACAGAAAGTGTCCATCAATGCCAGAATTAAGGCAGTAGTTCTAGTTCTGAATGTGGGGTTTCCACAGTTCAAAAAGCCAGTCACTCCCAAAGGCAACGCCAAAACAGCCCACATTTTACACGAGGCGGTGGGAGGAAAGGACAGGGAGAGAGGAAAGATGGCGGCGGCATAAGCAGATGCGTTTTGTTTCCCTCCCTCCCTCCCTCCCTCCCTTAAAGGGAGCGTGGACGCTGAACATACAAAAAGCGAGGAATGCAAGACAGTCAGGATAAAGAACACAACATGTGCGTGTGGCAAGCGCCAAGGGTCCATGCACAACAAAAGCGAGAGGAGAAAGTCATCCTGGCTATTTCTGCACTAGACTGTTATAGCGCTATTATTGCACTTTCACCATCCTATGGAATCCTGGGGTTTGCAGTTTGAACTGCAAACCCCAGGATTCCGTAGGATGGTGAAAGTGGAATCATAGCACTATAACACTGGAATGTGGAAATGGCCAAAGTCCACAGGACGGATCAGAGCAGCGCTTTTGGGTCAAAAAACCAAAAAAAAAAAACAATCAAGGAGCCTCGGGGGCTCTTGCTACACAAACCGAAGCCCTTGACTGACACTCCCTGCTCCTTTCCCGACTGAGTCCTCGGTCTCGGAGGGACCGATCTCCCCCGTCGGATGGCAGATCCGCCGCAGGAAAGTTTCCCCCTTTGTCTGCCGGACCAAAGGCGACAGCCACACCGACAACTCCCACGGAACGGCGTGCCCAGAATGAATGGGCGACCAGGCAATCGCCGCTGCTGCAGCCCCGCCACTTTGGGAAGCAAGCGGAGCCCAGCTGCTCACTCGCCCCGGCAAGCAACTCTCCTCACCTCTGCCTTAACGCTCCGGCTCCAGCTCTCTCCTCTCGGTCTCCTCACCTCCGCCTGAACATTCAGGCTCCAGCTCTCTCCTCCCGCTCTCCACACCTCCGGCTCCACCTCAGGCTCCTCCAGTGCTTTCCCACCAGGCAGGGAAAGACGGGGAAACGCCCAGCATGCCTCCTCTCCCCACCTCCCAGCGCAGGGGTCTCAGAAGCACTGCTCCCATTGGCTGTGTGGCCACCTTCTTTTAAAAGGGGGGGCAGGATTGAGGAGTGGCGACCCCTGTGAAATGGTCGTTCAACCCCCAAACGGGTCCCGACCCCCAGGTTGAGAACCTCTGGTCTATGGCTTCAGGTCAGGGAATAGGCACACAAGTTTCAAAGTAACCAAAAATAACAGTTTTATTGAAAAACAAGAGAAAATAAATAACACACACAAGTACTAGCTAACTAGGAAAAGGGATGCGGAGAGCGTAAGGGCAGGTAATACGACACCTGATCTCGTTGTCCTGGAGAAATGGAGAGATGGGGTTCAGAAGAAGAAAGCTCAGCGTGCCTGGCTGAGGGGAGTTTCCTTAGATGGCCAGCAGCAGGGCAGGATAGCAGTCCAAGGTATTCCTAAGACCGTTTGAAAGTGAGGGGTTTTTATAGGGGAGTTTGTGCCTCTCGGCTATGGCAAGCCATGTGAGAACAAAAGGAGTTTTGGCGCTGGACAAAGGATTTAGAAAGGTCCAATTTACCATGATGAGCTTAATGCTTGATGACAATAGTATAGCCAATATGCAAATGACTTGTTTACCGGGCTGGCTCTGCTGCGAGCCGTGCAGTTATTGTGAAATGTACACGTGGGAAGTTCCCTGAAGCTGGGAGCAAAGCTTAGGTTGCTGGCCTCAAAAGAGTCTGGAATGTGAAAGCAATTAGCGGCTGCACTCATGTCCATGCTTGTCCGGAGAACTCACAAACACATGGAGTGAGGTGACTGAGAGCAGGTCCAGCTAGGGCTGAATTAGATTATATCAAAATGATATCTAGGGGTCCTCACCCAGGGTGCCAGGCCAGAATTACAACTGTATATATTTTCAAGAGCAAAGTACTTTTTTTTTTTTACTACAACTACAATTTACATACTAAATCTAACCAGTGATGCAGTACAATGCAAATGTAACAATACAGTACAAAGATACATAGAGAAAAGTCATCAAAACACTGTATAATAAAATAGAAAAAGTAAACAATAACTTTTTTTTTAAAAAAAGTGCTCCTACAACACTACAAATATTTTAAAAAGAGGGTTCTCAGTTTTCCCAATGTAGACTCTCAGTTGTTGATAAAATAATACTTCTCTAAATCAAAGATCACTTCAACAACTTTTCAAATCCTACAATCAATACACCATTCTCTTTATCTTGCAAGAAATGGATTAGCGATCCACTCTTCAGTAAAAGTCTGGACAGTTTTTCCTCTTATTAGTGCTGTTAATTTGTCCATCTCTGCTAAGTCCAGTAATTTAATTAACCCACCTTCTTTTGTTGGAGTCTCAATACTCTTCAATTTCTGAGCATATAACAATCTTGCTGCTTTGATCATGTATTGTAGAATCCTGCCATATTTCTTTTCCCTTTATTCTTCAATTAGTCTCAATAAGTATGATTCTGGTAACTTCTTGTTACCTTGATTTCTGAGGGTCCTGGGAGGGACACCTAAGTGCGCTCCAAATGATGTAAGTTGGGGAAATTAATCAAAGAGCACAAGCTAGCAATGCGGGAGGCAGGGCAATGGAGCGAGATCTTTTACCCAATGTCTACGGGGTCAGGCCGAGTCAAGGAGCAAACAGAAGTGAAATAATAATTGTTGTTTTTATTAAAATACAATCAAACAGTGTATGCAGCACACTCACTCAGATAACTAGAGAAATAAAGGTTGGAGTGGGATAGAGGAATTTTTAGAGGAGTTGTTGGTTTGAGTAATACTACACCTGTCCTGAAGCCCGGGTAGTCTGCAGCAGAAATTTGTAGAGATGAAGTTTCTCAGTACATGGGACTGAGGGGAAGGCTCACCAAGCAAAGTGGCAGCAAGGCGGGATGGAAGTCGGGAGCGATCCAAGGAAGCTCTCAAAGTCAGGGGTTTTTATAGGGGAAAATGTGGCCACAGGCTAGTCCGTACTTGGGGCAAACAATGAGTTTCGGGCTGGAGACAAAGCCTCCGAAAGGTCAGAATTTAGCATGATTGAGTTAAGTCCGAACTGACAATAGAATAGACAGTATGCAAACGCAGAGTGCTAGACAGATGTGTATTCAACTAATCAAGCTGTCTGCTCGGGGCAGGGAGTTCTTTGTAAGTAGCGTGCATACATAATAGGGTACTTGCCTTGAGGTCTCCTGAAACAGTGGGACAGCTATTTCTGGCCTGCCTGTATTTGTTGTTACCGCAGAATATTACAGCGACTGGCGGCCGTGCCTGTGCAAGCTTGTCCGGGGGCCTCACAGCATGTGGAGAGGAATAGGTAAAGAAGGACGAATTATTGATATCAAAGTGATATCTAATATCTCACAAATCTGGGCTAGCAACTGCGGTAACATTCTGAACATCTACCTTCAATTTTTTAATTTAATTTAATTTAATTTTTAGCATGAGATTATTTGATTCCAGAATTTCTTGGTTTTATCACATGTCCACCACATATAGTAAAAAGATCCCATGTAGTGTTCACATTTCCAACATTTTGTTACCCTGATTTCTGGGGTCCCTTGGGGGAACACCTCAGTGTGCTCGACATGATGGGGAATGGAAACTAGCCAGAGCACGAGCAAGAGCAATGCGAGAGTCAGGGTAACCTAGCGGGGTCTTTTTACTCTGTTTTTACAGGGTCAAACCAAGCCAAAAACCAAACAAAGATGCCCAATAAATCATTTTATTGAATGAAAGTCTCACACACCAATGCAATCACTCACACACTCACTCAAGACCTATTAAGATGCAAAAGAGAGGAAATTGGACAGGGGAGTATTGAAGGGGTGTTGTTGGGGTAATACTGTACCTTGTCCTGAAGTCTTTGGTCCAGGAAGGCAGCAGAGAGATGAGACTCATCACGAAGAGAGCTGAGGGGATTACTCAACAGACGAAGCAACAGTTTGCTGGGAAGACCAGGAGCGATCTGAAGAAATGCTCAAAAACTGGGATTATTTGTAAGGGAAAAAGTACCCGGAGGACTAATCCTTTGCCGGGAAGAACAATGGGTGTTGCAGTGGGCACAAAACTCCACAATGGTAATTTCCTTTGCGTGATGGGATTACAGGGTGTTACCACAGTCTCAGGATCTTCGGTTGTGTTTTGTGGTGTGACTTCTTGTAAATGGTCCTCACTTGATGGGATATTTGCTCAACTTGGGGCAGACATGCTAATCCCCTCAAGTCAGCTTCTTGGGGCTATGGACCCTTTGTTTATTGGGAGTTTACACACCTTGAGATCTCCTGGGGCTACGTGACTAGGGATTTTACTGGCCTGACCTGGTTTTGATAGTTCAACTGTGCCTGACTATGTGCTCATTCAGGCGACCTGTCTGGCACACGGAGTTATATTTAATATCAAAATTTTAGACCCCGGGATAGGGTTTTTCCAGTGGAGTAACAATTTATTTGAAATATCCTTATGCATTCTGGCCAATTTCTCTGGAATCAAATACCATGACTGTTGTCACTGTGTGCCTTCAAGTCATTTCTGACCTGGCAACCCAAAGCAAACATATCATGGGGTTTTCTGAGGCTGAATGTGTGACCTGCCTGAAGTCAGCCAGCAGGTTTCCATGGCCAAGTGGAGAATTGAACCCTGCTTTCTAGGGTCATAGTCCAATGCTCAAACCACTATGCCATGCTGGCTCTCACCACTGATATATCATCTTATCGAAATTCTCCTTTAAATCATACCACTGTGTACATTGAACTCCTTCTGATCACATTTTCTCCCATTGTTCTGACTTTAGATTGTGCCCTACATTATGAGCATTATTTCACCATCTCTTCTTCCATCTCTAGTTTTAACAAAAGTTTATATATTTTCCCAGTTAAGAGTTTGTCATCTTCACACAGTTGTTTTTCAAAATCTGTATCAATAAGTTTAAAACCACTTTTTTTTTTTTGCCTGTATATGTCTGCACTTGTCTGTGTATGTCCTACTTTTTCTGCTGGTTTTAAAATATCCCATTTCCTCTCTCCTCCTCTCACTTCCTATACCTCTCATGAAAAGAGGCTGGGACATAATATTTTAGTAACTAATATGAAATAAAATGTAACGTGCAAAATTGTGTCTTCTCTTTTGGTGATGCATCCCTCCCTTTTTTTTCATAAGGCACAAGTTCTCACTCTCATTCTGTCCAACTGTCCCAATTTGGCAGGCACAGTATGATTAATCATCTGCTGTCCCACTCTTTCAGCTGGTATTAAAATGTCCCAGTTTCAGTCTCCTCTGTCCACTTTCCCTCCTCATCCCCAACTTACATCAGTTTCTGAAAACCAAGTTTAAAGTGCTAAAATAATTTGCATTCAATTAACTCAGTTCAACTGAATCAGCCCAGTTTCTCTCTCCTCCTCCTATTTTCCCCCCTTGTCCTCAGCTTACTTCAGTTACTGCAAACTGAGTTCAAAGTGAAAAAAGCAATTTATACTCAGTTAGCTGAGGAGGGGCAAGATTAGAGAAGGAGACAGAATCTTGCCCTTCCCTGTAGACTTAGGCAAAAGCAAACTGCAGCAGTGTTTTCTAGCTTGTGTGACCTTTGCCATTTATAACTTTCCCCATCTTGACCATACTCTGATGTTGGTTCACCTCACATGTCCCAGTTTTCATTTGTGAAATGTTGGAGAGTATAGGTGTATATGTTGAAAACAGGACATACTGCACTCCTTAGGAGACTAATAGCCATCTGAAATCCCATGAATTTTCAAGATTCAAGATTTCAAGATATTTCTGTATAGAGAGGAGGTATGCATTAGAATGACTAATAAAATAGAAATATTAAAATGCTATAACAAAATGTTTTGGCCTTCAGGACCTGGACTCTTCTGTGATCTTGAACAAAGTTTTCTGAAGTGCTCTTTGATGTTTTAAAAATCTTTCTCCTCCCCATACCATATCTATTGCAGGACAGACTTAAGATAGAAAAACATTCTTATCACTGATTCCTAGAACATTTTTACCTTCATATCTTTGAGTTACTTATTTCACATGACCACTTTTATGGGCTTATTTTAATCCTCTGCAATTTTTTCTCTGTGTTGGGATAGAACATAAATAAACTCAGCTGGGCTTATTGTACGCAGAAGCCTACCATAGACCCAAATGTGTTGGCATGCTGATACTAGGTTATACTGATTCTTTTATGCAAGTCATTGGAGCTACAGGAGGAACAAAATGTGGCAGCGCATCCTCATTTCATATGTCCAATCGCTCCAGCCAGCCATGTCTCCCCAGATGCTCCATTCTGTCCCGCTGTTTCCCCTTTCCTTTTCCCAAACATGTGGCTACTGAGCATGCTCAATCTATGTAGAATTGTAAAAGCTCAATTTCTTATTTTATTTACTAATACCTCTGTAAATTGCAGAGATCTCATGAGGATAACTGACATCTCTCCATTCCTTCTTAGTGACAGTGTTACACCCCAAAGTAGCCCTAAGAGAGGGCCCCTGAATTGGCATGACTTCCCCATATTGGATATTGGTTAGCAAAGGTCAGTCGCAATTAAAACAGCCTTGGTGTTGAATGGGAAATCCTTAACACTATACCGTCTCCCTCTGCTGAATGGGAACATAGACAACATCCTTTAAGCTAAGAGACTGACCTATTTTTTCGAGTCCCGTATCTCTAGGCAGACAACAGACTCACTCCTGGACACTGTCACACCCCAAGCTACATTGATGAACTGTGCATAGTCAAACAAACAAAACCTATCAATTTGGAATTTCAAACCTATCAGTCCCCTGGACTTCCCCGGGAGAAACAATACCAAGGAGGGGTCATGATATTTGCCTAACATTATATTCCACAATCATCGCCCATTAACGTCACTTTGCTAGCCGACACCTTGCCTGAGGACAGAAATTGGCTATAAAAATCCTCACTTTTTGAGCCTCTTCAGAGTGCCTCCCAGACTGGACAAGGGCCCGTTTCGCTGCTATCGAGGTATCCCACTCAAGCCTCTCTGATGCTGCTGAGAGCTAAATGTGACTCGCATCTCTGATCCTCCTCGAACCTCCACTGCAGCCAGCCTTCCAACCCCAGGATCCAGCCTCCCCTTGGTGCTTTACACTGAGCCTTTGCTGACCTTCTCCCGCTCTGGGAAGCCTAGACTAAGGTCCGTATGCCCTCTCTCCCAACTGCCTCTTGTTTTCCAACTTTATTTCTGTAGCCCTTGTATGATTGTTTTATTATTTGCTAGCGTGTGTTGTGACCTTCTCTGTTAGTTTTAATAAAATTACTTTAGATTGTTTCTCTGACTCCTGCATGGTTCTGACCCTGTATACATAGGGTTAAAGATCCCTCGCCCTGACCTCTTGCAAGCTCTGAGTTTCTCTGCTAATTCCCCCAGTTTGAAGTTTGTTTGGGTGTCCTCAAGATACCCCCCAATTTTCAGGGTAAGAACAGCATTGGCTTTAATCTTGTTTGAACTTGTGAAATATGTCCAAATTCAATACACACACAGCATATATATTTTTCTGGATCTGGCATGCGACTCTCCACAAACATTTTCTAATATTGTTGCCAACTGTTGAGTCAGTCTCTGTAGACCACTTGGGTTTGCAATAATTAGTTGATTATAACATTTAGCTACTTTGCACAACAATCTTAACTTTCTGACTTGTCCTTAGCAAATCTATGGCCATTTCTACACTGGACTGTTATAGTGGTATTATTCCACTTGCAACATGCTATGGAATCCTGGGGTTTGCAGTTTAGGGAGCGGCCTTAAGGGAAGGGCCTCCCTAAACTGCAAACCCCAGGATTCCATAGCATGTTGAAAGTGGAATAATACTACTATAACATTCTACTGCGGAAATGGCCTATGTTAAGAGCACTGGAAAGGGCTGTCTCATTTTTATTCCCTGGCCACTTTTTTTTATTATTATTATTTATTTGTATCCTGCCTCTCCATATGGATAGAGGCGGCAAACAACTTACAAATAGCATGTATTTCTATACATGCCCCCAACAAGCTGGGTACTCATTTTACCGATCTGCGGAAGGATGGAAGGCTGACTGGTAACTCACAGCATTCCTCACTGCTGGCTATGCCAAGGACAGATTCCTAATCTTGACTTGACTTGTTTTAGAGCTAGATTTAGCGGACTGAAGTATTGGGCACCTGCCAACACTCACACCCGAAAGGTTCCTGTTATGAATTCCCTGTCATTTTCTCCTCCTCTATACTGTTGCTGCCTGTTTATCTGCCCTTTGAAATGAATGAAGCATCAGGAAAGTAAGAAAAAAGAGTGTTAACCTCTCTGGGGGATGTGGGTTGTACTGACTGGGAGAAACAAGTGAACAAGTTGGAAGGGGCACCAGAGATGGAGTTAGGTGAAGAAGTAAGCGCAACAGCAAAGAGGAAGTTGAGCTGCACAGGAATATTTTTCCTCAAGCCCCAAAAGCCTGAACAATCACTGTCTATTTATGCAGATGTCCTATTAAACATCTGGCCAGGATGAAGACCCTCTCTGTATACACTAATAGGAACTTGGACTGCTTCCATATAGTCTCATTTCTGTTCAAACTGCTCTGAAAAACTACTAAGATAGTCATGACCTTTTTCTTTTCCTGTTTCTATGTCATTATGATTGTGAATTAGAGAATTTCAATTTTACCCATTCAAGAGTAGAATGTAGAACTGGAGGGAAATTCTTTTCTCCTGTGTTGGAACACGTGTGGCTCCTCCACCATATTTCTTCATTTGAGAAATTTGGAAGTCTTTTGCCATTTGTCAGGTAGTCTGTGTTTCTTTGGAGTTCCCTTGAGGCCGTGATCTTGGTCTCCTAAGCTCCCAAATTCATGGGCAACAGTTTTGTCCAAATAGGCAGGCATACCACTAAAATTCATCTTAAGTAATCTTAAAAATTGGAATTTCAGAATACTTGACATAGTGAAATAAACATGCAGCTATGTAATCTTTTAGGTTATTTTATTAACATATCAACTCATATATCTTGTATATACATTTCCACACCCATGGAGGATCATAGATGTCTCAGGCCCTTTTCGCATGGGCTTTCTGTTGCGCGAGAGCCCCCTGAGCCTCGCGGGAGTGGGAGCGTCACTCTGCACGACACACTCCCACTTCCGCGATGCTCACGGGGCTGATGCTGTGCGAGCGCGTATTTTTTTATTTTCGGCTCAAACCAAAAATAAACGGCGCTCGCGCAAGGCTCCCAGCAGCGCCTCGCACTTACCAGAGTGCGGAGCGCCATCGCAGGCGAGCTTGTTGCACTTCCTCCCCACTTCCGCCGCCAGCGCCGCCTACAGCTCCCAGGGAGCGCTGCGGAAGCTGGGGGCGTGGCTGAAGAGTGCCCGTAGCGGGAAAAGACGCCAGGTGCGGTAAGGAGGCAGGGGGAAGCGGCGGCGTTTCGGGAGACAGTTGTCGCATGAGCCACCCTCTTCCATCGCGCAAGTGCCGGCGCTGCAAAAAGGACCTCAGTCTAGGTACATTCTTATATTCTGACATTTCAAATCACCTAAGAATCATACATCTCTACAGGCATTCATGGAGGAAACCATCCATGTATGTATAGACATCTCTACACATGCATCCAGGGCCATTTCTGCACTAGACTGCTATAGTGCTATTATTCCGGTTTCAACATCCATTAACCGAAACTGTGAACCCCAGGATTCCATAGGATGTTGAAAGCAGAATAATATCACTATAACAGTCTAGTGCAGAAATGACCTATATACTGAAGTAGAGATGTCTACTGTATTTTTTTTCATAACAGGCATTGTACTACAGTGCTGTACCTAATAGCCTAACTATTATCAGTATTATCAAGTGTGATGCTTATCTTAGGAATGACTTAGCAGGCAGCTGCTATAGGCAGCCACGTACGAATTCATTGGAAGTAGCCAGTTATAGGCCCTTTTCGCACGCGTTGCGTAAATGGGAGCATCGGTCCGTATGACGCACTCCCACTCACGCGACGCTCAGGAGCCTAAAGCGGGACGCTCGTGCATTTTCTTATTTTCGGCTCTAAGTGGAAAATACTGCACGGTCACACAATGCTCGCGGGACCCTTGCGCACTTACCTGCATGCGGTGCACCGAGCAAGCCGGCCCGGTCGCGCTTCCTTCCCCCAGCGCAGCCTACAGCTCCCAGACTGCGCTGCAGAAGGAAGGGGCGAGGCGCTAGCATGACGGTTGTGCTACTAGGAAGTGACCTGCAGGATGAAGGAGCGGGGAAGCGCCAGTGTTCCAGCTGAGGCTTTTCACGCGAGACGCCCCCCCCAGCCGCGCAAACGGGTAAAGTGCGAAAAGCCCCATAGTCTGCTTATCTTAGTCTGCTTCATCTGTCTACCATAGTCTTATCCACCCAAAGTGCTTTTAAACTATCCCAAGCTCCTCCTACCTGGAGTAATTTTCATTCTTCGTTAGTTATCAGCTAATGAAATTGTAATAATCTTTTGCCTAAGGCCACTACTCATCTAATTACATAAGACTTTTACTAGTGTTTCAACAAGCCACCAATCAGAAAATGTTTTTACTGGTCTCCCTTAACTTCCTGCCAGTGCACTTGACTCAGGTGACCACTGATGACTTGAAGTCTCTCTTTTTTTCATCCAAGTACAACACTGGCCTCTTTTACCAGGCTACTGTCAAGGATACTTTTCTCTGGATCTAGTTATGTCACCTACTCATTATATTTTTCACTTTGAGATTTCTGTTCTCTTTTGAGTTAGCTTGGTCAAATGCCCAGAACTAGATGGCAAGTTTGTACTTGTAATACTTTGCTCTCTGACACACAGACATTGCAGTTTCTAATCTAACATTTACTTTCTTTTCTTGTTAATCCACAAGCTGCAATCAATTACAACCTTAAATTTGCAAAAAATACAGAAAATATAGAATCCTGCCATTAACAAACTGAAGATGGCATTTGCTTGTTAAGATTTACATTCCTAATTTGGGAACTCTGTTATCCAGTCTGGATTCTGTAGACATTTTATGCGTAGTGGATAGGACAGAGTCTTGCACTGGGACTTGAGGAGGTACATTTTCTAGTTCCCAGTGAAACTCATTGGGAAACCTTGACTGGTTCTCAGCCTAATCTTCTCCTTGTTGTCGCCAAGTTGAAATGTGGAAGAGGAGAAAATCCATATACGCTGCCATGAATTCACTGAAGGAAATGTCATGACCTCCAACATTTCACAAGAGAAAACTGGTACAAATGTGGCCAAGCAAGATCAGAGTGTGGTCAAAATTGTAGACAGATGAAGAATAACAAACAAGATAGAAGATGGTGCCACAATTTGCTTCTCCCTGAGCCTATTGGCCAAGATTCTGCTCCTTCTCTCCCCACAGTTGAGTTAATTGAATGTAAACTACTTTAGCACTTTGAACTTAGTTTTCAGAAACTGAAGTGAGCTGGGGATGAAGACAGAAAGTGGGAGGAGGAGAGAGAAACTGCAACACTTTAAAAGCAGCTGAAAAAGTGGGACAACAGAGGGTTAATCTGGACTATTGCTGCCAAATTGGGACAGTTGGAGGGTATGAAATGTATAGGTACATTTGTAAATAATCTCTTATCACTAATATAAAAACTGCCACATTTCTTTTTACTTCAGTTTCCTACCTAACAAGGAACCTGTGTGCTCCACCACAGGTGGAGACAGATCTCAGTAACTGCTGAATTTGCAGATTTAAAAAATAAGAAAACTTTTTTAAACTTTTTTTTCCTCAGCAGTCTAAGGTACAGTCTTTGAACCTGCAAAACAAGTAGAGCCTAAACCATTATGTCTGCAGTCATAAAACTATGACTAAATGCAGTCACAGAGGCTACAACTTGAACTGTGTTCAAACTGCATTCTCTGTGTTTAACATCTAATGTGAGGGTGAATTTGGAAAGCACAAACATTTGCTCACTATCCTTTTTTTGATGCTTCTAATAAACGAATTACCCAACTGCTGTTTTTGTAATGGCTGTGCTAAGTAATAGCTTCTTTAAAGATTTTATGTTTGACTCATTCATATTACAAAGTCCACACCCTCCAACTGTCCTGATTCAGTAGGCACAGTCCTAATTAATCCTCCATTGTCCCACTTTTCTTCTTCCTGTCACTTTCACCCTTTTTTCTCAGCTTTCTTCACTTGCTGCAAACTGAATTCAAAGTACAAAAATTCTTTGCACTCAACTCAAGCAGGAGGAAGTGGACAGGGGGGAGCAGCGTCTTGCCCTTCCCAGTAGATTCAGGCAAAAGCAAATTGTTTCAGCCTCTTCCAGAATGTCTGCTCCTCCTTTATTAATAACATTTTCCACCTCAATCACATTCTGATTTTTCTTGGCCGTATGTGCTCTGGTTTTCATCTGTGCAGTGCGGAAGGATATGTAAAGTCCATGTCAAAAAACATGGAGTTTTGCTTTTCCTTTGCCTCTCGGCCCACAATCAGCAACTTTGGACCTTTTCTCGCGGGGTAATTAAATCTTCCCAGGTCAACCTCGAACGGGGGCCTTTTTCACCTTAGAGAGAACCAGGTCGCATTAATTTTTTTGATTCTCACCTCAATCCGCGCGGGGAAGCCACCATCCAGCATTCGCATGCACTTTTAAAAAATGGGAAGAAATGTGGTTTTTTTCCTCCAATCCGCATGCGTTGTTTCGTGAAAAAGCGACGGTGTGTACTGATTCATGCGGAGGATCAAGAGAGGGAGGGATTTAGGTGTGGCCAGCAGAAGCGACAAGACTGCCCCCAGGCTGCTATCAAGGCTGAAAGGACCGTCATTAGCGGGGCTAGCACCCCAGCAATGTTCGTCAGCAGCTCGTGCTCCATACTCAAAACAGCAGAAAGCAAGCGAAAAGACAGAGGGGGGGAAATGTCTCCATGGCGGCTCCAAAGAAAGGCGCGGGACAGAGTGAAGGGGGGGGTTCGTCGGAGGATGTAAGGGGATGTGCGTGCGTACTGGCGTCCGTGATGACGCTCAGAGTGTTTCTTTTAAAAATTGAGCACAGCCAATCACTGCCAGACAGGGCGGGGAAAGGACACCTACGGGAGTGGCCATAGTAATATTGTGTGAATGCATTGATGCTGCTTAAGCCTCTTTCCTATGGAGCCGTGAGAACGCTCCTAAAATTTCAGTCCGTGTTAGCGGGGATTAAGGGAAAACCCGCCTGGATCGTAGCGGCACGATTTCTGCACCCCGTGAGAAAAGGGCCTTTATTAAACAGGCACCACAATGAATCTTGCATTTCAATGCTTCTTTAAGAAATCCCTAAGCATATGAATATTCAAGTGCAGCAGCTGAAACTGTAATTGTCAAAGTATAATTAGCAACATTACAACAATACAGAATTATACTTTCAGATGTATAATTACATAAGAGATTGTTTTATAGGTTCTGTTTAGCTCATAAATAGCAACTGTCTTGAATTTCAGACATGAGACTTTCTCAGCCCTTTTTGGAAATCCCAGGGTTTAAACTTGGGACCTTCTGTGAACAAACCATTTTCCTTGATACTGAGCAATGTCATTACGCTCCCATAATAAGATTCTTAGACTATCAGTGTAGTGAAACCCTCACATATGTTTTCCAGGATAACTTGTGCAAGTCGCTACTGTTTCACAGCAAAGTCTGCCTCACTGGGTTACTGGAGAAAGAAAAGACCTTGAGCTTCTTGAGAGAAAGGAAGGGCATAAATATAACCAAGGAATTGACTGACTTACCCAAATGCTAGACAGGTCTCTTTTGTCAGGGCAATCTCTGCTATTAGGCAGAATGAGGCACCTGCCTCAAGGAGCAGAATGCAAGAGGCAGTCAACAGTAGTATTGTGAGAGAGAATTTCTACCACCACAGCTCTGTATTCAACATATTGAAGGTAAATTAATGGAGAACAAGGAAAGAGTAAGTGGAGAAACGCTCAGGAGTTACTCTAAGTGTAGTGGTTTAAATGTTAGACTATGGTTCTGTGGATTTGGGTGCCAATTCCTGCTTGGCCATGGAAATCCACTGGGTGACCTTGGCCAAGTCACGCTCTCTCAGCCTCAGAGGAAGGCAAAAGCAAATGCTCTTTGAATAAATTTTGCCACGAAAGCCCCATGATAGGGTCTTCATAAACTGGAAATAACTTGAAGGCACACAACAGCAACAAACAACAAATAAAGATAAATATATATTTTCTGGATTCTAATTTGGTATCCTTAAGACTAGGACTTGGAAGGGCAGCTGTGAAGGAACTAGACAAGATGACAAATGTAAAGAAATGTCATTGAATATTGAAGTTAGGATTGTCTATGCCATCGTAGTTCCAGTTCCTATGTATGGTTGTGAAAAACGGACAGTGAAGAAAGCTGATGGGAAGAAAATCACCTCCTTTGAAATGGGGTGCAGAAGAAGAGTTCTACAGATACCCTGGACTGCTAAAAATGGGTCCAAGAGCAAATCAAGCTTAAAATCTCCTTAGAAGCCAAGATGACTAAATGGAAGCTGTCATACTTCAGCTATACCATGAGAAGACAGAACTCAATAGAAGAGACAATAATGCTTGGTAAGGTATAAGGCAGTAGAAAAAGAGGAAGGCTGCATTACAGATGGATAGACTCAGTCAAGGAAGACACAGCCCTGAATCTGCAAGACCTGAGCAGGATAATTGATGATAGGGTGACTTGGAGATCTCTTATTCATAGCATCATCCTAACTGGATGGCAGTTAACAACAATAACAATACAGATTTATATACCATTTAGTGTCTGCTGGAGCTGGGTGGGGGAAGCATAGACAGCCCATATCCAAAATAATACTATCACAATCCAGACAAAGGGTCGACGGGGAGACACTCACAAAGTGGGAGAGGGACAAAGTCTCTGCTGCTTTGATGAGATTGATGCAAGTTAGTGGGACAGACACAAACATTAGTCCATGGAGGATGTGGGAAACATGCCACATTTGTCAGTGAAAACATCCAGAGGGCACAAAGCTCCAGACAGCTGTCAGAGTCCCTGTTTCTCTCACTTTTTCTTGAATAAAAAAGTTTGAGATGTGAACTTGAACATAGTTACCTTGGAGGAAGCCCCACTGAATTCAGTGGGGCTGACTCTCAGTAATATATAAGATTGTACTTTTTAGCTATTCACAGCAACTAAATCAGAGGTGGGCAAAGTACAGCCATTCAGATGTTATTGGACAGCAAACTCTTGCATTCCACATTATTGGTTATGCTGGTTAGTGCTCATGGGAACCACAGTCCAACAAGATCTGGAGGGCTATATGTTACCCATATCTGAACTAAAAGCTTTCATGTTTTTTTCTTCCCTTCCCATGAGTAATGGAAGGGTACAATGCAGACATGTTCCTAAAACTTGCTATCATGTTCTTATTAGTCATAGTCTCACTACTTGTGTCATTTGTCACGTTCTTCTTCCTTAACTGCTAATTTTATGCCATTCATAGATGTTGCCTACAAAATGTGCCTATCTGTTCTATGAAGCAACGCATAATTCTAAAATGTTCACAGGCCCAGAGCAAAGAAGGCACAGTCAAGACTGAAATGTGCAGCCTATTTCAAGGACTCACTGTATCTTAATCAAGACAGCAATAAAGAAAGAGGTGGAGAATGTCTGGTGCATGTTCTTTAATCTTCTCTCTTGTCTCAAAGGCCAAAGTTCAGTTTCTTTTGGGGGTGTGGCCAAGGAGAGTCACATACTAGAAAATCCCATTGCCACAGATAAATGGTTTTCTGGAGTAATCTCTAGTAAGAAATTCAGGAGCAGTTTGCCTGACCTAAAAGAAAATGTTAACTGGTGCTAGAATTTTATCTAGGAACCACAGGCACAACAGAACACTTTTTTCCCCCCTCTCATGGAGATGTATTGATAATGGGTCAAACAAAACTCTCCCTATTTGTTAGAGCAAACTGTTGGGCTACCAAACAGGTTTGAGTCATAGAAATATAATAGAGGGTTGTCTACACTGACTGGCAGTGGTTGGTGTTTAAAACAAATCAAGGCACAGGTCCTTCCCTCATACATCCAGAGATCCTAGAGATGGAACTGAGGATCATTGCATGAGAAAAAAAGGTAGGAAATATATGGTTCCTGTATCTTTAAGAGATATATATACTTGGGAATTCCAACCAATGTGTCTCATTGTGCTAGCTATAACTGTTGATTTATTTTCTTATTATGGGAGGTATATGTTTACTGGGGGTCCCGTGAGGGACACCTAAATGTGCTCACAATTAACTAAGTTTGGGGGAATTAGCTGAGAGCACAAGCTAGCAATGTGAGAGGCAGGGCAATACAGCGGAATCTTTTACCCAATGTCTACGGGGTCAGGCCCAGCCAAGAAGCAAACCAAGTTATAAGAATAATTGAGATTTTTATTAAATACAGACAAACAATGTATGGAATACACACACTCAGATAACTATAGAAAATAAAGGTTTGAGTGGTATAGAGGGATTTTTGAGAGGGATTGTGGAATTGGTTGATACGACACCTGTCCTGAAGCCCGGGTAGTCTGCAGATTGAGTTCAGAGATATGGAGTCTCAGTACGTGGGACTGAGGGGACAGCTCACCAAGCAAAGCGGCAGCAAGGCGGTCTGGAACTCGGGAGCAATCTGAGGATGGTCTTGGAATCGGGCTTTTATAGAGAGAAATGTAACTGCAAGCTATTCCGTACTTGGGGAAAACAATGAGTTTGGGGCTGGAGACAAAGCTTTGGAAAGGTCAGAATTTAACATGATTGAGTTAAGTCCGGTTTGACAAAGAGGTAGACAGTATGCAAATGCTTAGTGCTTGGCATTTGAGTATTCAACTTGCCAAGTTGCCTGCTCGGGACAGGGAGTTCTTTGTAAGCAGTGTGGGTGTTTGTAGAGAGGTCTTCTAAAGTGGCAGTCTGGCTATTTCTGGCCTGCCTGGGTGGGGAATGGAATGGCCAAGCCTAGTTCTGTGCTTGTCTGGGGGCCTCACAAACACGTGGAGAAGGGTGGTGGAAGAGAGCCAAATTATTGATATCAGAATAATATCTAGTATCCCCAAATCCGGGCCAGCAAAAGCAGTAACTTATGCACTGCCCCTCATTTTAAAGAAGTCATAAAACAATGCAGAAATAAAATGGGAACCAAATAGAATTCTCTGTTCTATGTGACTGTTAAACAGTGCAGATGTCCTGTAACTTTTGAAAGTGACTAGAAACCCCTTATTGTTACATTAGTAAAGTAACTTAATTCATACTTGTTACTTTTGAAATGTGCATTGTCACATACTTGTTACCCCCTACTACTGCTTACTTGGAAAATAAAAATGGTCTGATTTGCTCATGTGCATTTTTAGCCATATTTTAAGGTGTAAAAATCAGCTGATGAAGCTTTTCCTTGCATGCCTAAGTTTGTCCATTAAGCAGTTATTAATAGTTTGGTGAGAAGGGCCTGTGGGGAAGCTGGCAGTTTGTGCACAGGTGGGAACAGGGGCGAGGAAGTCATTTCCGTTTCATAATAGCTTCCTCATGAAAGCAGGAAGAGAAAACTGAAGTGACATCAGCTGGATGGCTTAGAAAATGAGAGGACTGAGAAATCTACAAAACGGTTTTATAGGTTGAAATCAGAACTTTAAAGTGAGTCCTGCAGTTAAACTAGGAGTCAATGACTATCTTTAAGTATAGACCTTATATACTTGCTCAGACTCATCTGTTAATAACCTCACTAAGTTTCCCAGATCCCAGGACCTCAACCTGAGTCTCCAGTTTTCTTGAGTATTCTCTAGGTGGGAGCAAAGGGTACAAATTCTCTAATTATTGAGGGCTTAGCTCCAGGCAAGAGAAAAGGTTGGTGTGCAAATCTCCAGTTCAGCACTACCTTGTAATTTGCAACTTACTTAATTTTTTTTTTTGCTGAAGTTTTCAAAGATTCTTGTGCAGGGGAGTATGTATTTACTTAGTTCCACTCTTCTTCCCAGCTGTCATGGTGCCAGGGCTCTCCCTCTACTCTGCTCTAAATACATCTTCCGTCTAGAAGCAAGTAAGCTAGATTAAATGCTTCTTATCCCATCTCCCTAAGCAGGTGAGAAGGAATTACCTCTTGATTTCACTTTAAAATTTCTGTTTCAATTCTGTTAAAACAGGAACACTGTGTGTGTTTGAGTGACAAGCTATAAGCAACATTATAATGCATAATGCTTAAAGCAGAGCTTTCCAAACTTTTATTGTTGGTGACGTACTTTTTAGACATCCATCATTTTGTGACATAGGCCCTTTTTGCACCTTACCTTGATAGCGTGATGAACTAGAGCCCTCACAATATTGCCAATATCGCAAGAGGCCCAGTAGAGAGCCCCTTACAGTCTGCACACGATAGGGCATTCGCGAGAGGGCACCAGTCCCCGCCTGGTGCCTTGTCTGCATGTTGGTGTCTTGGGCCATGCCCAGGTCTCACCCTGTCCCCTCCCCACCACCCCTGATTGGTCGGTGTTTTTTCTTTTTCTTCTTTCTATTGTTTCATCAACTATCGTGCTAACGTTAGCATGATAGATCCTGCCAACAGACTGTTTCATACTACGTTGGTAACGTGCTAACGATAGTGCCGGGTTTAAAAAAACCCCACAGTAGGCCGGACCCCAGGGGCTGCTGTTGTCTCAAGTGTGAGTGGCGACGCAGCCCCGGGGTGTCCTCTTGCGGTGACGTGTTGTGCAGTGTTCCCTGCTGCGATGGGGGCAGTGGCTGGCCTGCTGCTGGGGGAGCGTCCCGTGGGAGCTGTGGCGTGAGGGACAGGCAGCAGGGACTGCCCACACCCCGCCCACTCCCGGGTCCTTCCCGGAAGCACACCAGACGACGGTTCCGCAGGCCCTCTGGTCACATGACCGATGCGTGAAAGGGAGGTTATTTTCACCTTTCAGATGAAAATAAGAAAACGCGCTATCAGCACTATCCGTGGCTGTGATAACACCTGGTTCACCAGAATGTCATGCGGTACGGCGGCTCGTGAAGGGAAGAGGGGGCATGCCTAATACGCTTTAAAAATGCCATGCGAAAAGAGCCATAGTAATTCAGTAACTGGAGGACCCTCCACCTGAGCCTGGCCCCTGCTGCCCTTGCCAGGGTCATCCTTGGCCCAGGGCAGCTGTAGTGGCGGTGGGAGAGGCAGCCCTTCCACCCAAGCCTGGTCTGCCACTGCCATCTTCACCCTCGCTGGGCTCTTCTTTGGCCAGGGGCAGTGACAAAGTCAGCCCCTTCACCCGTTATGTTTGCATGATATACATATACACTGCAGCCAACACACTAACATGTTGCAGCACAGAGTTTGGAAAATTCTGGCATAAAGACATTACTACCAGCCATCCCTAGGATTTAGGCATGGACCCAGAAACATGAGGGTCTGGGACAATCCTGAACTAGCGACCCTAAACTTGACCATGGTGTTCTGATTGGCTGGATTTTTAAAGCTCCAAATAGCTACCACTGGACATTGCACAAAACACCAGGTTAATCTAATATTGAAGTCAGCAAAAGCATGGATAACTGTTGCAAAATTATTTATTTCTAGGAGCGCACATACCCGTAGCTGATGAACCTACTGAAAGTGAGAAATAGCACTTCTATAAGCAAAATGAGATCTTGAAAGAAGAGAGGCCCTGTGCAATACCATATGAACACCACCCTGCTCACCGGCAATACCACTACCTCAATAGGACTCAATTGTTGGGATACAGTTTCAGGTTTCTTAATCCCACGCATTCTAACATGGACTCCAAGTGGTTCAGCGCAGCCTCTACCTTACTGGGAAGTTACTCTACAACTGGGGAAGTTATGACCCTTTAGATATTGGACTGCAACTTCCATCATCCCTTATCATTGATTGTGCTGGCTAGGGTTGATGGAAACTGAAGTCCAAGAACAGTTGGAGAACCACCAGTTTACCATCCCTGGATTAGGTGAAAAGGAGAAATAACTGGCTGGCATCTGTTCCTTAATGATGACATCTGGGATCCAACAAACCCAGTGAAAAGAACTGGTTACAAGCCAGTGCAGAACTGGCCACAAGCCCACTACAGGAGCTGTGCATAGGGGGAGATTTATATTCCACCTTTGTCATGGGAACCAAGGCAACCACTGATCATATTTGTATCAGTTTCTCAGTGAGGTGAGTACAATTGACATAGGACAGGCAGGATTATAAATAATCACTAATGACAGACCAGGTGGATTGGTCTGGGTGTTGCCCCCTCTGCAGTTCGAATGTTGTTGTTCCTTTCTCAGTAGCTTTCACTGGCATCATTGCAGTTTTCTCCTCATCACGACTGCTTTCCTCTTCCCCATCTTCCAACTGTGTTTGGGGGCATCCTGCCAACTTGCTTGTCCACTGATGGTGGACTTTCATAGAATGAGAAGGAGAAGCAGCAGCTGCAAGTGCCCACTGCAAAGGGTAGGTTTTTGAGCTGTGGCTGGGGAGCCAACCCCAAGGGCCTGCCATGACTGACAATTCCACTGACCACTCTTTGTGGGCTTTGGCCCCACTGAGACAATTTTTGGAGTCAGTTTAGAGCTGGAAAATGTTGCACTGCAGGGGCAATGAAAACAGCAACCTAGCAACACATAATAAATCAGTCCTTGACAGGGTGGGGTAACAATCAGGAAAACAGAATGTAATGTTTTGGGATAAGTATTATATAGATTCTCAGGATACTCCCATTTCCCTCCTTTACCTCTCAATATGAGAGTCAGAGTAAGAATTTTCCCTGTGCTCCTCTCTCACTGATTACCATGTACCACTCAGTACATCCTATTTGTATTTTTAAATAACATACACATTAAATGAAGGACATACCTAATATTATGTCTGATTTGGCTTTTTCTTGTGAGTACATTAAAGGACTTAAGACTCTACCCTGCTTAGAGAAAATGACTTATGGTTCAAAAGTTAATGTGGAGTAAAAATCCATTCCTACAATACCTTTCACGCTATACAATTATACAACTTCTATTCTGCTTCAATTGCAGGGACTATGGAATCCTGGGATTTGTAGTTTAGTTGAGCACTAGAATTCTTTGGTAGAGAATTCTCAGTTTATTGTGTGCCTTCAAGTCATTTTCAACTTATGGCGACCCTAAGGGGGAACTTATTACCTGATTTTCTGGGCCCAAGAGTGTGAGATGCACTCAAAGTCACCTAGTGGTGTTATCATGGTTATGATATGTCAGGTGAGAGCACTAGATATCCTTTTGATATAAAATAATTTGGCCTTTGCTTGACCTTTCTCTGCCACCCCACTCCACGTGTTTGCAGAGGCCTCCTGGACAAGCACGTACAGGCGCGGTTGTTAATGGTTGTACATTCCAAAATGGAGAGGGAATATCAGTTGTCATATCCAACACCTCCTAGGGTTTGTTCCCCGTCGATGCTCAGTATTCCCCTCTTGCAGGGTAGGATTCCGGATTATTTTCAAACTCTTTCATTGTTGGTGTCAAGGAAGGCCTTTCTACTTGCAAGGTTGAATGTACATCCCTCAAATGTGACTAAGGGTAGATATCTACACACCCCTTTTCTGAATCGTATATGTCATTGTGCTCAAGCTCCTGATGTTCTCCATCATTTGTATTGTTCTGCCCACTGTATATAATTCCAAGGAAAAAGTTGTTAAGGAGCTTATTGGAAAGGAATATGTTTGGATAGGTTATCAGTGGAATACTTATTGGGAGATCAGAACCCACATATTACTAGGCTAATGGCCAACTTTCTCGTGGAGGCAACAAACGTGTGACTTAAATTTTCTAAAAATGATTGTTGAAGTTTTATTGTAAATGTATATGTTGTAGTACGCCTAATAAACATTAATCAGAATCAGAATCAGAATGGTTGTACATTCCAAAACCCCATTCAGGCAGGCAGTTTAAGCCTCTCCATTGCTTTAGGGAAAAACCTCCCTGCAAACCGGCTCGGCTCGGCTCGGATCTACACAAAGCCATGCAGCCAAGAGCCAAGCCATTCCTTTGTATCGGGCTATTAACGAATTGGCCACGCTATTGTCAGACAAAGCTAAACCAATCATGCAAAACTTGACCTTTTCCAACTCCTTTGTCCAACTCCAAATTTCCTTTGTTCTCACCGAGCATAAAATAGCCTGTAGGTAAACTCCACCCTATAAAAGGTCCCCACTTTTGGTCCCGCCTTGCTGCTGGTCGTCTAAGGAAACTCCCCTCAGCGAACCCCGCTGAGCTTTCTTCCCCAGAACCCCGCTTCTCTCCAGGACTACGAGACTAGGTGTCGTACTGCCTTTCCCAAAAAGCTTTCCATTTCTATTTCTGTTAGTTTATGTTTTGTCTTGCGTGTTTCTTGTCTTTAATAAAATATTGTTTGTTACTTTGAAAACCTTGTCTAGCCGTTCTCTGACCTGACACTGTATACATAGGGTTAAAGATCCTTGCTAACGTTACCCTGCCTCTCATTTAGCCGAGAGAATACTCAAGCTAAATTCCCCCAACTTGTGTTTTTATTTGGTAATTTGGGCGCCCTCCCGGGACCCCTAACATACAGGGTAACAGTGGGTTTCCATGGCAGAGCAGAGAATCAAACTGTGGTCTCCAGAGTCATAGTCCAACACCCAAACCACTATATCACCCTGGCTGCCTTCCTAAACTGCAAATCCAAGGATTCCATAGGACACAGCCATAGCAGTTAAAGTAGAACCAACATGTTGTTGCTGCTGTTGTTGTTGTTGTTGTTATTCTCATCATTTATTCATAAAGCACAATCACTATACATTGTGCTTTACAAAAAGAAGAGGAGGAGGAGGAGGAGGAGGAGGAGGAGGAGGAGGAGGAGGAGGAGGAGGAGGAGGAGGAGGAGGAGGAGAGAAGAAGAAGAAGAAGAAGAAGAAGAAGAAGAAGAAGAAGAAGAAGAGAAGAAGAAGAAGAAGAAGAAGAAATAGTTCCGTCCCCTCAAGTTTACAATCTAAAGACATGGCATGCAAGGAAAGGGGATAGTGTCTGGAAAGGGATTAAGTCTAGCAGAAACTGCCTTTTCTTTCCCTCTGAGGCTAGGGAAGTCCAGCTGAGATGGAAGGAGGGGTCCTTCATCTGCTTCTAAGCCTACAGATGATGGAGCTGTGCCTACTTCTTCTTTTCTCCCTCTGCGGGCAAGGCAGTGGCAGTTGGGATGGAATTGGGTAGTGTGAAAGAGCCCAGAGAAAATGATGCTCAGTTCTTTTATTGGAAATATTTCTTTTATCAGCTTTTCACCTAGGAATTCAGTAACATGCCCTACTAATCATGTTTTTGCTGTTGATGCTAGAACCTACTCTTCTTGAAGTTACTGATATGATGACATCATGTGATTTGTGGCTTTCAGGTCTTAAAGCTTGAGATTCATTCTTGGCCCTATGCCACTTGAGGCAGCAGAAGAGTTGCCAGCTTTTGAATAAGCTGCTGTGACCTTTAGCTGTTTCTTGATAAGCAACTTGATCTGCTACAATTTGCAGATATTTAGCTCCACAGAATGCTTCACTTGTAGTTTCTGCGGCTTATAAAGTCTCCATTAAGACACAGAAACAAAGCAGTTAGGGTAAGTGTTGTTCTGTCCCGTTGACACAGTAGAGACAGACTACAGTTTAAAGAATCTCAACAAAAAGCAAAGGCAGCCAAACTAGCTGAAAGGATAAAGACCCGAAAGAAAATGCTAAACTCCATATTAATGTAATACACTATTAATGGGAAACAAGGTAGCTGTGGGACTTGAGGTGATTGAGGTAACTCCAACTCACTCTTCACCTCTCTACAACTGCCCCATCTATAGCATGGAGGATGATGCTGTATTCCTCTTACTGGAGAAGGGTAGACAAGGGGGAGGAATGGGAGTGAACAGCTGTTGCTATCTAATATCTCTGTTTGTGCACTGTAACATAAATGCATGTCCTTGGGGCTGTAATCTGCGAACCTTATATGGTGATGACAAACATTAAAAGCTCAGTAGTATATTTGCCTTGTTTTGTTCATTAGGTAATAATTTTCAGCCATCAGGATTACTGTGGTGGCAGCAGGTTAAAATAGGAAGCAACATCCATTAGCGCAAAGCAGATGTCCTTGGAAAGTGTTATGGTCAAGGCTTGATCATGGGAGAAACTCGGGGTCAGTAGGGGGAGAAAAGGCCTCATCCCATCTTCTCCCTTACCCCTGGTTTGCTATATGAGCCATCGCTGGTCAAGGTGCTGTGGTGTTATGAAGATAAGCATGTTAGATGTTACAACTGTCCTCATTTTTATCTGTGTCAGGATAAGTAGCTTCTTCTAAAATATAAAGGCAGCTATATGGACCAAAAGGGGAGGAGTAAAAATCTATGTTTTATTTGATTATTTATTTAAACATTTTTAAACCATGCTTTATTCATGCCTATAGATACTGTGGTGAAATAGAAATATTTTTAAAACAGTAAAATCAAATTAAAGGAATGAAAACTCCATAGCATCCCTGTAAAAGTTACCTTTACCAGAGTAACTGAAAGATAACCAAATACCATGCAAGCTTTCAGGTTCTCCAGAATGCTTCCTTAGGCAAAAAGATAAACAAAACAAGAAGTGAGGAAAGACAGAAGAGAAGTAGGCAATGCTCATAGCTTGAAATTATATAAATGCAGAGTACATGACTAAAAGATTACATACTTCCCTCCCTGAACCTTTTCGCCTTCATGTACTATCTGGTTTGATTAAGAGTTCTAGTCAACTGAAAGGTTCATACAGCCTCTTGCATATTTCTCTAACAACTGGGTTACTTGATCTGAAATGTGTGAACATTATTTCCCTTATAAGATACACACTGACAGAGATGTATTGTCCTATAACAGAGCTGGGAATCATGTGGTCCTCCAGATGTTGTTGAAGTGCACCTCCCCGCATTCCTCACCCTTGGCTATGCTACTCAAAGCTCCTGAGATCTGCAGTTCAACAACACCTATATTTGACTTGGGGAAATAAGCATGCGATATAATCTTTTCAGCTCTTTATTTACAGAATCAAATCAGTAACATACACATATATACACTCCTTCTAGGGAGCAAAATAAGACTTCCATTTCATGTCATCTGTAAATGTGCTACATGTAACAACAGGCATTTGTTGAAGAACTATAAATCTCTAAACAGGCATCTATTATACATTGCTAACAGGCGTTATAATATACAGTTGCATACCTACATTATCTTAGAGATACAGGTAATTGAACTCTATCTGTATGGCAAATACTTTATTTCATGCTATAATAGGGCTCACTCATCCCAGGGAACAATAGACAATGAGCAGCTTCTTATCTTTGCCATGGTCAGAGACCAGCTAAGAGCAGTCATTTTGGCTGTATATTTATGGAGCTCACACTCAGCTTGCTTACACCTCCTACTCAATAGGTGTATCTGAAGATCTTACATCATCACCACCAATCAGATAAGACTTTTTCTGGTTTCTTGCTACTACCAAACAGATAAGACCTGTGATAGTTGGTTTGTTCAAGGTCACCCATCATCTGACAGGAAATGAAATTTTACCTGTTTTGACATGCGACCAATCAGATATGCATCTTTAGATCTAGCTGAATGTATCACACAGTGTGGTTAAGGACTATTGTACCAATTTAGTTCATCTGGCTAACAGTCTTTTTTTCCCTCTCTCTCTGGCTGGATTATCTAATATTTACCTTACTTCTTCTTATATTTACAGTTAGGTGGCTGAAAATCCAGAACTGGCTTTATTATATACCTATTAACACTATGAAGACACCTGCCACAGAACATTTTATTTGCTTTCTTTCTTAAAATATACAGGCTTCAGGCTTTATTTAAATATACAGGCAAAATGTAAGTCCCTCTCTATTACAACTACTCAGTAGTGTAGCTATCAATTCAGACTGTTCTACACACAGTGTTCCTGTTAGTTTCTCTGGGAATGGGTGTAGTTCACACAATTTATTACAACCATTTGCATAGCAGTGCTGTAAGGCAGCCCAGTATTATAGCCATTCTGCAGATAGAGGGCTGAGGCTGAGAGAAAATGGCTTGATTATGGTTGTCTGGTAAATTCATCAATGATATGACATTTGAGCCATAGTTTTACTGGCTCAAAATTCAAGCCCTTTTCATCTCTTGTTGTAAATTTGGCTACAGTTTTGGAATTATTAGTTCTGAAAATTACCTATAAACATATAGCTATTGACTTGAAAAGAATCTGATACTGTGAATTTGTGATATTGTGAATGGGACTGGTGCTGTAAGAGACTAAAATATATGAAGTTTCTGACCCAGTGACATCCTATTCCATCTAGCTGTGCTCACGTGAAAAAACAATTATCTTTTTATCTGGCTCAGAAACTTCCTGGTTTTGAAATTACATTTTGGCCTGAGATGTCTTCTCATAACATTTTGGTATGAATAGCTCAGCTGACAAAAATCTGAGTCATGTGGCATTATAGTTTTTGATGATTTAAGGTATTATTTCATGCTTCACAACTGGAACAAGTCATGTTTCAAATGGTGACCTTTGTGCATTATTAAATCTGCACACGGATTCCAGTGATGAAAGATTTCATTTGTTAGCTGAGCAAGCCCCATTGATACAGCCTTCCCCAGTCTGGTGCCCTCCAGATACGGTGGGCTACAACTTCAGTCATTATGGTTGCTCCAGCTGAGCAATGATAGGAGTTACAGTCTATCACATCCACTTTCTGAATTACACTTCCCAAAATCCCCTATTCAGTGTGAAAAGTTATTTTTTCCAAGCTCTGAACACATCTGGAAGGCATTGGGTTGGGGAAAGCTTTTTCACACCATTACCTTAGAAACAGGACAGATAGCATCTCCACGGCAGCAAAATTGTTATCTGAATCAGGTTTTGATCAGATGCATGCATATGAAAATCCAAACAGACAGGCTGCCTAATGGTGTCTATAAAATGTTTCATCTAAAACTACACTACCACTAGCCCTGTTTTGTCATGCATATTATCTGATCTGCATAACAAAGAGAAGGGAAATCCTCTCCAGTCCCAGTGTAAACCATGAGGTCATTGTGGGAGGCACCATGATTAAACACACAACCCGTCCACACTAGACAGTTATAACACTGTAACTGCCATCCTATGGAATCCTGGGCCCTTTCTGCACGTGGGAAAGGAACCGTGCAAAAACGGGACTCACCGGATTTCTTCAGCATCCAGGCAAGTCCGTCGGGACAAGGAGCAGTGCGAGCTCGTCGCTCTGCACTGCTCTGGCATCCAAAATGGCGGCTTCCGGTTGGTGGAGGCTCTCCACCAACCAGAGAAGCTCGCCAGCCTAAAGTCCGCCCCTGGCAGTTTTGCAGGCACACACTAGTGCGTGCCTGCAAATCTGCACCGGAGTGCAGCGACAGAGCAACATGGGGTCATGCGCTCCATGCTTTTGAAAAACCTCTTAAAAGAGGTTTTTAAAAAGCATGCTGTGCAACCAGTTCTGGTCGCTCTGAACCGGACTGAGGTGCAGAACTACAAAAAGTAGTCCACCCCAGTCCACTCCACGGTGTAGAAGACCTCCGTTGGAGGTCGCTCTGTGCCGTTTTAATAGCCCGGTGCGGAAAGGGTCCTGGAGTTTGTAGTCCGATGAGACACTAGAGATTCTGGTTAAGAATTCTTGATACTCCTCCCTAAACTGCAAATCCCAGGATTCCATAGGATGCTGCCATAGCAGTTAAAGTGGAAAAATGACATTATAACTTGTGCAGAGTGAAACGACTCTGGGAGAAGACCTCCCTGAAGATCTCATCTGAAACTCATTCAAAGTATAAAAGAAAGTAAAAATGGTTGCCTATTCGTAGATGTGGAATTCCTGAGCTACAAAACTTCACTCAATCATTGGCTTGGTCTGCACACTCCAGTAAGGCAACACTCTAAGAAAACCCTGGCTTATCAATTACAAACAGCATGCTAATGGCTTCTGTCTTTCCAGCTACATACTACCTGCCCTTACTTTGCTTATTGTGAACTAGGCAATCTGGTTTCTCTCTCTTTCCTGACAAGTCAGAGAAATAAAAGAGCAATAAGCAAGGGTTTACTTATGTGGTTTAGCAGGAAAGAGACAAGCTAGAATGATGGATTCAGACTTTACAATAAGCAAACCACAAATGGAAGGTTTGTTGCAGCAAAAGCATGTTGCAATTCCTTTCAACACCTAACAGAAGTGCTGGTGGTGACTGAGAGGTATATATGTCAAGAGTGGGCGGGAATGCTGTTTAAGATATCACTGCCTTAGGTAGCATGAGTTTTTTTAAAGAGGGAAATGTTCTGTACATTGCAAGTGGGATGCCCAAAGGATTAAGCTAGATGTCGTTAGAAACACACAAGAAGTACTCTGTGAGAATTTACCTGATACAAGGTTGGTTGTGTGGTGTTTGGGTGCAGAGAGAGAGAGAGAGAGAGAGGGAGAGATACAAGCCCAATAGAAGTGAAACTGGCCTCCTTCTTCCTCCTCAACCTGGATAAGGTTCTTGAAATTTCACAGAACTCATTTCAGAGAGGGGGTGAAGAAGTGGGAGAGATTTTTCCTTTTCTCCAAAAGCTGCTGGTGGATACAAAAGCCGTTTTGAGTCCCATTGGAGAGAAAAGTGGGATAGAAATGATGATGATGATGATGATGATGATGATGATGATGATGACCACCACCCATATTTTATTTTTTTTTAAAAAGTAATTGAACCATCCTTTCCAAAAGATCACATATAGTAATAGTTTATGTGAAAGTATTACTGTTTTAGTGATTTTGCACTAGTCAAACCTAATCTGGAGCTCTGTGTCCAGTTCTGGGTGTTGCACTTTAAGGAGGCTTTAAGTGTTGCACTTTACAAAGGTAGTGTTACCCTGTTTACTGGAGGTCCCGTGAGGAACACCTAAATGCGCTCACAATTAAACAAGTTGGGGAAATTAGTCAAAGAGCACAAGCTAGCAATGTGAGAGGCAGGGCAACACAGTGGAATCTTTTACCCAATGTCTACGGGGTCAGGCCAAGCCAAGACGCAAATCAGAGTTTAAGAATAATTGTGATCTTTATTAGAATATAGACAAACAGTGTATGCAGCACATTCACACAGATAACTATAGAAAATAAAGGTTGGAGTGGGATAGAGGGATAGAGTGGGATAGAGTCTCAGTATGCAGAACTGAGGGGAAGGCTTGCCAAACAAAGCGGCAGCAAGACGGGATAGAAATCGGGAGCGATCCGAAGAAGCTCACAAAACCAGGGGTTTTTATAGGGAAAATATGACCATAGGCTAGTCTGAACTTAGGGAAAAACAATGAGTTGAGGGCTGGAGACAAAGCCTCCAAAAGGTCAGAATTTAGTATGACTGAGTTAAGTCCGAATTGACAGTAGAGTAGACAGTATGCAAACGCAGAGTGCTTGACAGATGAGGATTCTTCTAATCAAGCTGCCTGCTTGGGGCAGGGAGTTCTTTGTAAGTATCGTGCATACATAATAGAGTACTTGCCTTTGAGGTCTCCTAAAGCGGTGAGACGGCTATTTCTGGCTTGCCTGTATTGTTTGGAATATTGCAGCAATTAGGGGCCGAGCCTGACTGTGGGCTTGTCCAGTGGACCTCACAGACATGTGGAGAGGGATGGTAGAGGAAAGCCAAATTATTGATATCAAAATGATATCTGACATCCCACAAGTTTGGGCTAGAAAACGGCCGTAACAATAGACCAGGGATGGGCAACTGTGGGAGGCCAGGGAGCCACATGGAACCCTCCATTGCATTGTCCTGCAAAAAAAAATATCAACTTTTGCCCTCCCTTTGAGGGTCAGGGAAGTATTTTCACGATGTTTTCAACCTGTCATTTTATGCCCAAGAGAGGCCTTTCTAACAATGGGGAATGAGCTTCCTATTCACTGCCTTTTCATTTCCTACTTTTTAAAAATACTTTCCTTGGGCATAGAATAGCCCAACACCCCCGTGTCCCTAGAGAGCATCTGGAAGCAAACTTTTAATAGAAATACTGTGAGTTTCTTGGAAACCAAATAGCGAAGTCTTACCACAGACACACATTCTGTAAAGCCCACCTTCATCTCCACAAAACTCTTATCCCTTCCACCCCCTCCAAACAATGCCTTGTTGCCACAGACAGGTATGTCTACCACCCAGAATGTCTTCCATTTGCAATTAATGTAGAGTGTAGGACTTGTTGTTGTGTGCCTTCAAGTTATTTCCAACTTATAGCTACCCTAAGACAAATTCTCATGGGGTTTTCTTTGCATGATCTGTTCGGAGTCTTGCCATTCTCTTCTTCTGGGGTTGCCCAAAATCACCTAGTGGTCCATGATCAGGTGGGAACTTGAATCCTGGTCTCCCAGAGTACTAGCCCAACACTCAAACCACTACCCCATGCTGGCTCGGCTGAGAGGCAGATCTGAAACCAGCAATTTCTGTGCCACTTATGAGCAACAAAAGTCAGAAGGGTTTGAGCTGAGACACTAATTTGTAGACTGCCTTTCTCCTGGAATTGGAACCCAAGGTGGCTTCCAACAATACATACACATTAAATGGACAAGGGATCTGAAATTCTATTGTCTGTGTTTTACTACCCTTTGCCCCAGTCCTCACATGGCCAAAAAAGGGAAGTGGCCTCTGTCTGCATTGATATCCCTCTAGACCATCTGAACTGACAACAGAAGTAACCTCTGAGACAAAGGCCATTTCTGCACTACACTGTTATAGTGCTATTATTCCCCTTTCAACCTCCTGTGGAATTCTGGGGTTTGGAGTTTCCTGAGGCCAAAGAGCTCTCTGGCTGAGAATTCTAAAGGCCCCTCCCTAAACTGCAAACCCCAGGATTCCATAGGATATTGAAAGTGGAATAATAGCACTGTAACAGTGTAGGGTGGAAATGGCCAAAATGTAGGCCTATTCAGGGGTGTTGGCCATACAGCAAAATGACTCTTATGACTCTAATATAGTCACTTTCTTCTCTTGTATGATTTTTAATATCTTTGCCTAAAGAAGATGACAGCAAAGCTTTGAAAGCCTGCATGATCTATTTTGTCCATATTGGTTGGCTGCTTTGTAGATTTCTTTGTATCCTGTTCTAAGCAGTTTCTCTCAGTAAAAGTACTCAGAAGAGATCTTTTTTTATCTCGAGTCATTAGGTCCCATTAAGGAAGCATAAACCACATTATTCTGGATCACAACCAAGCAATTTGCCTCTCAAAAAGTACTGATGGATAGTAAGTGTGGCTAAACAATATAATGCAGTATGTTATATTGCAGAGTCACCAAACATAGAACTAGGTTTCAAGATCAACAAATGTGTTATAGCATCCCAGAAAGCTTGTTCCAACTGGCAGCATCTCTGTTTCTGTTTCTTGTGCAAAAATGGTGCGGAGGTTTTCGCCCAAAATCACACAATTCTTGTGCCATTGTTAGCTCACCTATATACTATGTCCTGAGGATCATACTTATTTTTATATCAAACACAGTGAGCCATAGAGATTACTGGAAGGACACGTAGGCAGTGGAGCTATGGATATAGATCAAAGGGTAGCCCTGTTTTCTGTCACACATCCTAGGTGAATCTTGAAATGGTTCTCACAGACCATTTGAATGGATTTTCAGCAATAATAGCACCAACAGGAGACAAGAGGTCTCTGGGATCAAATTAACATTTCAAACAGCTGGGAATGTTACACATCGGAGGCATGCATCCCTGGATGAGATAGCCATCTTGCAGGGAACTACAAGGATGTCTGGCTATATTTTCTTTGAACTACAGAGCTGAGACCCATCTTCATAAAAATGCAGCCATCTGGTCCCCAGGATGTATTCAGCAGTACAACTGGAACCCCTTTTTCTCCTCCATTTCAGATTTCTCCCAGACTTGAAAACAATGCCTCTGCCAGTGGAAGGCTCCCCTCCGCCCCGCCTCCTGAGGCCGAGTTGGGCTTTTTGCTTGTCTTTTCCCAGCCGGACTTCTGGATTGGTACAGTATTACCCAAAAACCCTTATTCTCTCTCTCTCTCTCTCTCTTAATTTTCACCTCTTTCTAACTTTCTGTAGCCTTGTATGCTTGTGGGATTGAATGCAGCTGAGAAATTATATAGATTTTAACATCTATTTCAATAAAATACTTAAATTTGAACAGTTAGCCTGACTCTCTGTGATCCAACTCCGTAAATGCTGGGCTCAAGATCCTTAATTACCCTGCCCTCTTTGCATTGCTACAGCAGTGTTCATAGCCAATTTTCCCCACAAGTGATAGTTTTGACAAGTGTTGGGAATCCCCCTAAGGGACTCCCAGCAAGCAGGGTAACACCATTTTTTTAAACATTAGACTTCTAAGAATGCAAAAAATCTCAGGTGGTCGACTGTTTTTTTCAACAGCCTCCATATTTTGAAAGATCCTTTCTTCTCAAGGATAATAAAATCTGCAAGCGTTCTTTACAACTGTGGTACTTAATACACTAAAAGGAGTTCTTGGGGCTTCTTATTTCTTTGTTCCTCTCTTTTACATCAAGAATTTTCCCAGTGACACTTAAGGCAGCCCTCTCCCATATCCTCCACTTTTAAAAGGTATTTTAGTAGCCATGCCATAGTCTCTCATAGCCTCATAGTTTCCTTTTTCAGGAATCTTAGCAGCAGTCCCTCAGAGAGCACTTCTACTTGGTACCCCTTAAATATATTCCCCATGAGCAATAGCAGATCCCCTTTTTTGCTTCCAGGACACTCCACATTTGGAATTTTGCAGCTGGCCACTTAAATTCATACACTAACCTAACACATTCTGTCTAGTTTTGAACCATCTGTCATGGTATCTAGATGAGCTACAGCAGACCTTACCATTTGCTTCTTGGAAGCCTCTACTTGGTATTTCAAGTTGAAATGATGAGTTAACTAGCCCGATTTTTGGCTTCCCTTGAGCCCACCATTTGGAATTTTGACTTGATGCTTTGCACGCAGATGACTTTGAAAAACACTTTCATTTTTTACATTTCAAAAAAAGAAAAAAAGAGAAAAAAAACACTTTCAGATTTTGATGTATCCAGTGTGAAGTGTAGCTGCCACAGAAACGCTTTTATTATCTTAAACAAGTTTTCTGTGGATCCCAAACTACTTTATCAGAGGTTTCTCCCACTTCATCATGTGCTCGAGTGTACAAAAATGTATGTCAAATAAAACGTATTCACCTTTAATGTCAAATATATTTTCCAAGCAGAGCTGGGGGGTCCGATATGAACAAAAGAAGGAAACCGCACAGTGATTCTGAAAAGTTTGGAAACAGTGAATGTAGGTTATGTGTCCCAGCAGTTCTTTTGATGTTTATACAATAAATGCCAGATCTCATAGAAACATCTGAGTTATCCTAGTTTAGAGAGATAGCAGACAAAAGACACTGATTCAGTTCATTGAAAGTAACACCCCTCCTCCTTGAGTTTAAGGATCAGAGCCAAACCTCAGTACTATCTAACAGTTCAGCAGTTTTGAAATGCAAAAACTTTCCTGCTTGCCAAATTGCTCACTTGGGAAAGCAAAGAAATCTCCCTTGCCAGTTTCCCAGCACTTATTTATTCTTGCATGTGATCAAGGAAGCAGAAGCAGCAGTTTGCAACTGTAACACCAGAGCAAAAGCTATTTCAAAAGGGTGTAGGAAAAGAATTCAAATTGCAGAAGTCAAAAGGGGATTATTCCAACGAGGAATATTTTTTTAACCCTAACATTATTTCTATTCTGTTTATTACGTTAGATTATTACATTTCATGCTCACACTAAAATTCTGTCCTTGAGAAAGTCCCCCTGAATATAGTGGGAACGACTTGAAAAATACTACAGTATTTATTACTCCACACACACCTGGAGCAAAAAAACTTGTACAAAAATCATAAAAGCACAACTGCAATCTTAGGCACATTTAAGAGGAAGCCCACTGACACCGAGGGTCTTTCTGCACTACACTGTTATGGTGCTATTATTCCACTTTCAACATTCTGTGGAATTCTGGGGTTTGTAGTTTACTGAGGCCCAAGAGCTCTCTGGCTGAGAATTCTAAAGGCCCCTCCCTAAATTGCAAACCCGGAGGATTCCATAGGCTGTTGAAAGTGGAATAATAGCGCTATAACAGTTTAGTGCGGAAAGGCCCCGACTGCTTCTAGGGAAATTTGTCCCAGCACCATCTGCATGTTATTTAGTGACTTAGGCCATTTCCGCACTAGCCGGTTATAGCGCGATGATTCCACTTTCAACCTCCTCTGGAATCCTGGGGTTTGCAGTTTCGGGAGGGGCCGGTCGGCCCCTCCCGAAACTGCAAACCCCAGGATTCCAGAGGAGGTTGAAAGTGGAATCATCGCGCTACAACAGGCTAGTGCGGAAATGGCCTTAGTTTAATTACTTGTCAAGGGGCTGAGTAGTGATTACACACAAAAGCACGTGATTCGGCTCCTTCTGAGTCTTCCAGTCCTCCCTCCCTCGTGACCTCGCTTTTCTCTTCCCTGCGATAAGCCCCCTTCCTCGTGCACCGTGACACCACCGCCTCCTTCCCCGCCTTAAGGTGAATCACAGTCAGCAGACCTCTCTCGGGTGGAGCGGCGGGGGGGAAGAGACACGCATGCGCACAGCGACAATCCCTCGGAAGGTGGACTCGTGTTTTTTTTCTTTTTTTCCCCGTACCACTGAGTTTGCGCAGCAACAGCATTTTTTTCCCTTCTCCAAATAAATAGGGGAGGGAGGGAGGAGGGGAGCCCGCGAGCCCCGACCGGTTCGCCACTGCGCAGGCGCGGTAGTTGGTTCGCCGCTCGGTCTGGTTATATAGGCGGCCGATCAGCTGATGCTCCCGCATTGCAGACGGCGCAGCCTGAGAGAAAGACGAGGAGTCACAATGCGGTGCTTCGCTTCCCTGGTTCTGCTTTGCTCGGTGGCTGCGGGTAAGGAAAAGCGGCGCCGCGCCTCGCCCTGCCTCTCGCCTTTGCTGCCCGAGGGCTTGGGCGGCGCCGGTTCCTCTGAAGGGAAAGAAAAGCGAGGCGGCCGGCGCTTGTAGGGATAGGCTTTTGGCAGGGCCCGGCCTCTCCCGCTGCCGCCTTCCAGCGGTATTGAGGTGGAGTAATTGGAGTAGAGGACGAGGCGAGGGAAGGAGGCGGCCAAGCCTGGGGTTGCCTCGCCCGCGGCGGAGTCGCGCCTCAGTGGCCTCTGGCAACTCTGGCACCGGGAGGAGGATGGAAACACATGCCGTTTCCGCACGAGGCTGTTATAGCGCGATGATTCCACTTTCAACCTCCTCTGGAATCCTGGGGTTTCCTCGTGCGGAAACGGCCACAGTCGGAATACGCGTCGTTTTTAGCCAAGACGTTTCAGAAGCCACAAAAGGCTTCCTTTTCCTCCACAGTCGCCCTCTTTCCCCCCCTCAACCCGCCCCTCTTCATTTTCCCCTCGTCCGTTTTCTGTCTCCTTTTGCTTTCCGGCCTGTACCTTATTTCCTCTTAATACTCCCCCAAATAGTGGTTATCGGGGTGTCTTCTTCACCCCCCCTCCGTCACGGGCCTCTGTGCCAAATCCCGGCCTTGCGCAGTCACGGCCTTGGCGACATGTTTGTTTACGAGGTGCGGGGCGTCGCCGGGCTGCCCCTTTCCGAGACCCTCGACAAAAGAGCTGCCTGCCCCCGGGTGTCATGGCTGCCGTCCGAATTCACGCCTTGGCTGCATTTCTTTCCTCCTCCTTTCAGTCCTACAAGAGCCTTAAAAAAATTAATTCCGCTTCTCTTTTTCATGGCCCCATAAATGGAAATAAATTCTTGGAAGGTCTTAAAAGAAACGTTGGTGGATCGATAAGAACAACACAAAATCTGCAGGCGGGCCCTTACTGTCATTAGGGACCAACAGTGAGTGAAACCGTGTTTGTGACAACTCAGCATCTGGTGCTGAGTGCAAGCTTACCAGACCAAAAAAAAAATAATGGACAGCTATTTTTGTTTTGTTTTTATTTGATTGCAGGAACTTAGAAGTATCCTATGCCATTGCTTCTCAGGCGGTCTGATGTGGGGGTCAGTATTTGGTTTCCAGTGACAGTAACTGGTGCTGTGTTTGCCCCCACTAGCTGCAGTTTCCTCTCCCTCCCTAGAAACTCTGGGAGGCACCTGATGGCTCAGTTCATAGGCTACCATTTTAAGTGGCAGTGCTGTACACCACTCCTCTTGGTGGAGTTACCATTTCTCGATCATGGTTGACAGGTCTGTCAGTGACCCTCGTCGCTTCCTTAAATCTATGTTTTCCTTTCTAAAATGTGACCCATATGTTCCTCTGCTTTATTATTTTGGATTTAATTCACAATATTCAGTCAGTGGGAAGAGACCAAAGAGACCACCTCCCCTGTTTCTTCATTGTAGATATAAAAACTCTGATTCTCCATATGTTAGCATCAAAGTGTAGTGCAAGCAGGAAGCAAGCGGTCTTGCTTGCACTGCAGAAATGCCTACAGAAAAGGCTTTCTTTAAACTGTGTTTGATAGGAGTTGCTGTATATATTATGGTAAGTGGGGACATAGACTGTGGCAGCTGATGGTTTGACAGGGAGTAGAGATCTTAGTTTATTTTGCTCCAGCCACGGGTTGCCAGTGGGTGTAAAGCTGTCCAACAAAAATGGTATATGGCGAGAGAGGGCCTTGTGGAACAAACAGCATAATTGCTAACAACTGTCAGTCATGCTGGGCCATAAATGTGTTTTCACAGTGTATTATGCAGTCATGGCTTATTGGTGAACCTGATGGAAATAGTAGAGGGCTTAAGTTGTGTGATATTCATCTATCCTTTGTTATTACTTTGCAAGTAATGCAGAGGTTGTATAAATGGCTCTAGGATAAAAAGCAGTAATTTGATTAATTCCTCTGATATAGAGATATCAAGGAACTTAATTATTGTGGAATATTTAAAAGTGTCAACAATCTTTATAAAATTCTTGCAGTTTTCTGATTCAAAAAAAGAGTTCCTTTTTACTGGAGTAGGGCAAATTGAGAATATGGTTACAGGTTTTAGACAAGTAAAACTACCATGTCTCTAGGTAGGGCATTTAGCTTGTATGTTGATGAGCAGTGTCTGAAAGCATTTTTTTTTAAAAGCATTGCAGAAACTTGTGGAAAGCTATGTTCTGAGTTACAAACTGGAACAGTTGCGTTATGTTGAAAATCATGAGATGACTTGTTCTTTGAAGGTCTGCATTCTTAACATAAATGTATAAGCACTTCATTTCAAAGAAGAGAAAATCCAAAATAATGTGATAGAAAGTAAGATTTGTGAGATTGTAACCATAGCGCATTGTGAAAATCTTTTAAAAGTTACCTTCATGAATATGATCCAGTAAGCAGATTCTTGGACTATTTGCAAATAATGCCCATCCTTGTTATTGGTACTGTAAGCTAACGAAGTCAAGGGTGAAAATGCTGTCTCTGGGTTTTTCTTGTGATAGATGCTAGCATAGGGTCTTCAGACATCAAGTTAAATTGCTTTGCTTGAATTTACCTTGGGAATCCTGCTTCTGTCTTGGAAAATGAAGTGTCTCTTAAGTCCAGAAATGAGAGGTGGTGCAGAACTCAGAAAAAGGAAGCACTCTAAGGAGAAGCAACAGAAGGCATGCTTTTAGCTAAACATTCTGGATGAAGGAGAAGCAATAGAAGGCATGCTTTTAGCTAAACGTTCTGGATGAAGTAAACCCAGCTTTGTTACTTCAAACTATAAATAAACCATTTTACTGATCCCTTGGTTCTTTAAGTCTTGCTCCTAGAAGCAGCCACCAAATCTGAGGTTGTTCTGAAGTTAGAGGTAGCCTTAGCTTGGTGACTCCTTAAAATAGCATCTTCCTCATACGTTTTTAAGCAAACAACCTATTAGATTAGCTGAATGTCACCTAGTGTAAAACAAATGTAGTGCGCCCTCCTCATCTGTGAACTCCACATGTGTAAATTTGTATTTGCGCTGAGCATTGCATCCCTATACTTAAAATGGCAGTGATGTGCATGCGAACATACATCATTACCATCGAGAATAATGGGATGTGAACATTCATGAATCCTATTATTTGTAGGGGTTCCTGGAACAGAACCCTCATATATACAGAGGGCCCACTGTACATTGTACTGGCTTTTGATCAAATAGACTTCTATATAATGACATTCTGCAATATGCATGTGAGAGTAAGGGTTCTATATAAGCAGGATTTGTCATACAGGTTTACTTCTATGTATGCAAAGAAGCTAGTTTTATTGTAAAAAGTAGAAGACAATGAATATGATTTCCACAACACATACCTGAGATTCTGTATTAATGCCACTCCATAGTGTTTCTCTGGTGAAATTCCTAGCTGATTAGATTAGTTATTAAATAACTGATTCTGTGCAAATAACACACAGATTGGAATATACCAGTATCTTTTCTTGCACTTGCTTCCTGTATTGTCTGAAACCAGGGCAGACATATGGCTGGGGGCAGCTCATATCTACAGAACTGGTTGAGGTGGAGGGCAGTATCAGTGGGGTGGGGGAAATGCCTCAGCTGTTACCTTTTGTCTTCTAGTTACCCACACAACATTTAACCATTAGCAGTGTTTGGTATGAGAATAAATTTAAGGAGACTTGCCTACTTTGGTTTAGAAGAACTTCATGTTGTCACACTCAGTTCTGTATTGTGCTTGTCGAAAAGGTATCTGATCTGTGTTTCCCACGCCAGCTGCACTATGTAACCGAAGCTTGGCTGCACCAGAAGCCAAAGACAGGTGATGATATGCAGTCTGTGCAGTGAAATCTGCATAATT
This sequence comes from Ctenosaura bakeri, assembly GCA_948474755.1. Classification (NCBI taxonomy): domain Eukaryota; kingdom Metazoa; phylum Chordata; class Lepidosauria; order Squamata; family Iguanidae; genus Ctenosaura; species Ctenosaura bakeri. The sequence goes on from CAOLHI010001515.1 coordinate 337,016, forward strand.
AAATTGCTTTATGCAAAGTGAGTAGACGGACACAAGAACAAATAAGCCAAACCTGGCAGTACAAGGAGATTTGTAGGAAGGAATAGTATCTTTATGTGGAAGAGGACGGGTCTTTAGCAGAAAGTGAAGAATAAATGCCTCCTGTATCTAACTTCAGAAAGTGAGCAGTAAAAATTCATGCATTTCTTCTTACCTTTTCTAATATACTCTGCTCCACCTCTCCCTGTTTTTTTGCACATGCCCAGAAGACATCTATGAGATTAATTCTGCCAGGAGCATGCTGCCAGATCTCCAGGAGGCATTCTGAGCATGAGCAAATGACATACGGGATTTAGGACTAGAAAAAATGTGTTACAGCTAGAGAGGAGGAGGAATAAAGAAGAGTGTTGCAGAGGATGGTAATTGATCACTTAAAGCAGATTATATAATCTTGTGTTCTGGGGATTTGGGGAATGTGGAAACCCACAGCTCTTCCATTTCAGTTGTCCCTGTATTGGTTGGACTCCTGTTAATACCTTCACAATTTTACTGACCCAGTTTAAATTTTCTTGTTACAACTTAATAGTATCTCTGCCAGGATAGGGCTACCCTGTCACCTCCCTACTGGAAGTGCAATGCTTTTGTCACATTGCTCGTTTCAATACTAATCTGCTGTTTGTGCAACTGATTGGACTTGGTATGTGTTATATCATCTGAAGATCTTTTGTTGTCACCATGGAAGTAGCATTCTTCACATGCCTTTTGGTTAGTACTTTGGCAGAATTAGAAGGACTGGAGTCAAGAGAAAGGAGCAGCTTGCTACTTTTAATCACACTTTGGGGATGCAGGGCTGACATGTTGTAACATTAGAGCTGTGCCTGACACTATGAAAACATTAGGGATTCTAAAGTGAAAAATGCTGTCAGTCTGGCCTGGGACACTGTTCACTGGCTGCTGAAATATGGACAGTTAAGTACTTGACTTTTGTCAAAAGTTTGATAACACTGGCGATTTTTAGTAGGGAAATTCCTTTGTTCTGTAGGAATCAAGTTGCTGGCACAAGCCATTTTGAGTTTTCTGGTAACTTTTCTGTCGCTTTCACCCATTCCTTAACTGTATTGGATTGTGGGACCTACCAAATCAAAAACAGCTACATAGAAACTAATTTGTCCTTTGTGTGGCAGAAGATTTTGTATCCTGAGTAAGCTCCTTGGTTCATATCCTGTTCTTGCTGTTTGATTCACACTATAGCAGGTGGAAGAACAATGCTAACCAGCACATAACGCAGGAATAGACCTTTCAGTTTCCAGTCCTCACATATAAAACTTTGGCTCCATTGACTGTCCTAGTTTTACTTGGGAGTATTATCTGGACTTAAGATCAGGGCTTGAACTGGCAAGTAAAAGCTGATACAAAAATGTATGCATAAGCTCTGTGTTCTTAGACAAACATACTTATTTATAACTGTAATCTTAATTCATGTTTCAGTTTTGTTCTAGTCAGTAATTATATATTATGTATTTAAACATCTGGAAGCTTATCTGAAAGTAGATGAAAGTAAACACCTCAGTATCAACCTCTAGAGGGTGCTTCTAGCCTTAGCTAAAAAGTATCCAGGTTTTCCCAATTTCATCTGTATTTAGTCAAAGATAGCTTGTGTAATAATTGGCATTATAGAATTAAAGCGAACTTTATGCGTAGTGTACAGAATTACTGATAATTCATATTTACAGTATATTATAGAAATATTCCCCCATAATGAATACATCTTTATTTGAATACCTTTGATTTGTTTTGGACTCTAGTCCTTTAGCACAGATGGACTTCTCCTTTGCTTATCTTAGCACCCCCATCTCCACTTTGGTTTTAAGTACCTTTGAATGAAATAATTTTCTACATCTGTTGTCTTGTTTGCTTTGCCTGCTATTTCAGGTTTTAACTGATCTTTGCCACTGTATTATCCACATTGTAAAACATACAGAATTTGACTTCGGATATTAGAAAACTGCGTCTTCAGATTCAAAGTGTTGCAGGAAAAGGCTGCTTGATCCATTGATCTATATACGGTCATCTATCCGCCTTTGTGAGATTGACTTTCATGAATTTGATTATTTACAGAATATTTGCTGCTGTCTCTGCTTCCCTCACTCGCTCATACATGCAGGGGGATGGGAGAAGGGAAGGCATGCATGTGTGTTCTCTTGCTCACTCAGTGGCTTTGGTGGGGACAAGGGGAGTGGGAGGAGGGAAGGCATGTGCATATGTTGCCTCACTCACTGGCTCAGGTGGCAGACAAGGGGAAGGAGGAGGAGGAAAGATGTGAGTGGGCATTCCTTTGCTCACTCTCTGGTGTGGGCAAGTGCATAGGGGGAAGGGAAGAGGATGGGATGGGGGAGTGCAAGGAGGGAGGGTGTGCACATGCGGTTCCGGATCTAACAGATAATAAACAATTTAATACCCCTGATGTCCAAGTGCAGCCTCAGGCCATGCCTTGGTCTCTGGATCATAAACTTGAGCCAGGTTATAAGTAGATATAACTTTGCATTCAAGCACTTTTGAGGTGTGGTGGGGCATTTCTACTAGGCCTGGAATTTTCATCTGTTTTACAAGATGATCAGAACTCATCTTAGCCATGAACTAGGAAAGAATGCTAAGAATAGCACCCCACCAGCTGATCTTAGTTCTCAGTTATACAGTTACAGTTAATTAGATGGTTAACACCACTGGCATCATTTGCCTATTGATCTTAGTTGCTTGAGACCAAGAACATAAAACATAAAAAGGCCTTGCTGAATTTGATTGAGATTCTACCACGTTCACAATTTGTGTACAAAAGTAGCTAACTGGCTGCTTTTAGGAGACCAAAACTGAAATCAACAGGCACCCAGCATTGTTGTCTCCACATCATCTACTTAAAGTCATGATGTCTTGTAATACAGAAGCTACATTCCATCCTGGCTAATAAGAGCTATGTTAAATCAGATCAAGGGCCCATTTAATTCAGTATCCTCTTAGCAATAGTGACCAGTTAGATCCTTGTAGGAAAGGTCTGGGAAGAATTTAAATGAACAGGCTCTGATTTTGCATGTGCTAGAACTATGAGGCCAGAGCCATGTACAAAATAGGCAACTCAAGGATGTGGACATTGAACAAAGTGAATTTGTGCATAAGTGTGCTCCAGGAATTTGTTTAGTAGAACTAATGCTTGTACATTTCAATTCATTCACACATGTAGTCTGGTTTTCCCAAAGTTTTTTTTATCTTAAGTTTTAGCAACCTAATTTAAGAATGATGAAAATATTAGTTTTCACTCTTATATAGCCATTGGGAGTTGAAAATCCTTGCTGATCTATTCAAATAACCTAGAAACCTACCACTGGGTCTCAGTTTACCTTTTGCCCACCCATATTTTCGAGCAGTGCTTTTGGAATATAGTATTTTGAAGTGGGACATAACCTGTAATTTTGTGGCCCCATTTGTTTAAAAAATATACTGAATCCTGCCCCCCCCCCATACAATAGAAATAAAAGAATTATCAGGAGTTAATATTGAACAACCATAAATAAAATAATGGAGTAGGGAAAAGGTATGTAAGAACGGAATGTAATGATACCATCTGAGGAGGGAATGAACGTGTCTCTTAAAAGGGTCATACCTCTAAGGGGGTCATGCAAAGGTATGCTGTTGTTTACTCAGTGAAAAAGTTCCTTGTTGCACAGGAATTTGCTGAGACCCACAGTTTAAGAAAGACTGCTTTTAAGGCTGCAGCTGGAGAATATAATCTCTTGAAGCAAATTAGAATTGTCACATGCTATTTTATGAAGACTTGAAAATGTACAACACAAAGACAAAGCAGGAAATACAGTTGGCCCTCAACTTTCATGGGTTTAGTTTCTGTGGAATTGATTATTTCCAAGTTTGTAGTTGCTGTGTACCTAGCCACATAGTTAGTGGTGTAGGTAGTGATAGTACTGTATTGTAAAGATGGGGAGTGACTCCTGGGGGCCACTGGTTCTGCCTCCTCCTGCTGTTTCCCCAACTTTACTAGACCTCCATCGCCTCCACTGGTCTCCATGCCTTCCCCCTCCACCTCCTAGAATGGTGACCCTGAAGAAGACCTCTGCAGCACCCATGGCAAGGCTGGGCCAGCAGCAGTGGTTCATTCACCTCACTCTTCTCCTTTCTTCTGTGTCCTTTCCCACCAAGAGTCCTGTGCCTCTCTTTCCTGTCTTGGCACCATTATGCCTCCAGGCTTTCCTTCCTCTGCCTCCTTCCTGAAAACACTAAAGGAGATTTTTGCTGTAGCAGCACTGTCAGCACCCATCTCTGTGCTGTTGAGTGGCAAGGAGAAAGTGGAAGGGGAAGGCTTGAAGACTAATGGGGGCAGTGGAGGTCTGGCGGAGGCAGCCTCAGAGCAAGGTGGAGGCATTGTGGTGCCAAGGTGGGAAAGGGAGGTGTGGGTTGGTGCTGTTGGGGGAAAGGAGAGCCACTGCTACCAGTCTGGCCTACCTGCAGCTGCTGCAAAAATTTCCTTCAGTGTCTCCATCCTTATCTTCTTTTCCTTGAGAAGTACAGTGCCACTGAAGGAGATTTTTGCAGCAGCGGAGTCTGTAGCACACGTGTTTGGGGTCTAGCCATAATTGTTGCTTTTCCACTTTCATGGAACCCTGCACACTAACCCATGTGAAAGTTGAGAGCCAACTGTATATGCAAATATTGTTCTAGTAGACATGGAGGAATATGTTATATTTGTATTCATTTTTAGAAGCAAGTTTAATGAGCCTTCTAAATAAATGTAACGTTAATGGATAACAGTTGAATGCCTTAAGTCCTATTGATCTCAGTGCTGCAGTTTCAGCTTTAATTTTTTAAGTGCTCTAAATTTAGAGTCCAAAGGAAAAACTTCATTTGATGTGAAAGCTGGGACAGTACTGTGTATAGCAGAAATACAAGTTGACTTAAGATTATTTCACAGTGCCACTTATTAGTACCAAATGCATATTAACAAAACTGAATGTGCAGCTATTGAGGAAATCAGTTAATTTGGCTAGTGCTTTTAAAATGCAGTTATTAGAGAAAACAAAATGCTCTTGGATCCAGAATTGAAGATAATAGATCGAATAAATTTTTGTGTGGGCTGTATTGCAGACTATGGCCCTTTTCTCACGGGGTAATTAAATCTTCCCAGGTCGACCTCGAACGGGGGCCTTTTTCACCTTGGAGAGAACCAGGTCGCATTTAATTTTTTTGATTCTCACCTCAATCCGCATGGGGGAGCCACCATCCAGCATTCGCGCGCCCTTTTAAAAACCAGAAGAAATGTGGTTTTTTTCCTCCAATTCGCACTCGTCCTTTCATGAAAAAGCGACGGTGCATACTGATTCGTGCGGGGGATCAAGAGAGGGAGGGATTTAGGTGTGGCCAGCAGAAGCGACAAGACCGCCCCCAGTGCTTTCGAGTGCTGCTATCAAGGCTGAAATTAGCACCCCAGCAATGTTCGTCAGCAGCTCGTGCTCCATACACAAAACAGCAGAAAGCAAGCAGAAAGACAGAGGGGGGAAAATGCCTCCACGGCAGCTCCAAAGAAAGGTGCGGGATGGGGGGGGGTTTGTTGGAGGATGTAAGGGGACACGCGTGCGTACTGACGTCCATGATGACGCTCAGAGTGTTTCTTTTAAAAATTGAGCACAGCCAATCACTGCCAGACAGGACGGGGAAAGGACACCTATGGGAGTGGCCAGGGTAATATTGTGTGAATGAATTGATGCTGCCTAGTCTTTTCTCTATGGAGCCGTGAGAATGCTTCTAAAATTTCAGTCCGTGTTAGTGGGGATTAAGGGAAAACCCGCCTGGATCGTAGCGGCACGATTTCTGCACCCCGTGAGAAAAGGGCCATTGATAAGTAGATTGACTAACCAGCTGAAAACTTAAAGTGTTATGAGTCTTCCCCTCCTCCCCAGTAATTTGCACCTAAAGTATGAATTCTAATGTCATGAATAATATAATCATGGCTATCAGTACATGCATGCCCTAAGACCATTCCTTTGATCTCTAGCATTGTTTGAAGACTTGGCATTGGGATAGACAAATTAGTGTCTTCTAGATGTTTTGGCATATAGTTCTAGGTTGCCCATCCCTGCTGAAGCAGGAAAAGTATGGGTACACATGAGATCAATGTAAGCACAAAATCAGGGTTGATGGCTATGATCTACTGTTTGTTACACTTCCCTGGAATAATATAACATTTCATTTTCTGAAGTGATTCCCAAACTTGCATTTATCCTCTGTTAACAGCTATTTTTCAAGCCCTGTAGGAGTTACCTACTGGTTTATGAAGAATTTAATTTACCCCAAGGGCTGATATTTTGCCATATGCATTGCTCAAATTACTTTGTCGTGTGCAGGGGTGTGTATAATGTGACCTTAGAGTCACAAACATCCTGTAGTTATCTGCAGTTTTATTTTCATTATTCACAAAACTTCTTTGTAATGGCAATACCTTAGTTAGTGCTTGACAATCTCCCAGGTTGGGCTAATGCACTTGAAGCTCTTCTGTGTTAAAGAACTCTTTCTTTAAGTTTCAAGTGCTGATAACTTAAGTAACCTAGACATAGCAATGATATTGCAATGATTTAAATGTTGGAGGTGGGACTTAAACAGCATCAATTGGCTGCAGCAATACTATGGAAGAGTACTGTAACATCTCTGTAGAACTGCTCAAATTGGTGTGGAAAGTACAGTTGTTGCTTCCTATCACACATTTAAGTTGTAGTAACTTTCTTCAGGAGTATTTGTTTCATTGTAAATTTGAGTTTGTTTCATGTTGCAGTTGGAGGAAACCCAATTATCTATTTCCTAATTGGCTGATGGCAAGTGTTTATAGTAACTCCAGCTGTCTGTGTTCTAATAATCTGAACTGAGAAGATGTCAAACAAGTAAAACGTTCTAGATAGCTATAAATGTTTCTAGTTCAGAGTACTTTGACAGTTAAATGAACAATTTATTCAAGATTGCATTGATTGGCTTTAATATTCTCATTTCTCAGGTTTTGACAAACCTTATATACACATTAAGCTATTTGAAATGCTGAAAGTTCAAAATAACTGTTCAATTTGATTTTTTTTCTGGCAGCACTGTCAAGTCCCCTCCTGCTGCAGAAGGATTGCACAAAAGGTCCTGAGGTATGGTGTCGGAACTTGCAAACTGCATCTCACTGCAGAGCAATTAAACATTGTCGGCAGACTGTCTGGAACAAGCCCACAGTGGTAAGTTGTCTTAGAAGTTTATGTAATGCTCTCAGATTGCTCAGGTGTGATCTCCAGTAGTGTTATTTTATTGTGTCTCCCTTTGTAAAATAACTGCTTATTGGAAAGTTTCCAATTACAGACTAAGATTAAAAATTGGAACTGGTTTAAGGATTCCCCTTGTACCATCAAGAACAACCTCCGTTAAAGGCTGCCTTGCCTTTGTCTGGCTGCCTTCCTCATACCTCTGAGTCTTCATTGTCCATCCTATAAACCTCCAATGGTGCTGTTTTTTTTCTTCTGTACCATGTAGCTTAATCTGTGCATGTAACTTATTGCAGTTAACTGTGATGTATTTTTAGGGAAAAATCAAGCACTGCCATATTATTAAGAAATAATATTTTTAAAAAACTTTTTTTAAGTGGTCAAGAATGTTTTTTTTTCCCTCAGAAAAGTATCCCTTGTGATTTGTGTAAAGAAGTCGTAGCTGTAGCTGGAAAAGTCTTGAAGGACAATGCCACTGAGGTAAGATGGTGGTTTTCTGGAAGGTGCTCACTGTTTTCTAGCTTTTCTTGTCAGTTTTTCATCACCCTACCCTGTGGTGTAATGTTATAGTTCAGAAGGAAAGAAATTTTTGAAGCAGTTGTGATTTAATAATGGCCATTCTTCCTAATAAGGAGAGTTTTAAAGTTCTCCATTGCTGAAATGTAATGGTGATCCATGAAATAATTACTGAATCATTTCTGTGGATCAGTTGTTTTGTGTGTTTAGTAAGTAAAATTTCCAAACATTTTAAGCAGGAATAACAGAGTAAAACTTGAATAATCTTTGCCATTTCTGTTTGGGCAGAAACATGTTAAAATACATCATTTTTAGTTTTTATAATTTCTCTCAAGGTCTTAAAAAGGTTGTTAATTTATAAGATCTTTTTCAGTCCTGATCTCATTTGCTCAGTGTTCAAGATAATTTGTCCTTTTATATAAAATAACGTGTACATCCAAATTAGACTTAATCGTATCTGCTACAGTTACAGTGAATATAGTGAAAAGCAATGGGGATAAAAGACATCCTTGCCTTCTTTTTTGATAGAGTTCTAAGGATATGGAGTCATCATTTGTTTACTGCACCAGAGCCTTTGTTCTTTCATATGACCACTTTATCAAGGATACCATTTCTTGTTTTTGGTAATAATCCAAAAAATAAAGGCCAGTACTCTGTCAGAAGTTAAGTATATGCAGTGATATTAGTGAAAATGATTGTTTACTTTAGGTTTCATAATTAATATAACTAATTAATAGTGTCTAATTACTGTAAAATATTCTTGGGCAAATAGAATGATGGAATGATACGAATCCAAAAGAGAACTATCAGTATTTTACTTTAGAATTGCTTCTGTCTTTGTTTGTTGCCAACTTTATTTTAACACCATAAAACATGGTACTATATTGAGTCTAGGGGTGTGGAGTTAGATTGTCCAAAAAAGTTTTATAAAAGTATCATGGATATCTGTCAGTTTCTGGAGTTTTGACTGGTTTTAGTATCTTGGTAACTAAGTTGATATTTGGTTGTGATAGAGCTTTAATATTCACTTTCTACACTAGTAATTTTTATCTGTAGGGAATCCAAAAATTCAGTAATAACATTGTGATTTGTAATATCTGGGGTTATATTATGTCACATAAATTCCTGAAATTCTTCTGCAATATCTTTTGAAAGCATCAGTGATACACTTTTTTCATTTTCAAAGGAATAGTTGTGTTAATTTGTTTCAGTATGAAAAAGACGGGAGGAATATAGTAGCATTTTTAAGACTTATCCGATTCATTTTAGCACAAACCGTTTTGGATTAAATCCATTTCAGAACTGGACAAAACCATAAAGGAATCTAAAGTAAAGTCCACTGAAATCCATGAAAGCTCATGCTTATACAAATTAGTCTTAAAGGTGTCACTCGATCCCACTCGTAGTTCCTTTTTAGGTATCATTAAAGGTTTCTTCCCTGAACATAAAAATAAACAATTCTGTTCCGTTCTTAAGAAGGCTGCACTAATCTCCCTGTTTTCTGTCGTAGGAAGAAATATATGCTTACATGAATAAAGTCTGTGAGTTTCTTCCTGATCAAGGCCTTGTATCTCAGTGCAAGGATATGGTAGAAGCTTACTTGCCAAACATTCTGGATATGATCAAGGAGGAACTTGTAAGTAGGCCATTCATAATAAACTGAAGGAATACCGTATAAAGAAAAAACTGATTTTGTTAACTAGAATGAATTGGACAAGTTAAGCTGTTGCATCTTCTAACTTTTTTAGTCTGCTAGATTCTGTCCTCCCAACTATACTTTATAGCAATGACAAGGAGGATCAAGGTGGCTGGATTTGAAAATATTGGTTCACATTTGTGAATTTTGGAAAACCTGACAGATGCTTCCTCTACTGCTTAGAATGAGCGCTTTATTGTCTCTTAATCTTTAGGATAATCCTGAAGTTGTATGCAGTGCACTGACATTATGTCAGTCTCTTCAGAAGCACCTGGCAGAAATAAAACTGCAGAAGCAGCTTCAGTCTAACAAGATTCCTGAACTAGACTTCTCTGAACTGGTGTCTCCCTTCATGGCTAATGTGCCACTTCTCCTTTATCCCCAGGAGAAACCTAAGCAAGAATCTCAGGTGAGAATGTAGCATCTTAACTGCATCGAGATTATACAAGAAAGGGTTAATTTGCACAGAATACTCTTAACAGAATATTGTGCTAAGGAGTTAAATTATAATCATATATAAAATAGCATTATTTGGTCACATCATCACGGAAGATATCTGTTAGATGTGCTGTTCCGCTGCATTTGAAGACTGCTTAAAACTTTACACTGACTTATTAGCTTTTTGCTGTACAGTGGACTCTCCATTTAAATGACCTCTGGATTTGCGAATTTTAGTGATCGCAGAGTGTTGACTCCTGTACCTGAAATGGTGGCAACATGTGCATGGATGTCCACATGCACATTGCTGCCATTTAATAATATGGGACATGAGCGTTGACAATTTCTCCCAATTCACAGGGATCCTAGAATGGAACCCCCACACATACAGAAGTTCCACTGTGCTCAGAAGTGTTACAGTTCACACTATCTGTGTATAACCCATCACCATCATATGCTGGGAATTCTCTATTGGAGACCTTATGTTTAATAGGGGCTTGGATCTGATGGTGTCTGGGGCCTCTTCCAACTCCATGATTCTGTATTACTAAAACAGCCTTAGTCTCTTGGTGTGTTTAAACTAAGTAGTGTAAAATTAAAAACACTGAATGAGTCTAAACTTATAAATCATTCTTTTTAAGAAGCAGGTGGAAATTGTAGAGACCCTAAATTCAATATGAGATATCTCTAAAGTGAGAAAGTTGGTTGAGTGGATTTAGACCAAGGATGAGCACCACATCGGACTGCATGCTTATTTCTAACAAAATAAAAAATAAATAGCATCGCTTTAGTTCCCAGAAATTGGCCAAAATATAGGAGGGTTAAGGGGAGTCAAATTTCCACATTTTTATGGTGGCTTTGGTGTTAATTTTTTGTTTCTCTGTAAAAGGAGAGGGATCTTGCGGGGAGGGCATTCTTTGGGGCTGCAGAACAGAGCTTCAGGGACTTCATGTGGCCCATGAGGCATACTTTCTCCATCCCTGACAAGTTTGATGCTGAAGTACATCAGAGGTATTTAAAATAATTGAGTTATTTAAAAGGAATGAGGTGTCCTTATCTATCAGGAGAAAAGTTTTAACCAAAGGTTGCTTGAGGAAAAGCAGCATGTTGCTCTTCATATGTCTTGGACTTCAGTTCCCATTGTCCCTGCTAGCTAAGGATTATGTGTTTTGATAACCTGGGACATCTGGCAGGTACCCATTGCCTGTTTCTGCCTTGGAAGTCCAGGAAAAAGAATTCAGTTAAAGTTGAGAATATAGGATGAGTACTGATTCAGGAGCCTTTGCCCAAAACACAAAGTGTGTTTATTGAAGAATATGAAGGTGTGCCAGTATTTTGTATGTTGAAGTACAAGATTGTACATCACCTGTGTACCATACAAGGCATGTTTCATCTGCAGTCAAAGATAATAAGTAAAAAAAAAAAGTGTTGCCGTTGATATCTTTCGTTGTAAGGGTTGTATTGATCATGCCATACTTCAGCATTCTCCTTTTGTTGCCCTTTAGTTCTGATTAACGTAGGTTGGGAAAAATTCCTGGTACCTTAAGGATATAAATTGATGCAAAAAACTGTGCAGCTCCTCTTATCGTTGTGATGGCAAAGCAATAAACTGATAGTAGTGCAACTGAGCTAAATAAAGGGAGGAGGGAATAAGGACAAGTTCAGTGCTAAAACCATAATGAGAAGTAAAGGCTGCTTTGGAGTGAAAGAAGATAAAATTACCGTAAATGTCAGCTACCACAGTATTTTGTGAGGTTGGTTGATACCAAATTTATCTTTCTTACTGTAGTGGGCATCAATGCAATATGGCAACATGACTGTACTTCACTTCAGTTCTTTCCTCAAACCTTTCTTCATCCCGGTATTGTTGCCCAGGATTAAATTCATGAGCAGAATTTATCTTTGTGCTTTGGAATAACAGTGTTTCCTAGGTACCCAGGAGGCACCAGTTCCAACTGATCTTGGAAGCTAGGGTGGGTCAGCCCTGGTTAATACTTGGATGAGAGACTGCCATTGAATATGAGGTCCTGTAGAAGATATTTCAGAGGAGAGAACTGACAAAACCACCTCTAAGCGTACCTTGCCTAAGCAAACCCTATGGAATTCAAGGGGTTGCCATTAAGTCAACAGGTGACTTGAAGGCACATGCATATACACAACCACTGGAACAGAGGCTGTTCCTGCAATAGTATAAGAATAAAAGCGTTATTGATTAGAATATCAACTTCACTTTCACCATGGTATAAACAAGTCATTTGCTATGAGCAAATTTCATTAAAAATTCCTGCCAAAGATGAGTTGCTATCAGGCAGTGTTCTATGAAACATCGGTATTTTATCATAATAATTGTACTAAATATAGTCAGTTGAGAATATAGAATAAAGCTGTGTTCATTAGAAGGAGGTACAAAGATACTGCTTGCTTTTTCTTCCTTGCAGGGAAGTGGAGACGTATGTAAAGACTGTGTTCAGCTAATAACTGACATTCAGGAAGCTGTGAGAAGCAATGCAACATTTGTGAGTTCTCTAATTGACCATGCCATGGAGGAATGTGAACGCTTGGGCCCAGCCTTTGTTGATACGGTAATTGAATAGATTTGATTATTATCTTTGTCTGTGGAAATATATTGTACAGTAAGGGGGAAAAAGATTTGTTAGTGCTTAACTGCTGGTTTCTCAGTATTTGTAAATAAATTGCCGCTTTGTAAAATAGCAGTGAGGACCAAAGAATCTCCATTTCACAAGTAATTTTAAAGTAATGTTATAAGTTATATTGTAAAATATTTTGGAAGCCCAAGAACTTCAGTAGTCAGTGTCAGACTAGGATAAGATGCTCACTGGATAATGAATATGAATTACTGTGAATAGTCATTGTCTTTTAGCACAGTCATCCTGAAGACAGCTTTTTGAAGTGAAAACAGGAAATGGAACTATGAATAAACCTTGAACACTTTGGATGATAGGTTGGATGCTACCGTAACAAGGGTTATGAATTCAGAACGCAAACTGTAAAGGAGCATACTTGACTCCTCCTGAGTTTAGTGAAGAAGACACTGGTTTAAATGGTTGTACGGCTAGAGAGTAATACCCTTGGCATTTGGTACATCTCAAATCTTTTTCCTTCCTCTAATAGTGCAAGTCCTACGTCTCCCAGTATTCAGATTTGGCTATCCAGATGATGATGCATATGGTAAGATGGATACTAAATAACATTTGTTTGTCCTGTTCTGAATAGGTCCCTCTGATTTAGGATCAGAAAACATATAAGAAAACATATAAGAAGTGTCTTAAATTGAAATAATTGAATATTGGCAGTATACCTAAATATGTTTAATTGAATGCCAGAAATTTAGGACCAAGCTTAAGTTCCTTTTCCCAGAAGGTTTTGTTTTTTAAGGTTCATTTTCTTAAATACATATCCAACTACCTGTAAACACTTCTATTTGAGTCAATGTTTAGATGACAGGTGTTGGAGTTCCCTCTGGTGGCAAGAACAAATTGTACTCATTACACCATCTATATGATACATTAATAGCACAGAGTCCTCTGTCTTTTTCTACACTAGCATTTTTCATACTGCTTTCAGTGGTTCATATTAGGAATGAATTAATTAATTACTAAATACCTAGTTTAAACACAATAAGATAAGATCAGTGTGTCTTTCTGTTTGGACCCACGCAAGACTTAATACTTGTGAGATCTCCTGTGCACCATAGAGCTGCTTGATTGTTTTCCTGTTGTTAACTATCTTGTCTTCCTTTCTCTCCATTCTGTCAACAGCAGGAACAGGTATGTGAGAAGCTTGCTTGTAGTAGTGCCTTGCTTTTCCCCCCTCACCTGAAAGGCTGTGATTTAAACTCTTTCTAACTTAGTTGGTAGATGTTATGTGACTCAGTTCAGCTTTGACAGATTCAAGGAACATTTAGTAGCTTTGGAAAGGATTATTTCCAAATGCTGTTTGAAATTTTATCTTCACTGATATGTATCAAAATTACCTTCTCATTTTGGAAATGTCTCACTTTGAAACTCAGTGAATTAAAATTAACTCACAGAGGGCCCTATGAAATCTGTGCATTCTGCCTTATAGAGTAACATAGTGAGGAGCGCTTTTGACATGCCCAGAACATAACTATGGAAAATCAGCAGCTGCTCCCAGTAGACATTCTTGAAGACCTTGCGCCTGTCATGGTTTAGTTGGCAATAAATGTTGCATGTGTTCAGTGCTGGCTCTAGTATTATCTGTGGCTCTTGTATTACCCATTAATGAAAAACAGATAAGGTGGTGTGGAATGTGGAGTGGAAAACTTTTTCTATTCTAACTAAATGGCACTAAACTTTCTGACATAACAGCTGTTGCATGAGGATGCCATGGGAAGCTGCTTTAACAGTATTGAAGATACATGCCATATGAATGGGATGGCTTTGTACACAACGAAAAATGCATGTTGTTATCTTAATGTTACATTGTAATGGAAGAAAATAATGAGTCTTCTAGAAAGAGAGGAAGGAATTGCTGGATTCCTCCACTTCTTATAAGGATGTATCTGGAAACACTCATACTTTTATGTTGTACTTTTCTAAGAAAGGTCAGGTGGGGCAGTTGATTTCATGTAGCACTCGTCATGGAAGTTGCAGTAGCGTTTTGTAAATGCATGCTTTTATAACTGCTCAGAGCTGTGGACTGTTCTATATCTGCTGTCATAAGTCAGTTCAGGCAGCAAAAATAAGCAATGGCTCACTGTAATGAGAAGAAGCTGCTGTGATCCTTGTGATCTTTGCATGCACCTCCCTTGTGTCTTTTCTTCTGGTCACTTCATCTCAACTCCTTGTTTTGTTTGAATCTGACAAAAGGGTAGTTAATCTTAGCAATGATTTGTTCAGCAAGCTGTGAATTTTGACGGTAGTTTGTTGCAGAACACTATAGTCCTTAATTGCTGCTTACTGTTGGGTCATAAAGTGAAAATCCACATAGCCAAAAACTAAATGGAAAGTATCCAGTCATATGAGTTGCTAAGGGGGAGGCAGTACACAAGCCCAAAGCTTTCTGCAGTTCATTTCTATAATGTGGTTTTATAGAATAAATGAGGTTTTTTTTTTATGATGTGGCAGCAAGCTCACTATCTCTTGAGTAACATTCAGCTTGCCCTGAGCAAGAAGAAAATTGGATGTGTGTATTTAATACTGTAAAAGCTTGGAAGGCATGCACAAATGTCTTAAGAATCTCCAATTCAATGTCTAGTAATTTAATAATGGACAAGGCCTATTCCAAGCTCACTAGACCCATTCTGTTTCAAATGGGAAGCTGCTTGTATAGTTTTCCCACTTCTGCAAAATTTACTGAACTCAAGGCAGTTACTGTTAGTTAAGGAGATATCTTTAAATTTAAGTTTCAGAGTGGCTTCATGATACATAAAGTGTGTGGAATATGTTTAAATGATTAATGTAACAAGCATAGCTGCAAAGGAGTAGGGAGTTGTTAGGTAGGCAGTGAAGTACTTGTGAAGGTTTAGAGGATTTAAAATGAAATCAGTAATTGAGATAAGCATTTTTTAAAAAACAAAATCCAGTAGTTAAGAAAGTTAAGCAAGGTGTAAACTCTGCCAAAAGCGATGGAACTCCTTTAGAACATGCATGATATTTTCCTTTTCAGTCAAAAAAGATTTTCAAATTAAACCACAATTGCAAATATCTATTTGGCTCAGATGGTATTTTTATTTTATTGTACAACTGTAAACTTGAGGGCTGTTCTTGAACTGTTTAATGTGAACTGCTAATTGCAATATGTTCTTTCAAGTTGACTGAGTTGCTGTGACTTATGGCAACCTTATCATAGAGTTTTCTTAAGTTTGGCATCAGGAAAAGTTTGCCATTGCCTCTCTGCTAGAAACTGTTTCTATGCCATCTGTAACAGGGCATGAAATGGTACAGGCCTCCCTTGCTTTTTGTCAGCTCTTTTGTTTTCGATATTTCACTGTTTTCAGCACTTGCAGATTACAGACATATTCCATTAGTTTGATGAGGGCTTTGCTCTTTCATGCATTCTTCTTGCCTACAGAGGCTCACTGGAACTACTCCAGGCTTCGCTTATGTAAAGAGCAGACTTCTTGTCAAATTAATTGAAATTGTCTGTAATTTGCAAACATCTAAACATCTGATTTTTCTTTGTTCTTATCTACAAAGGCTCACTTAGAACTGTCACACGTGCATGTATGTGCTACTTGCAAAATGAACAGAGGGGGAAAGGAACCTAGCTGACTGACTTTGCAAGCAGGATGTATGCATGTGGTCCATCCTGAGTGAGCCCCTGCAATTCCTGCATGTTTCCTACATAGCTTCCACTTTTTTACTAATTCGCTTTCTGACAGCGCCCCGTTCCCTAATCTGTCCAACAGTCTGAGCCTCTATCTAGAGGGGGGTGGACCAAGCAAAACTCTTCTTAGATTCTGTAGCAGTGTGGTTTGCTGGAACACTAAATACAGTGGACACTCTTGCTGCAGGGGTTCCATTCCAGGAACCCCTGTGAAGAGGGAAAAAATGTGAGTTCTTATGTCTCAGATAATCAAATGGTGGCAAAGTGTGTATGGATGCTTCATTACATCTGTGTTCACATTGCTGCTATTTTAGGTAAGTTAATTGGAAGTTGCAGATGTGAAGGCTGCCAGTAGAGAGAGTTCATTGTATTTATTTCAATAGCAGCCAGAAGAGTTCTATGTGCACTGGTATGCATTATGGTTCTAAAATATGTAACATTGGGGTGGGATCCCCTAGTTGCTATTGTTAAATTTTAAGTGTTTAGTTTTACTATGCACTAGAATTGTCAGAAGTAATTAATTTACTGGGCAAACTCAAGCTGAAAACATAGCATTGTCTGAACTGTCTTGTAGCATTTTGGTTCCTTTCATATTTATGTAACCTAATGAGATGCTTGCAGGTAGAGGTGTCCTTATTGCAATCTTCAGGAAATAATTTGTGTAACTCTTCTGTATGTCCCCAGCAACCACAGGTTATTTGTCAGATGGTTGGATTCTGTTCATCTGTGAAATCTGTGCCTCTCCAAACTCTGGTACCTGCAAAAACTATTTCTCCCGTCAAGTTAGAACCAGTTGAGGTATGTCTTGGTGTTCGGCATATACTACTGGGTCATGAGAATTTAAATTATGAAGGATTGTGATTATGTTGTTATAGGGGGTGGTTCTGTTAGCTTTTTCATGAGTCTGAGTAAAATTTGGGCAACTATTAACAGATTAATATACGGTCAACCCTCCACATTGGCTAGTTTCACTTTTGTGGATTTGATTATTCATGGATTATTTGCTGTCACCTCTGCTGCCTCCCTGTGACATTTTTAACAGGGACTGCAAGCCTCGTGAGACAGAGAAACTGCGAAAGAGGATAGTAAATCCCTATTAAAAATAGTGTGGGGCAGCAGTGGAGGTGGCAGTAAGCCCCACCAGCCAGCCACTTCTGCCTTTGTGAAGAAACCCTATGCCTCAAAGGAATCCACGGTGGGTTGAACGTGGTGGTCATACTTTTTTGTATGTTATGTATATTTTGGGAGGGCCTAGAGTTTTTCATGTTTTTTTCACTTTCACGGGGGTCCTGTGCCTCTAACCCTAGCGAATATGGAGGGATGACTGTAGTTTCTTTAGTTTATGTTCAGCATCAGTGCTACTGAAATCTCTTACCAAGATAATTAACAGTCGAGAAACTAATTGAAGGGAACTTGTAGTTGAAGCCTACATGATGAAACTGTATCTCCATGTAGCTCTTGATCTAAATGCTCACATTTGATGGCTCTTTATATTTGTGAGTTATGGAATGTAACTACCTAATTGAAAAATAGGAATTCTATGCTATCGTTCTGCCTTTTTAAAGTAAAAAGATATACTAATCCACTGATGATAGACTACAAGATTTGCATGCTGCAGGTCTCAGGTTCTGTTGCTGATTTCTGTAGTTTAAAGGACTAAGCAGTGGATGGTGGGAAGGTCCTATGTCTCAAATATCAGAGTTTCTGCCATTCTGAATAAAATCTTGGTTTAATGGGCAAATAATCTGGTAGCTTCTTATGAAACCGGAGGCTGGTGTCTTCTGAAATATCAAGAATAAATGTTAAATGTTAAACTTACTTGATGTTTAATGTGTAGTACTGTTTTAATCCCCTAATTAATTCCAAGGAATTGGTTCTGTCTCTCTTTTCTCCTCTGAACATAAGCAGTGGCTGCCAGATGGTTAAAATGTGCACTGTCTGTTGCTGTCCTCCTGTTCTCCCATGTATGTTTTAGATTCTTTGGATTCATGCTACAGGGTGTAGCTAAACAAATCTTTGTGCATATGATCATAAACCAACAGTTTATCTCCCTGTGCATAAAATTTTGTAGTGTAGGATGGAAGCATATGATTCTAAATTGAGTCACATTTCTTCAAGTATGAGGATGTACAGTGTGACAACTTAGTCAAAGGGCTAGTCTTTAGGAACAGTGGTATCTTGATTACAGTGTTTGGCCTCAAACGTCTATGATGTTTAAGTGGGTCATAGATTCTCTTCTCACTGTGCAGACTTCAACCTTAAGGCAGATCTTGAAAATAACACACAAAAAAACTATTTTTTAGAGAGAAGTAGCATAACTATAATATTAAGTTTAAATAAAGGCAGTTTAAAATGTATGTGTTGCCAACAGTGGAAAAGTGGAAAAACCATTCAAAAGTGGAGTGGGACTTAAGTAATATTGCATTTTGTGTTTAATCAATGATCACTTGTTAGATGCTGATAAATCTTTTTTTTAAAAAAATTCTATATAGACTAGCCTGAGTCAAAGAGAATCTTTCTCTCTGTGTGATGTATGCACAATTATGGTGGAAGAGGTGACCAGTCTTCTGGAAAGCAACAAATCAGAGGTCTGTATTCTGTTTTCACATACATGACTATTAAATGGGGATGCTAAAAATGCTTCACAGTTACCCAAATTGCCTGAATACATAGGTTGTTGTGGGTTTTCCGGGCTTTGAGGCCATGTTCTGTTAGTATTATTTCCTGACATTTCACCTGCATCTATGGCTGGCATCTTCAGAGGATCTGAATACAGTTTGCTGTCCAGGAAATGTACCCTCTGAAGTCGTTATAATGAAGAGGTATTAGTTTTATCTTAATCCTAACTTCTCCTAGGTTTACTGGCTTATATGAGTATAGTACTGACGTGAAGTCTGAGGTCTCCTGACTGCTCATATGTCAGCAGTGGGAACACACTGAAAGCTAGGAAGCCATTCGCAAAGCCTTGATGCTGTGAAGGCCACAGTACTGCCAGTCCATGACTTGAAGTGACTCTTATATGGCAGAAGCTTTTTGGATGATTTGGAAGCAGAGCAAAACAATGTTTCAGTGCAGAGCCTACCCTAAAGACTTTGGGGGCTGAAATGTATTGTGGGGAGCAGCAGTGGTTGGGAAAAAAATGTAGAAAGCTTTCACAGTTCTTTGATACTGTCTTATATCTTACTGTTTGTTTTGTAGATTTTCTGGGGGATTTGTGATAGGTGGGCATTGAAAGTTAGCAGTAATAACTTAACATCTTGTGTACTCTCCACATTAGGAAGAGATAGTATATGGAATGGAGAAAGTCTGTTCTATACTACCTGAAGAACTCCGGGACGAGTGCAAGGACTTTGTGGAAATATATGGGAAGTCTCTTGTTGACATGCTTTTGGAAGCAACTGATCCTAAAACTGTGTGTGTGATGCTCAAATGCTGTACAAACAAGGCTTTGCCTGCTGGTAAGAACTTGAATAAACCAGTGCTGTGTAGTATGTGCTCCTGCATGCTAATTTACTCATGATTATTTTTTTTAACTTGTTGCATTTTTAGTTTTTTTGATGGCTATAGGAAGGCACTCTAAACTTAACTTTTACTTTGTGTATTGTCAGCAAAACTTGTTCCAGTGCAGTCACAGGTTGGGAATCTCTGTGATGTGTGCAAGATGGTTGTTGCTTATGCAGATAAAGAATTGGCAAAGAATGCTACTACTGCTGAGATTGAAGGTTTTCTGGAAAGAGTTTGCCACTACATGCCTGAATCTGTTAGTGACCAGGTACAATAGTTGATATAAATATAAAAACTGAAATACAGTACATGCTGAAGCTGAAATGTCATGTATGACAGTTGGGCTCTGCCTTTACTTCTGCTTAGTCTTCTGCCGCAGGCTGTCCTGTTTGTACACTGGCAGATTTTGAAGCAAGGGAGGGTGTCAAAGAAACAAATCCCTCTAAAGTGAAGTCTCCAATATTCTTCTCTTTTTCATCTCCCTACTATATTGAGAGCTAGTGTAGGGTAGTGGTTTGAGTGCTGGATTACTACCCCAGAGACCAGGGTTTGATTCCCTGCTCAGCCATGGTAACCCACTCAAACCACTACACCATGCTGGCTCTCAAGAGCTACTGGACCTCAAACAAACATGGTTTGTGTCTGTGGTAAAATCTCTTTACCTTCACAGTATTCTGCAGACAAGGTTTAAAAGTATTAGCATTTTTTTCATGATTATTGTACTCAAACATGAGTAATACTTTTTGAGTGTTAGGATTTTAAATGTTTCAGATCTAGTTTACTGCAGTTGTAAGTTTGCTACTACTATAAATTTGAAAATTATTTCTCAGCCATATCCAGTAATTAGTTCTGTTTTGCCTTAGGACTCAAATTTCTTTAGGAATTTTAAATCATAAATGTAGAATGGAAAAAGGCTGCCATCTACAATATTTGGTCTAAATTTCTTCCTTAGTCCCAACTTGAGTAGACTTCATCGAATCAACTTACATAGTGTTGAATTATAAAACTTATGTTCCCATTGATTTGGTGGACCTAATTATAATTTGGACTAACATTGGATTTAGGCTTTTGGGGCTCTTCCATAGGTTGTGCACCCTTGCCATACAGGCATAAAACAATCTCAGTTCCACTAAAACACATTCTAACAGGCTTGGGTGAAGTTCTTTTGAGGCCTTCAAGATTTATAAGCTATGTGTGCAGATGAACTTCCACTGATTTCTAAACCTCTGTATAACTGCACTGTTTTGAGGGTTAAAGCAGCATATACTTCTTAATTTGTACTGCTTTGTAACAACTTATGTGTTGTGCTATGGTACAAGTAACAAGTGCAGCCAGTTTGCACTTGATACCACTCTTAGGAGGCGAATGGAGTAGGCAACCCAGCACTCTGCAGATATTTTGGACCATCATTCTCATAATCCTTGAACCCTAGCCATGCTTATGTATTTAGGATAGTTGCTTTCCAAAGTATCTTGAAGGTCACCAGGTTGTCTACCACTTGCTAAAAATATTCCATCAAAATGAATGGGACATGAATGCCTCTCATTTCAGCTAGCTTACTCCTACTGCAGGAAGTAGTTGTGGATCTGTAATGTGTGTGTTGTATTCAAGTTCCATGATCAGTTTTCTCATTGTTTTTTTTAAAGTGTGTACAGTTTGTGGAACAATATGAACCAATAGTTGTGCAGCTCTTGGCAGAAATGATGGACCCAGCTTTTGTGTGTAGTGTAAGTACTGCATCTAGAATGGCTATCCTTAAAAACATTTCAGTGTTGTTTCCATTATTACATACAGCAAAACTAGTATGTTTTTGGAGATCTGACATCTGAGGTTGAGATTTTTTTATGGTCTGTCACTGGCAAGTGAAAACATAGCACTATGGCACTTCATCTTAAAATTAAATGTGATTTTTCTCTGTTTTTCTAATCAGGTGGGGATTCACATGGTTTTGTGTTCTGAAATTCTAACTCAATAGCATCTTCAAACAAGATGGAATTGTTAAGTTAGTTTGACCAATGAACACAGATAGGGGGTTTTTCTTTGGTTTTGGTGCGGGTTTTTTGTGTAGGGGTTGGGGGAGATACTTCTCTTGACCCTTATGCAAATGATAAGGGCTGAATCCACATTTTTATTAGAACGAGCTAGTAACTGCTACTGTTGTCCCCTCTCATGTTACAGAAACTTGGAGTTTGTGAAAAATCCACACAGCCTCTTTTGGGGTCAGAGTTATGTGTCCGTGGACCTGGCTATTGGTGTAAAAACATGGAAACAGCATTGGAGTGCAACGTAAGTAAATGAGATTTCTTTGTATTTATGAACAGTTGTGTACCTCCTTTAGATCAGCAGTACAGAAATAATTTGTGTGAAACACTTAGGGCTTTCATAACAGTTACTGAAGATTCATTATCCTTCAGTGTGCATGCCCTGCAGGTGTGATATGTGGTTTCATATTGACCCTGCATCACATAGAGTATCCATCTTTGATTATTTGGCATGCTTGTACTAACTCTGAGTATCGTTGTTTCCCTGAATCCCGTCTTCTCTGTCACCTGCTTATCGCAAGTAATAAATGTTAGAATGACTAAAAGAAATAAATGACCTCAGGAGAAAATGGACTTTTTTCCTCTTGTGGTAGGAGTCGGCTTTTTGTTAGTGGTTGTCAGAATGTAGTAAAGAAAAGACTGACAATGACTGCTGTTGATCACTCGTTGTTTCTGGTGTTTGTTTTGCCCTGTAAATTGAGGAACAAATACAAAATGTTCTCTAGTCATTTTGTTTGAGCTGCTTGTAAAGGAACAGAGTTCACTATTTCTTGTCCTTCCTCTCTAGGCTGTTGAACACTGCAAGCATCATGTCTGGAACTAGAAGAAATATCTACTTTAGCCAACTTTCTTTTTCATTCTTGAAGAAACAAGAGGCAAGGGTTAGGCTAACAAGAACTGAATCTTGATGTCCTGCTCTCCTCACAGCTGCACCACCCTCAAACACAAGCTTATTTTTATGAATTGTTTGGTAGCCATGCTGCTACTCTGGAAGGGATCCACACTGTTGACTTAATAATATTTCTGATTTTAGTTCTAGTTCCTTATGGCTCATAAGAATGTGAGAAATCATCAATGTTGGTCAATTGGCCTTAGTGCCTCTGAAAAGTAATGCTTATATAAGTAAACTAAGGACACGACTGCTGTCTAGATTTTAAATTTAGTGACTAATTTTTCAAGACGCTCTGGTTGGTGATTTAATTTGGTATAACGTGTGTCTGTGAATATTGTTCATTAAAACAGATATTGAAATAATGACCACTTGTGAACCTTAATTGATAGCTTCCCTTAATTTTTTTTTAAACTAAGAGAGATTAAAATGAAGAATTTGACATAGTGGCATAAACACAGGAGTACCTTTCCTTCCATGGGAGTATTCTGAAGAAATGGCACAAATACGCCTATTGTGCTGACATGATTAAGGCTATAGGTTCTGAGGCTGCCATTGAATTTGTTACCATGTGGCCACACAAAATTTCTCATTCTCCTGAACTTAGTGGCTGATGGTCTGTGTAGCAAAAATTTGATTCAGGGCTGTGTATGGTACCTGCTACTATGAGTGTGCTATAGCAAGCTTTGGACACTGAGTCCCATTCTTTTTAAACTACTTGAGTAGCTTTGTTAAAGAACAAAAGAGTAAATTACCGTAATTAAAACTGGAAAATCAAGTCGGCATAATCTAGCTGAAATCTGCAAGTCTGTGACTCTTTCCTTGCCAGGGATATATCACATGATTTGCCATATCTTTTGGGAAGAGTTTCTATAAAAGTAGAAGCTTGGAAAAAGCAGTGATGATAATGTGGTTATAAAAAGTCACACTTCCCCAGTTAGATTTGAGAACAGATGGGCTCTGGTATTTTACAGTACCAACAGTTAAATCTTAGCATTTGTCCTTCTTCAGTGCTACGCTGTAAGATGCCAGAGTCTGGCTTGTTCTATAAATTGCAACTATTTAGCATGATTAGGAATTATTACGGCTAGCTCTAGAGGTAAGTTGGAATGCTTAGGAGCAGCATGTCATGTGCTAATAGTATGAAGCTTGACACTTGCTTGGAAAGAGTTCTGTATGTGTTGGAAGTGTTAGCTCTGTGGCCCACAGTGTATAGAGGCAATGCCACTGATAACACATTGTCAGGTTAGGAGACTGTGCCATTTACTATGTCCATTACTGACTGATATATTTTAACATTTTTCCCAAACTTCCAGCAGATACACAGACTTCAAAATTGTATAACAGTAGATGGTGAATGGATGAAAGGTCTTCTTCCCTACAACTTGTCTGAACAAGTTGTTCAAAACAATGAAAACTAATAAAAGCATGAAGAGGTTAACTATTTCTGTATAATAAAGCTAGAAACAGAGACCTCTGAAAATCTAGTGTGCTTAGTAAATCTAAAGTTGAAGAATTGGGGGAAGGGAACTCACTCTAGTGACAGCAAACTCAAGATTGGTGCAAGTAAGCTACAATCATAATTTCCATGCATCTTCATTGCATACATCCTAGATGCACTTGAGGGCATTGAGTTGATTCCATCAATTTGATTTTTTTTAAAAAATGTCTGCTACTTGGCTGTAGGTAAGCTCTTGCTGCTTGGAAATGAACATATGATATGAAGCAGCTGCTACATTTCCTTCTCACCTTACTGCAGATGTTAACAGTGGCGTCTGCTAAATCTCCTGCACTGATACGGGGTGAACATTTGCCTCTCTTTAGCCATGGCCTCTTTTTCTGTAGAGGTTGTCAGACATTTGATGTTGGACTGTGCAGTAAGGGTGGACTTCTCAAATTAGGTGCCATTCTTTGTTTTGGCTAAAAAACAACCCATCCTTTATGCAGAGCTCGGTTTCCTGCTTGTAGGAAATAATTCTACAGTCTTTTGGGCAAGGCTTCTAATTGAGATCTTCCAGGGTTTTTCTTTGTATACTAGCATACTAAATGTAGTGTTCTTATGACATAAAAACTTCTATCCATCAGGTATGTACTAGTGAATAAGCAATGGATTTAACCAACCACTTTGATTTTTTTTTGTCTGTGTGTGTTGCACTAAAGTTTCTGTAATTCAACAATAAAGGTGTAACTAAATTTACCGGATGTGTCTCTCTTCTAAAAAAAAAAAAAGTCCAGCTCCTAACTTCTCCTAACTTATTAGAACTTCTTCTAATAGCCTAAACGCAATTCACTGCTCAGACAACTAGGTGGACACTTCAATGCATTGCAGATATTGCTTGTGGTTCCTGAACAGTATAATAGGTATTATAAGGTTAAATGTTGATATTATGTATCTAAATATTTACACTTTACCGTTCTACCCCAAGCATATGTTTAGCATGAAGTAGGTTTGAAGGCCTTGTTTCGCCTATGTGTGAACACCAAACATTTACTACCAACAAATTTACTATATCCTTCCTATTGAAGAACTGTCTTTCTTGTACAATTGATTACCCTCTGCAGTAGGTTGTGGTGATACCATTTTTTGTACCCTCTTGTGTATTCTTGTCACTTCCATCTTTTTTCTTACCACACACACAAAGGAAAGAGAAAATTCCTGCATAGTGCCTTTTGAATGGATAATGATAGTAACCTTCTGTTTGAAAGAGCCAGAGTTTGCATTTTCAGAGAAAGGTTAAATACTCCCTGCTGTTCCAACGTTTTCTTTGCCCACTCTTCAAATGTGCATCTCATAGTAAAATGAGATGTTAAACAATCAACTGGTATGGCAGGTGGCTGCAAATGTTGCTGCTTTGCACACTTAGGTTGTCATCATATTGGTTTGTCCCAACTATAGTACACCCATTGTGTTAATTGTGGAATGGTGAGTTAACAGGTAGGTAAATGCCACTGATTCAGTAGGTCTACTCTAGTCAGAACTAGCAGAAGTTATGCCTAAAATACATGAACTTTTTTAATTTCAGCCTGTAGGCATCTTTGATAATATTGCGAGCATTGTTCTCTGTTCCTGTGTAAGTAATACCAAATAAAGTCCTATGGTAAAAGTGCACTACAACTTAACAGTTTAGTGCTAAATACTGCAGCATGTCTAACAGTGGACTAGTTTGTGCAATGTGATTTTCCTGAGGTTAATATGAAAACACAGTTATTCCAAAAGATACTGGAAAAATGAATAATGATGCTGAGGCAACCCAAGAGCTCATCTCAAGATGCTTTCTCTATGCGTCCAGGAAACTAATGTAGTTGTTAGTCTGAAGGAGTCTGGAGATCATTCTCTGGATGACATGCACCACAACTAGAAACTGCTGTACCTGAAAACTGGAAAAACTCCAATGTAAATCTCCCAAACCAGTTCTGCTTCGTTTTTCGCTTACATGCAGAAGTGTAACAGAAGTGGCCAGCTATGGGCATTCCCAGGTTGTCCCTTCCATCATTTTCATCCCTATCTCTCTTTGCCCCTCAAAGGACAGGCTGCCATCATTATTGTCTTCATGCATTAAATGGAGAGCAGGAAGAGAGTGGATCTGGTAATGGAGCATTAAGACATGTTTTTTCCATGTATCAATGAACATACTTAAGCAGAAATGTAGCTATGCAGAAATGTGTTTAAAATGTGTGGGGTTTTTTTTAAAGAAACAGGCCAGTCAGAGATGGTGAGGCAAGGTGAGGGAGAGGAATGGGAGCTGCCAGATACTTGCTGTTGTGGATGCAGCAGTCGTCGTTCTCCACAGCACTACGAGGTAAATGGTGTGTGCACGTGCGTGCAGGCAACACAGTTTATGAATTGCAGTATAAAAACACCGCTCTTGACACATGGTGAACTGTTCCTCCCCTCTTGTGTGTAAATGGCCTTAGAATGCATTCTATAAATCAAGAAAACCACTGGTCAATACCAATATTGTATTTATTAGTTGAAGTATTTTTTGGGCATGTTTATAATCTTGTACAGTTCTTTAAAAGGCTCAAACCATTTATATAGCTATATATTATATTGTAGAGCAAGAAAGATAGTGGAAAGACCAGTTAGCAAGTAGGAAATAACAAAGCTCTTGAAGAAAAGATGAGTTCCTTCAGAAAAATGATTCTTGCCCAGGTAGAGAAAGCAATAAAGAAGCAAATCTTAACAAAACAGGCAGAGGGACAATAAGTGATGTCAAAAAAAAAAAAAAAAGATTTGGGTAATATTGCCAATAGCATTAAGATCAAAATTTAAAATGTATAGGGAGCAATTAGTTGGATGACCAGGTAAAGAGGGATTGCAGAGAAATTGGTGAATTTGCGTCTGTTTTCATGGGAGAAGATGTAGAGTAGGCACCTGTGCCAGAACAGATCTTTTTAGGAAGGGTGTCAGAGCAGCTGAGGCCAATAATGGTCCAAAAGATGGTGACTAAGATCCTGCATCATGGAGTTATAGCATAAAAGTTCCACTTGTAGAATTATGCTACATTTTCCCTCTCATCTGAAATCCCAATTTTAGCTGCAGAAAGCATTGGAGAAGCATCTAGCTTATGATTCTATAGCCAGATGTAGAACAATGACATCTGCCAGCCACTCTCAACCTTTGTCTTCTAGCGGTTTGGGACTTCAGCTTCCAGAATCGATCATCATTGGCCAGGCCAGTAGAGGCTTCTGGAAGCTGAAGTCCAGAGCAATGGGAGGACCAAAGGTTGGGAATGGCTGCTCTAGAGGATCCCCAAGGATGTGTTCCTACCTGCCAAAAATAATGTTACCGGTATTTAAAAAAGGAAAATCACATGTAGAAGCCTCTAGGAAGCAGAAGTTACGTTTTTAAAGGCACGTAATTCCTGTGTACTATTTTAATTCCTGAAAAATTGGAGTGGACTTATTTGGGAGGAGATGGTGTGGCTTGCAGTGGGTTTTTGGGCAGAGGAGGTTGGCCCTTGACCCTGAAGGAGAAACTAACATGGTTTGGCATGGGGCAACTCAAGTGAAGCTGGTTGCCTGATTCACCAGGCGTGGTCTAATTTCTCCTTAGCATTTTGGGGGAAGGAGATTCCCCTTCAGACCTTGCAGACGTTTTTTCTTTCTCTTTCTCTCTCCCTCCCCCATTCATAATATTGGAACTGAGAGTTATCCAGTAAAGCTGAATGACAGAATGTTGGGACATACAGAATAGATGTTTCTTTGTACTTGTGTGTCATTTGTTTGTGGAGAATGTGGTGTTCACCACCAGCTACTAGCTGTTATGGCTGTATAATAATCATGATAATAAATTAGATGGGTCTTCGGCTCTTAGAAAGTAATGGTGTTGATCTTTGAGTAAAAGCACAGTCTGCACTCAGATAACACCTTGTTCTGTGACATCAACACGATAGCCAAGAGCTTGTGTTCTTAACAACCAAGGTTAGTACTTATGAACCTAGAGATGCAGATTGGATCCATCAAAATGCAACAAAGCAAAAACTTTCAGGTCCCTCAGAATTTATCATGAGAGAAGAATGTAGGAGGGAAGGGAGAAAACTGAACAATAATGAAGTTCCTGGCATACTCCTTTAACAGACAATAACCGGGAAATGTAGCCAAGCAACATCACAGTATGGTCAACATGGCAAGTTACTAAAAAGAGCAGACAAGTTAGGAGAGGCTGCAGCAGTTTGCTTTTGCCAGAGCCTAGTGGGAAGGATAAGATTCTGCCCCTTTTTCTATTCTTCCCCCTCTTGAATTAGTTGCAGTGCAAACTATTTTTGCAGTTTGTTTGCAGCAACTGAAGTCAGCTGAGGACAAAGAGGGGGAGGAGAGGAGGAAAGAAAAACTGGGACATATTAAACATAGCTCAAAAAGTGGGATGATAAGAGTCACTGGGGCAATTCCTGCCAAACTGGGATGGTTGGATGGTAAGTTGCTGTTGTGACCATGAAGTGACTCCTCCCAGTCTATGAAATTCCACAGCAGTCTGGTCTGCCTCCCAAAACTGTCCTTCCACTGTCAGCCAAAAGACCTTTTGATTTAGATAAAACATACTTGTTGCTGCAGAAAGGGTCTTTTAACAGTGTACGTGTGTTTGTTGTTCTATCTTTTTGAATTAGATGTCAAAATACTTTTACTTTATGTAAGTTTAGTATCTACTTGTCAAAAACTACTTAGTTGTTTTCAGTTTTTAATGTTATAAATTATTGGGTTTTAGACATACTCTGCATCAATTCATATTGTAAGATGCCTTGGGTCCTGCCCCAAGAAAGGGCAGGGTATTAAATAATACCTAAACTCTTTCTCTTTTTTTTAATTAAAAATAACTTTTATTACATTTATTACATTACATATTTTAAAACAACACATAACAATCAAACTAACATAATACCTAGTACATAAACCCCATAAAAGAAAACAATACATACAAAAAAAAATCAACAAAATCAAAAATAAAAGAAAGACACTAACATTAAACTCCACACATACAAACATCCCATTTACAACATATATTTTCTCCGTAACTGTCTTACTTCCCCCCTTTCAGTTCCGTCCCTTATCTTCCTTCTAATTTCTCATTCAAACCTTCTTAGTTTCCCTACCTTCTTTTTTCGTTCTATTCCATTCTTCTTCCACTCATACACACATACAAGACTTCATCTTGGAACCTGGGTATGCTTATTACCTCTTCCACAACACCATATCATCTTAAAGTGTTACTCCAATTTTCACTGGTTTAACCCTCCCACTTTGTCTTCTCATAATTCTTCTGGCTCTTCTAATCAAAATATATTTCCATTTCTGTGTCTTCCCCCTATTTTTACCTCCTTTTACGCAAACATACCTATTACAGCCGATTCTCCCCACTCCTTCTCCCATACCTGCTTCAACACCCCCCATTCTAGAGAAAAGGATTCTTTCGGGTTATTCTGTAAACTTATAGAGTTAATTTATCCATTTCCGCCAACTCATACACTTTATCCTTCCAGTCTTCCAAAACTGGAACATCTTGGGTTTTCCAAAATTTTGCATAAATAATCCTAGCTGCATAAATCAAATAGCAAAAGACTCTCCTCGATTCTTTTTTCATTTTTTCTTCTATTCCTTCTAAGATATTCAACAAATAGATTTCGGGGGATATTTTAAACTTGATTTTAAACAAATTTTCTAACTGATTATGAATCTGGGACCAAAATTTTTTGGCCTTACTACAACTCCACCACACGTGAAAATATGATCCAATTTCCTGACATTTCCAACATTTAGATACCCCTTTATTATTATATATCCTTGACAAACGGACTGGTGTA